>OU343216.1:17673880-17767994 GCA_910596185.1 Chrysanthemum makinoi | reverse complement strand
ATTTCCCCTTGGACGTCACGTTGCATCATCTTCTGGACATACTCCCTTTCACTTGACATCTTGTCTATCTCGTCATTTAGAAGATTGATGTTGTCAGCGAGTTGATTTAGCTTTTTGTTGAGCACGTCTTTCCTCCTGACTTGCTTGATAGCTTTTGCAATCTTTGTTTTAGCCCAGGATATCCAAGAGTCTGTAGGTTTCTTCACTGATTTAGATGTGGATCTGGTTGTTCCTTTGGATGGTAGAGGTGAAGAGTGAGAGGACGAGTCTGATGATGAGGAGACGTGAGGTGGCCGAGTCCCGATTGGTTCAGAAGTTTTCTCCTTGGAGCGTGTGGGACTGTTTAGAAGAAAATTATCATAATCAATATCTTCATCATCTCCAAACTTAGCCGTTTCATCAGCCTTTGTATCTTTACCAGGAGTTTTCTCAGTCTTTTCCGTGTCTGGTTCCTCTATGTCAAAGTTGATGGAATCCTCAATTTGCCTTTGCTGTTGTTCGTGGGTGATGGTGGTACCAGTTCCCTTATCGGGTTGATTAACCGCATCAGAAAGTGGTGTGGCTTGAGTTCCACCACTTGACTCTCCGGGGCCACGAGTTTGATCCTTTATGAATTCATCGGCAAGATATTTGAGTCTGAGGTTCTTCAACTTCTTTTGATATTCTCTTTCCTCATCAAATGGTTCTTCTTCAGAACTTTCCTTATCTTGCTCAAGAACATGAGTTTTCCCTTTTCCTGTATCAGCTATTGGACTAGGAGGTTTAGCTACTGTTGGAGTGTCATCGATTGCAGTTTCAGAGTAGGTGACCTCTTCGATGCGATTCAGGTTTCCTTAGAGCTTTCATCCAGTAGTTTTCGTTGCGGTTCAGGCTTGGGAATAGGAATAGGAATGGCTTCCTTAGAGGGAACTTTACTTTTGATAGTATGTGACCTCTTAGGAAACTTTCGCTGACTCTCAGTGCTTGTAACACTTCCTGCACTGCCTCTCCTGGTTTTCCTAGTAGG
The DNA here is from genome assembly GCA_910596185.1 of Chrysanthemum makinoi. Taxonomy (NCBI): domain Eukaryota; kingdom Viridiplantae; phylum Streptophyta; class Magnoliopsida; order Asterales; family Asteraceae; genus Chrysanthemum; species Chrysanthemum makinoi. The sequence goes on along the minus strand of OU343216.1, from coordinate 17,766,988 downwards.
TGTACCGGAGGACTTTTCATCAAGAAAACCCATTTTGCCTTCATCAACCGCTACCAGATACCTTTTGTATTAATAGAGTTGTTTGACTGCATCAGTTAGAAGGTGATCTGGCAACACTGCACCCTGTTTCTTTGTTGTAGATTCCTTAAATTTGACTGTGAGTATAGGCTCATACAACATGGGGTGATTGTTGGGGTCATGGGTTCTCAAAGGGATATCAGGGTTATACCCTAGAGCTCTTTGAATAAGCAACTTGGTATATCTGAGATATGGAATTTTGGAGCCAAGCTTTTTGAGGAAAGACATCATGGCGTCCCATATCAGAGCTTCAACTTCAATGTGTTTCATGTTGACCAAAGCCCAAAAGATCTTTAGTTCCATGAGCTTGGGATGCTCATAACCACTATCACGTCCAGAAATGGATTTGGTGATGATAATGTAGAGGGTTCTCCATGGCTGAGGAATACTATTAAGATCCACGTATGAATAATTTGTGATTACTCCTGAAGCTTCGTCATAACCAATGTCAATCATGAATTGCAGAATAGCCTCTTCAGTTGGTGTGGCATTGTATTCGGTTGGCTCGATGACAGGAATGAGAAGAGCAACCCTTAAGTCAGTTGGTGTGATGGTGACTTGTTTGTGGTTGAGAGTCACCGATCACGACATTTTGACCTTTGATCTTTCGCATTGTATGCGAAGCGGTGAATGTAGATCTCGACGCTGTAGCGAGAATTGGTGAGCATGTTCTGATAAGGGTGATTCTTCAGAATGTCCACAACTAGTAAACAAGAAGACTCTGAGCAGGTGACACTATCAAACTCAACACGAAGGTTATTCTTTCCGATCTTCATTGGATAGCCATTAGGGAAGATATCTTCAATGGTGAGAATGTTTGGTCCTTCCACGTTTTGAATTTGAGCATCCATGTCGTGATCTGAAAGATATTTAGCTAAAAGAAGCAACATATCGAAAGACATTAAGTTAGTCAACAGTTGGTTTTATTGTCTAATTATTTAATGTGATATGTCGATGATTGTTACGAGTCCAATGTCTTTTGTTAGTCCAATAGTCCAAAGACGTCGTGATAAGTTTTGTGAGTTGATTAACTTTAAGTTTTAAAGTCTATGTTTACACTTATTTTTCACAACTTATTAAACATTTAAGCTTATTAGTGACATTATTGGTTTCGTGGCGTTATGATTTATTTATTTACAAGTTTGCACGTGTAACAATTCATAATTAAGGTTAATGTCACACCCCTAAATTACCTGTTTTGCAGCGGAATGGAATTCCTGTGGGTTGACTGTCATAACATCACAATCACAGTTATATTGAACGACCTAAAGTGCCGTTTGGAAAACACATCGTTTGATTTAATAAAACAATCAGAGTTTACAAAAGATAGGTCCCAAATGAAAGTCAACATATGCGGAATAAGTTTGCTACAAATTCAAACGATGTTTTAAAGTGCATAAATCCCAAGTAAGACGCGTCGTCTCCGCGACTCTATGATATGTCCATATGCATGCCATGAAGTGAATGCCTTAGATACCTGAGATAAAACATGCTAAAAAGTGTCAACACAAAGGTTGAGTGAGTTCATAGAGTTTGTGTTGAAATGTAAAGTCTTTCAAAATCGTTTATGCAACAAAGGCATTGTAAATCCACTCAGTTCCAAGTTCTGCCCATACAAAACTTGCAACCTGTGTGTTCACAACCCACTGCCAAAATATGCATAGTTTATGTTCAAGCGCATGATGTCAAATGAATTCACATAAAAGAGCGTATATTAATATATTAATAGTTACCTGACATAACACATATGAGTGTTGTTTCCAATTTGTACCAAGACATTTAGCTCAATGATAATACCAAGACATTTAGTTCCATAATAATACCAAGACATTTAGTTCCATGATAATACCAAGACATTTAGTTCTATGATAATACCAAGACATTTAGTTCCATGATTTATGATATAGAATATGACTAAAAATTCAGTTCAGATAAACATATAGTTTGCAAATAATCATGATTGTCATAAAATAGTTGAGCATGTATCTCCCCCAAAAGTAATTCAAAACAATTAAAAGAGTAGGGGCTATGACTCACCTGGTGCAATGTTTATGATGATAAAAGTGGATACACTGAAATGAGGCGCAACCTCTAACCGTGACTTGAATGATTATGTAAAAAAGATGATGAAAACCTTATTAATCTATAGGTTTTTATTTCAAAACCTTAACATAGATCACTAATTGAACTTGATGAACACTTGAGCTAGAAAAATTTATGGTTTCCTTTGTTCTTCTTGAGTTGGCTGAATTTTAGAGATGAGAATGAGAGAGTTCCTTATTTTTTTCACCTTGAGAATGTGTTTGTATGTGTTTGAAATGAAAATAATATCTAGTAAATATCAAATGCCTAGTCATTAAGATAAGTATGGATTCATTAATTAGGATATTTTGTTAAAAGATGACTAGTATATGGAGGTCGACCAAGGAGAGAAAAAAAAGAGTGATGCATTTTGAATGAGTAAATGCATTTTAATGTTAACTTTATTGTGTATTAAGTAAATATAATTAGGTATTTAATGTAGCGTTAGCTAAAAATAGATTTTAACGGAACAAAATAAAATATATTGAAGTCGTAAAAATTATAAAAATACATTTCTTACAAGAATTGAGTGAATAAATAATTATCGAGTTCGATTTACGAAGACCGTCGTAAATATTTATAAATAACAATTTATATACAAAATAAATTGAAAACATCGGGTAAAGTAATAATATTATTTTTATAGTCTTAAAATGAGTATAAAAATATATTAGGATTATTTTTGGAAGTGTCGGATCAAATGTTCAAAATAATTAATTACGCGATAGCGTTTATTTAATAAGAAAATAAACGTTTAATGTAAAATGCAAAACCCATGCATAAATTGATATGAAATGATGTTACTAATAATGTGTAGACTAAATCTAGTCTATAGGAAATGTCCTGAAATTACGAGTTGTCACATTCGCCCACCCAAAAAGGAATTCAGTCCACGAATTGATTCGTCTTAGTCTCTCGGTTTAGGGTTTGATGTGGCAAACTTTCCCATTCTCGAGCAAAACCCTCAAAAGACTTTTAGGTAACCGACTTTTACTTAATCTCACAACTCGTCAAACAAGAACTGTCATGAGATTAGGCTAAATCGGTTTGAGTAACGGGTCTTTTGAAAATTTATTTCGGTCATAGAATTGCTTAAACATATAAGACTACTACTCCCTTCATTGCATGATTCTTCCTGAATTAGACATAGGTGATCAGGCTATGTATATTTTAGGAGTAACTATGCAATGCTTGGACTAATCGACTCATATGATGTTTGGTGTTAAGTCATAACCCGCATGTATAATGAGTATGTATGATGAGATGCTATGATAATGTAGTTATAGTCTAGGGTTGTTGGGAATTATGTGAAGTTTGGATTATGCTGATATTACTGCCGAAATGATTCTGCTGAAGACATAGTGGATTCTGCTGAAGACATAATCTACTGATGAGTAATAGTTATTAGTCCATTTACTGCGGAAGTGTTTATTCCGTGTTTAGTATATTTAGTTTGGATATACATGAGCTTTATTAGGAAGTGATTGTGTATATCTTATTTAGTTTAAGTTTATCGTTTCTTGGGAAGCGGTTTAGCGATATTGTTTAGGGTTCCTTGTCTATAAAAGGAACACATTAGAAAGAGTTATGTACCGATTGAAAAACTCAGTTTTAGTTAATATAAAGATCCATAGAGGATCAAGAAGTTCTTAGTTATTACTTGTGTTTATATTCCGCTGCTAAACATAAGTTGTAGAGATTATCTTTTATTGTGCTTGTGATTACATAGGCATACATAACGATCCACGAGCTCAAGATCTATCAAGGTCTCTTTGTTTCAACAAGTGGTATCAGAGCCTCGTGAGAGTCTCTACGATACTAAGGACAAGTTTTTCTACACACCCATTCAACCATAACAAAATCATAATGCCTGGTTCAGATGTTGATACTGAACTCACCAACAACCAAAACTCCACCCATCTGCAACAACTAAGTCTCTCTAATAGCAATGCTAAGTTTCCTTACCTTAAAAGGGAGGAATATGATCTTTGGGCGATGAAGATGCAGAACTGGATCTCCAACATTGATTGGAATCTATGGCAGATAATTCTGAAGGGGAACAGTTTGAAGAGAACTACCACGGATGCTGCTGGTAATATGATGAATGTTCCTCCTAAAAGCTGGCGAAGAGTTCTTGGCAGTTCAGAGAGAAACCAAGGTAAAACCATTCTTCGCAAGCTATTCCGAGGATCACTTGAGTGATTTTCACTTCATGCAAGATGCTAAGGATATATGGTTAGCAATCAAGGCAAAGTTCGGTGGGAATGAGGAGTCTAGGAGACTGAAGAAGTCCATGCTAAGACAACAGTTTCAGGACTTTCAAATATCTGAAGAGGAAGGAATTCACAAGGGCTATGATAAGTTTCACAAGATTTTAAGTCAGTTGAATCAGCTGTAGGCAAAGCCGGATAATGATGACTGTAACTCTAAGTTTCTGAGGTCATTACCTCCATCACGGCTACATGTAAGCATAGCTTTAAAAGCTAAAGGTGGTTTGGACATGCTTACCTTTGATGAGCTGTACCACAAACTTAAAGCTCTTGAACATGATGTAAGAAGCCCATTTCGATCATCTTCTTACGCTTCGCTAGTCATCTGCATTTGTTGGAGCCTCTACTCCACAGTCTAGCTATGGTCCAAGCCCTTATCCTTCATCATCTTATCTTTGCTCCTTCATCAAGCTCTCATCCTAGATCAAGTGGATTTCGGAAGATGTTCTTGGATCTTTCTTTCTTGATTATGATCCTCAGCAGGATCTGGCCTATGAAGATTTGGATCAAGTGGACCCGATTGAGATGGAAGAGATGAAGCTGAAGTGGCAGTTGGCCATGCTTTCCATGGATATCCAGAACTTTGAACGCATAAAACTGGCGAGAAGGTTTGGATTCAAAGGCGAGATCCAACAAGGTTTGACAAGGCGAAGGTTAAATGCTTCACATGCCAACAGATGGGTCATTTTCTAGAGAATGCAAAGACAGAAAGCTGGTGATGAGACAAGATACTCTTCTTATCAGTGATATCGAGGCAGGAACCTCAAAGGGTTCACTGCTTTGATCACTCTGGATAGCAATGTGGATTGGAAGCAACATGAGGAGGATGATAATGATGGTCCTGATAATGTTGGGTTGATTGCAAGCTGTACTTCAGAAGACCGACATGATCAGATTGCCTTGATGGGCATCTCTCGGTACAAAAGCGTTTGTTTGGTTGTAGTGAGCGTTATAATGAACTTAAACAAGCTTATGATATTTTGGAACCTAAATATAATGAATACTATGTGGAAGTTGAAGCTTATAAACAGGCTTTAAAAACTCTAGAAAGACAAAAGGTTTGGTTTCAAAAGAATCAAATAGCTTATGATGAGAAAATAGGTGTTTTAGAAAGAGATCTCGAATGTGCTACAAATGAATTAAAATGGTCTGAGAAGTTAAAAGCAGATTTAGAGTCAGAAAATCTAGAGCTTAAGGAGAAACTTAAAGAGGAAATTGCTAGGCATAAAGAATGGATGATGAATGGGAATAAATTAGCTGGTTTTATTTATAATAGCCAAGCTTCTAACTCTACATGGCTTTAGGTTTTAAGAAATATGTTGGCTTAGAAGCTAGGGATGACACACGTAAATCTACACCAGCCAAATTAGCTAATTTTGTCAAAGAAGGTCAATTACATTACGTCCCGAGGTCCTATTAGAGGTGAACATATGCCTATTGATGTGTCCAAAAATTAAAGACTTTGATGGATCATATCATCGTATGGCAAAAGTCAAGAGACATGCAGACCACGATACTTCTACTAATGACTTTGTCTCTTGTGTTAACAGTGACAAGTCCTCCAAACAAGGGTCTACAGAGTGTGATTCAAATGACAAGTCGACCTTCCCAAGTGCCCTTCCCAAGTCTTCACCCTGCACTGCACCCATGACTACCAATAAGAGTGTCAGAGTTGCTGCCAAGGAATCCACTTCCAAGACAGTTGCCTCTCGAAGACTTAATTTTAATTCTTTGCATAATAGTCTGTTAAAAAATTCTTTTCATGGTTTTGGTTTGAATACTTCTGCTTGTAATAATACATCTTTTGGTTTGAATAAATCTTCTCATCAGAAGAAATGTTTTGTGTGTGGAAGTAAATTTCATTTAATTAAGGATTGTGATTATCATGAGCAAATGATGAATAGGTGTGGTGATTCTAGGAAATCTAGACCTATGTGGACAAATGTTAACAATATACCACCTTATGTTCCACAAGCTTCTTATTATAATAATTCTTTTCCTTGGAGAAGATCAATTGGAAAACCATATGTTCAACCAACTAGTGAATATTGTAAAAATGGTTTTTGGCCTAGATATGTGCACCCTATGACTGATGGGAAAGGGTACTGGGACACTGCTGTCAAGACCTCAGCAGGTTGTTCTTGGAATAAACAGGGATCCAAGTTTAAATGGAAACCCAAGAACAATAGTGGATCTTATTCTTCTGCTTGGCATAACTCATATGATCCACAAGGCAGGTTCAAGTCAGCAATGACTTGAGCCTCCATCGTGTACTAATTTTCTGTAAATTTTGTTGTTATTGTAGGATCATCCCCTTAAGCATAAAGATGTTGGAATTGTTGACAGTGGTTGTTCTAGAAGTATGTCAGGAAACAGGGACATGATGCATAACTTTGTACCCATTGAAGGAGGAGGCAATGTAACCTTTGGAGGGAGTGATGGACGAATTCTTGGAAAAGGGACCATCAAAACACCTCAGCTGGACTTTGAGAATGTTTATTATGTCAAGGAACTTCAACATTTCAATTTGTTTTCAGTCTCACAAATCTGTGACACTAAGAACAAAGTACTCTTCACATAGGATGAATGTCTTGTCTTTGTCTAAAGACTTCAAACTCCCCGAAGAAACTTCAATTCTGCTGAAGGTTCCTCGCAGTCACAATCTTTATACATTTAACTTAACTAATGTCCAACCGGCAGGTGACTTAACATGTTTGGTGGCTAAAGCATCTGTGGATGAGTCCACCAAATGGCACAGAAGGATGGCCCATGTTAATTTCAAGACCATTAACCGCTCTCTAAACGGGCCTGGTTCAAGGTCTTCTGCCAAAGTATTCACCAATGATCATAAGCTGTGTTGCATGCAACAAAGGAAAGCACAGAGCCTCCTACAAAGGTGTTCTGATTCTGGCAGTAAGCATTATTTCGAACCTCTTCACTACTTCATATGGATCTGTTTGGTCCAACTAAAGTGAGAAGCATTGATCATAAATATTTTTGTCTAGTGATCACCGATGGTTATAGCAAATTTTGTTGGGTATTCTTTCTAAGGACCAAAGATGAAACATCTGAAGTATTGAAAGACTTCATTACCCTTATTGAGAATCAGTTGAATAAAAAGGTGAAAGGAATTAGGTGTGATAATGGTACAGAGTTCAAAAATGCAATTCTGATAGAACTCTGCAGGATCAAGGGAATCAAAAGGGACTATAGCACTCCAAGAACCCCTCAACAAAATGGGGTGGCAGAAAGAAAAAATAGAACCTTAATAGAAGCTGCAAGATCAATGCTAGCAGACTCTAATCTTCCTACCATGTTTTTGGACTGAGGTGTTGGTACAGCTTGTTATGTACTCAATAGAGTGTCCATTACTAGACCACACCTTAAAACACCATACGAACTTCTTTTTGGGAAAGTTCCTGTTATTCATTACCTTAAACCGTTTGGCTGCCAAGTGACAATTTTGAATACCAGTGATCCATTGGGCAAGTTTGATGAGAAAGCTGATGATGGTTACATTGTGGGGTATTCTGCTCATAGTAAGGCATACAGAGTTTACAATGTATCTGCTAAGAAGATTGAGGAGACATTGAATCTGAGATATCTTGAAGACAAGCCTAATGTTCAAGGACAGGGACATATTTGGTCATTTGACCTTGATTACTTGACTGATTACTTGGGCTATGCTAGACATGTGGCTAACCAAAATACTGATTCGAAGCATCTCCGACTTCTAGTGCAGAAACTTTGGAAGCTCATTCGAAAGTGGGTGCGATGATGATGAACAACCCATTGTAGTGCCTTCTTTCTCTCCTAACAATTTTGTAGGTGACACTTCTAAAGATATCTTGATGTGGGTGAAGATGAATTCTATTATCTTTGAGGACCTTGCGGTGAAGAAACAAGAGTATGCAGCCAATTTAGATGCAGAGAGGAATGTTGAAGATAGTACAAATGAAGCACTCGGCAGAAACATCAATTCTGCTGAAAAGAATTCTGTCTCTCCTCACCTCTCCAATTCGGCTGAAAGACATGTTGACTCTAATCCTATTTCTACCAGAGTGTCAATAGACCTTGGAGAACCTTATACAAGGTTTCCAAAACCTTCAGATCTTGGTCATCATCAACCTAAAGCAGGCATCTTCAACACACCTTCCTATGATACTGACTTTGAACCTACTATGACTAATCTTGATTCCTCCATTGATGTCAACACCACCACGACTACGAGGATCAACAATGTTCATCCACAATCTAATATTATTGGTGATCCTAATGCACCTGTTAGAACAAGAGGTACTGTGACGCGTTCTAAATATGGTCAGGTGGCTTTTATCTCTTATGTCTCAAATCAACAGAGAGACAATCACACAGACTATGAAAATTGTCTGTTTGCTTCTTTTCTCTCTCAAGTGGAACCAACCAGTGTTACTCAGGCTCTTGACGACTCAAGTTGGCTTGAAGCAATGCAGGATGAGATGCAACAGTTTCAAAATCAGCAGGTTTGGATATTGGTACCACTACCTGATGGTAAGTATGCTATTGGGACTAAATGGATTCTGAAGAATAAGAGGGATGCTCGAGGTGTTGTCATTAAAAACAAAGCCAGATTAGTTGCACAGGGGTATAGACAAGAGGAGGGGATCGATTATTGATGAGTGTCTAAATACTCATCATTTTTGTATTATCTAGACTGCAAAAACATCTGAAAACACTCAGAAATGCTTCAAAATGATAAAAATATCACAAACAAGTGTTTTATATGTTTTAAATGCAAAAACATCAAAATCTGATGAAAAACGTATCAAGTTTGCATAATTGGCAGTTTTAGTCCCCCAGGTTACAAAGGTTGTCAAAACTAGTCCCTGGTAATTCAAAAACTTGTAAAATATCATTTTAGGTCCATAAGATTCAAAAGTTGTCAAAACAAACCCTTTAAAGTTCAAAAATCACAAAATGACAACTTTAGTCCTTTAACTTTGAAAAATGTCATAAATAGTCCTTGGTGAATTAAAAAATGGAAATTTATCAAAAATAAACCTTGTACTATTTATAAATGACAAAAATGGTCCTTATGATAAAACTTTTGAGAATTTACATGTTTGGTCCCTCAAGTTTCAAACTTGACAGTTTTGGTCCCTAGATTTACAAAAATGGAAATTATCAATTAAGGTCCTTGTACTAATCACATTTGGCAGTTTTAGTCCTTGTGAGAGCTTTGGAAAATGTTCAAGATCAAACCTTCAAGATTGCTAAAATTGCATAAATGGTCCTTGTTGTTAAACTAAACCAAACGGATCCTATTAACTAAACAAGCCCAAATCCAATCCATTACCTTGACCCGGCCCAAATTTTAAAAAACAGATAAACCGCCTCCACTGTTCACCATCTCCCTCACCCCTGTATACACCAATACCAGTGGTATTTGCCACTTGCCCTCCACCTCTTCACCTCCACCTCACCATCTCCACCTGTTACCCATGTCCCCCTCCACCTCCATATCCTCCCAAACCCAATTAATGCAAAGAAACTGCCCAAGACTTTTTGGCGCCAAAAAGGTAGAATCAACTGTTGTGATCACTTTGACCCATCCAATGGTGGGAAATGATCAGAAAGTGGAGAGGATGCTTTTGAAAGTCTATAAAGATGGATTGAAGCGAGAAGAGAGGTGTCATGTTTTTAGACCATTTCATAGTGTAAACTTTTATTTTCTGTTGTAAACCTTTAAATTCAGTTTTATTTTCAAAGTTGTATTATGTTTCATGGTTAATGAAAGTTATTTCAATAATTCTCAGTTTCAATTCTCAAGTTTGAATTCAATTTTTAGCATTTTTTAAGCAAAATTGACACTTTGCTTTAATCTTGTTAAAATATTGTTGTTCTTGTTCATTTCATCTAATTTCAGTCACCTTTTAAGCTTTTTGAAGTTTGGTCATCATTTAGAGGACTTGTAATTTAGCTTACTTAAAAAACATAAAAATCAAAGAAAATAGAAATAAAATAAAAATGAGTGTTTATGATGATGAAGGCTTGGAGCAGGGTTGCTCATGGATTGCCACAGGGTTAGATGCTTCTTGGGAAGCCATAGGGTATGATTTCAGTGTTTGGTTCTCAGCTTTCACTTGCATTCTAATTTGTAAGCCAATTTCATGAAATTTGTATTTCCTAATATAAGTGTTTGAATAGTGATAATTCAAGTTCATAACTGTTTTATTTTAGTTAATCACAGTTAATAAGCAGATTTATTAGTTTAAAAAACTTGTTTTGGTATTAAAAGCTTCAATTCAGTCTTAAAACAAGGTGTTTGGAATTGCTGATTCAGTAGTATTCCATTGAATGCTTGTTAATGCTCTTGGTTGCTTTAAGTCATATTGGTATCTAATAGCTCAGTTTAAGTAGAAAAACCAGTCCTCATTTCATTAAAAGTCAAAATTCCAAATCCTACCCCTTCACAGTCCACTGTTGGGATTTTGAGTTGCGAAAATCATCAAAATAGCTTAGAACTTGTTACTTTAGCTTAATTTCACCATAACTTAGCTTAATATATCATATTCAGTAAGTAGAATCAAGTTAAAGTTCAATAAAGTCAACCTACTTAGTTTTTATAAAAGTCAAATTTTCATTAAGTCGTTTTTGAATAAAAAGTATAATTTTATATAGGATTAAATATTAGGATTTAGCCTAAATCCTTTTGGCATAATAACATTTAGCTGCTAAAGAAAAATATAAAAATACTAGGTTTTATAAAATTAGCTTATAGATAGCTTTTTAATTAACTTCTTTTGGACCCCTTGTCTGCAAAACTGCCCTGTGCACAGTTAAGCCTTACAATTTCATAAGCTCATCAAAAGCTTATCAGTTAGCTTAAACCTCTGTACCTTAGCTTTTTGAGAAGCTTTCCAAGCTATCTCAATATTCCAAGTCTTGTTTTTTAACTTGCAGCTTATTTGATAAGCCTGCAATAAGCTTTTGTTATGTCCCATTTTTAAGTAAAACTGCATAAGCAGTGACTTGTCACCATATTCATAAGCTTCTCATAAAGTTTATTAGTAAAAGCTAACCTTTGTAATTTAGATTTTTAGAAAGCCTAGCTAGTCTACTTATTAATTCCAGTGCTTAATTTCATTTTCTAGCTTATTATAGTGCTTAATCACTAGCTTAAAAGTGTCTAGTATAAACCAAAGTGTCCTGTGCAAACAGTGTCACTTGTGCTTATTTAGTACTTATTCAGTGCTTATTTAAGTTATTTTGTTTACTCAGTAGCTAAATTAGCTTATTTACAGTCACTAAACTTATTTCTAGCTTACCTTGTACTTATTAAATAGCTTATTAGTGATTTAGCTTAATCTAGTGTCTATTTCCATTTATTTAGCTAACTGTTAAGATAATCAGCTCAATACAGAGCTTATTATCAGTTTTTAGAAAAAGTCATAGTTATTAAAAGTGCTTATCTTCATGTGCTTAATTGGTTTGTAAAGAAAAAAATCAAAAATAAAAATGTTTAGCAAAAAGGGGGTAGGCAGGCTCGAACCTGAGACCTCCCCCTTTATGAGAGTGTTAGTGTGTGTACCTGGATAGACTGCGCCCTTGGGACTTTCTTGTCATGGTTTGCACCATTTAATACATAACCATCTTTGTCTCAATAAGCTTATACGTAGTTTTTTGCTTATTTGTAGCTTATTCTTACTAGCTTTTTCAGTTTTTGTATTTTTTATAAAAGTGTATTAGTATAAAGTATTTTTACAAAAAGTTTCAGATTTTTCTCATTAGTTTTAGTATTTTTAAACATTTAATTAGTGTTTTATAGTATTTAAATCATAATAAATAAAATAATAATCTAAAAAATATAATTCTTTTTTGTAAAATTTTCTTTTATCAAATAGTAAGTAAGAAAATTAGTTTTACATTCGTAGGCCTTTTATTTCATAAATTTTACGTTTTTGCTTGCGCTCCAGCGTAATTTTTAAACGTAACGCTCGTTTTCATTTTAAACCACGTTTCTAGATAATTTAGGATTACGTTTTAGTTAATATAGTTTATTTAAGTTATTTTGTTTTATAAAATAAACGTTCATCGATCTGTAAAAATAGTGATAGCGTTTATTTAATATATTTTAACTTTTTAATTTTCTTAATTTGCATTTAAGTCGCTGTAATTTGTAAATCTTTCCTTTAGGTAATTATCCATTCAAAACCTTCCTGATCACTATCCTTAGTAATCATTCTATCATCTGAAGTTGTTTTAACACCAATTCATCCTCCGTGGGACTTAACGACCCAGGAATACACTATATTCCTCTGATCTTCATTGCATTGGTGTGTGAGCTGTTTTGAGTTTCTTACGGTTGGTCATTCACAAGTGGCTAGCTTGCGTGAGATAACTTGACGGTTTTGCACCGATCAAATTTTGGCGCCGCTGCCGGGGAGGCTGTAAGCGTGTTCTAAGCATTTTTCAGACCCGTACTTGCACATATACCACCTTTTTGTAAACAGTTTTTTGTAAAGTTTATATTAAATCAAAAAGTTCATTAACACTTTTCCTGAAGTGTTAACAACAGCAAAAATATTTTCATTCTTTGTTTCTATGGCATGTTTTTCAAAAATCCAAAAATATTCATCTTTAACCTCTTACCCTTTTTGATTCTTTATTCCTTTACCCTCTATCCATTTGATTCTAACTTCTTCTATTCTCATGGAATCTCTCGACTACGACGAAATCTGGAACGAAGTTGAAAAACTTCCTATTTTATCACAAATGTCAAAAATTCGTGTTGTCCATGATGATCCATTGATTCTGCATAGGGAAATGGAACGAGAAACCGTGGTGACAAAGGACCAGGTACTTCCCTCTGATAATGGAGGTGCTAAATACGTCCAACCTACGGTTATCCAAGGACCTAACCCCTCGATTGCTCCTAAGCCGTCTAAAATTGATCCTACACTTTCACGATTTACGGTTAAAAGCAAACATGCAGAATTCAAACCGGTGACTAGTAAGAATGACTTGCCTAATCTTCACGTTTCTCAAGAACCAGAACCAGAGACCATAACGGAAGTGGTGGAAATTGCTAGCTCTCAGAGCACACCACTTGTCCCACCTTCCGGATTTTTCAAAAGTTCTTGAGTCTTAATAGTCATTCAGATCACCATGTTGGTTTTGTTGATTCTTTGAATGAACCGATTCCTTCTCATAACTCTCAAATAGAATCATTTATTCCTTGTGTCGGTTGTGGTGAACCTCTTTTTGGTTCACCCATGGTGTATGCGTGTGTACAGTGTGGTAACGATATTCGAAACGGGAGTTGTTTGTTTTGTGGTTCGAGGAATTCATTTGATTATGATCCTAATCCGAACTCATTTAACGACCCCACAAATTTTTCCAACTACCCACCACAGCCCGACTTATCTTCATATAATCAACAATACTGCTGTGAATTTTGTGGAGGTCCTCACCAAGGATTTGAATGTCAATCCGGAAACACGATTGTCTATGAACAGTTTTCCGATGATGCTCAGAACTTTGGTTATAACCAATATCCATATGATTCACCAATCCAGGCTCAACAGTTTTACTGTTGTGAGAACTGTGGAGGTCCCCATTTCAGCTCTGATTGTCAAACAGGGAATCCATTTCCTTGTAACAATTATGACTATCCATATCACGACCAACCTCCACAGTGCCAAATGACTCAAACTCCTCACCAAACTCAACAAGACACTTATCTAGAGCTTCGAGTCGTAAAAAGAACTGAGGAGTTGAGTAAGACAACATTTCATAATGTTCCCAGTTTTTCTTGTGTATATTGTGGGGTCCTCATGATGATTATCAATGTCAACCTTCCGGTTTTGACAAATCTCCACTCCCACAATGTCCCGTCATTCAAAATTCACATGAGAAATCCATGGAAGAATTTCTAGCTGAAGAGCAGGTTGCTAAAATAAATTCCCAAATTGCTTTTGAAAAGTCTATTAGGGAATTAATTGCAAAAGAAAAACAGATCTAGCTCTCAATTTCGTTTTATTCCTGATGACAGTGATGATGAGGATGCACTTGGTATCCTACAATTTTATAAAGATTCATCAAGTTCATCAGTTGATATCCCAGCAGTTGAGATTCATTCTCAAACAACTGCCATCACACCCGAGGTTCACACTCACTCTCTGAACATGGGGGATGAGCTTCTTGACACTGTTCCTGAAAAGGAATCGGACGAATTCATAAAGTCTAGTGTTGAGGACCTTGTTCCAATCCCAAGAGAGTCACAGGGAATTCTCGAGCATTTGTGTGATATCCCTCCTCCTCTTGTCTTCCAAAATGATCATATTGAGATGTTCTCTGATTCTGATGAGGACTATTCTTTATCTTGTGGAGACATAAGTTATGTGGGTGAATTACCTTCTGAGCATGTCAGCTTAGGAGAAGAGAATGATGAAGAAATAATCCAAGACGAAGCTCTTCGTCTTACATTATTGAATGTTAATCTTCTCGTTTCTAGAATCGAGGCTTTTAATGAAAAGCCTACTTCATATTCTATCCCCTTTGAGGATAGTGAACTTTTGTTCGATGATTCTATTCTCGAATTGCAAACGTTCCATTTTGATCATATGGGAGAGAAGATTAGTGGTAATACCACTTCTCATTCTCATAATTCTCTCCCCGATTATGAATCATTCACTTTTGATGAGTTCCCCAGTGAACTCAGTCAAATCAATCCTGAATATGAATCATTTTCCTTTGAGGAGTTCTCCTGTGAACTCACTCATATCATATCTCTACCAGAGTATGATAACTTCTACTTTGATCTAGACACACCCGGGATATGTCTAGACCAATTGAGCTTAAAAGATGAAATTTATGCTATCATGAATTCCCTTTCTGATAATGATGAGTTAGTCAAGATTATTATCATGACTTTCTTTCTCTTCTTCACCTATCCCGTAGCTTCTCCTGTTCTTCACTCCTTCGGGAATGAAGACATTATCTTTGATCCCGGCATTTTCATTTATCATTTTTGAGCCGGTTCTATGTATATCTCATCGGTGTGGAACTTTCACGTATTTCAATGTTTATACAAACATCTTGAATGAAAGTCCGATGGAGATTGTTTCTTCCACTTACTTCCCCATGAACCAATTAATTCGGGGTCGAGTCAAGCTAGCGACTCGGTAATAAAAAACAGTAGCTAAACATGGGTTTTCACCCGTGTGTACCACCTTAGTGTGGGGGAGATGCCCCACATGTTGTATATAGACCTTAAAAATGAATGAAAATTGTAAATATTCAAAAAGAGAATAATTGTTGTGTTTCTACACTTAGCTAGTAATGTTATCCTTTTACGTTCTAAGTTTCGGCATAACGGCCGGTACTTTGAATATTGAGGACAATATTCATTTCTAAGTGTGGGGGAAATTCTGGCGAATTTGATCATAAATGTACCCTTTTAGTCCCTTTTTCCCCAAAATGGCCAAATTTTAAAATTTTTTATTTAGTGGAAGTACTATGTACTAAACACAACAAATGGTAATCAGTCCACCATGTATAACCCACATAAGGATTGGCTAATCCAGGAGCAAACGGCTCTTGGTAAAGATATCTCAAATCCGTTTATGGCTTGTAATTTGCCCAAAATTGTATGGTGTTCAGCTCACCATATCTTTAATTAGTGAAAAGTTGGCTAGCCCGCAAGTTTATGGCTTGTGGTAAAGGCAGTTGGAAATCCATAATTGGTAATCGACTCACCAAAGATAATATTGATAATTTATCTAAGAGTTGGCTAGTCCAGAAGCAAACGGCTTCTGGTAAAGACAAATCAAATCCGTTGAAAGCTTATGATTTGCTCAAAATCATTTGGTTATCGGTGTACCAAGGTTCTTACTTGAACTGAAACATTTGGCTACTCCAGAAGTAATGGCTTTTGGTAAAGAGATAAAATCCATTAAATTTTCTCAAATCATTGCTAGGGACTAGCAATATCTTAGTGTGGGGGATTGATGAGTGTCTAAATACTCATCATTTTTGTATTATCTAGACTGCAAAAACATCTGAAAACACTCAGAAATGCTTCAAAATGATAAAAATATCACAAACAAGTGTTTTATATTTTTTAAATGCAAAAACATCAAAATCTGATGAAAAACGTATCAAGTTTGCATAATTGGCAGTTTTAGTCCCCCAGGTTACAAAGGTTGTCAAAACTAGTCCCTGGTAATTCAAAAACTTGTAAAATATCATTTTAGGTCCATAAGATTCAAAATTTGTCAAAACAAACCCTTTAAAGTTCAAAAATCACAAAATGACAACTTTAGTCCTTTAACTTTGAAAAATGTCATAAATAGTCCTTGGTGAATTAAAAAATGGAAATTTATCAAAAATAAACCTTGTACTATTTATAAATGACAAAAATGGTCCTTATGATAAAACTTTTGAGAATTTACATGTTTGGTCCCTCAAGTTTCAAACTTGACAGTTTTGGTCCCTGGATTTACAAAAATGGAAATTATCAATTAAGGTCCTTGTACTAATCACATTTGGCAGTTTTAGTCCTTGTGAGAGCTTTGGAAAATGTTCAAGATCAAACCTTCAAGATTGCTAAAATTGCATAAATGGTCCTTGTTGTTAAACTAAACCAAACGGATCCTATTAACTAAACAAGCCCAAATCCAATCCATTACCTTGACCCGGCCCAAATTTTAAAAGACAGATAAACCGCCTCCACTGTTCACCATCTCCCTCACCCCTGTATACACCAATACCAGTGGTATTTGCCACTTGCCCTCCACCTCTTCACCTCCACCTCACCATCTCCACCTGTTACCCTTGTCCCCCTCCACCTCCATATCCTCCCAAACCCAATTAATGCAAAGAAACTGCCCAAGACTTTTTGGCGCCAAAAAGGTAGAATCAACTGTTGTGATCACTTTGACCCATCCAATGGTGGGAAATGATCAGAAAGTGGAGAGGATGCTTTTGAAAGTCTATAAAGATGGATTGAAGCAGAAGAGAGAGGTGTCGTTGTTTTAGACCATTTCATAGTGTAAAATTTTATTTTCTGTTGTAAACCTTTAAATTCAGTTTTATTTTCAAAGTTGTATTATGTTTCATGGTTAATGAAACTTATTTCAATAATTCTCAGTTTCAATTCTCAAGTTTGAATTCAATTTTTAGCATTTTTTAAGCAAAATTGACACTTTGATTTAATCTTGTTAAAATATTGTTGTTCTTGTTCATTTCATCTAATTTCAGTCACCTTTTAAGCTTTTTGAAGTTTGGTCATCATTTAGAGGACTTGTAATTTAGCTTACTTAAAAAACATAAAAATCAAAGAAAATAGAAATAAAATAAAATGAGTGTTCATGATGATGAAGGCTTGGAGCAGGGTTGCTCATGGATTGCCCTAGGTTAGATGCTTCTTGGGAAGCCATAGGGTATGATTTCAGTGTTTGGTTCTCAGCTTTCACTTGCATTCCAATTTGTAAGCCAATTTCATGAAATTTGTATTTCCTAATATAAGTGTTTGAATAGTGATAATTCTAGTTCATAACTGTTTTATTTTAGTTAATCACAGTTAATAAGCAGATTTATTAGTTTAAAAAAACTTGTTTTGGTATTAAAAGCTTCAATTCAGTCTTAAAACAAGGTGTTTGGAATTGCTGATTCAGTAGTATTCCATTGAATGCTTGTTAATGCTCTTGGTTGCTTTAAGTCATATTGGTATCTAATAGCTCAGTTTAAGTAGAAAAACCAGTCCTCATTTCATTAAAAGTCAAAATTCCAAATCCTACCCCTTCACAGTCCCTTTGTTGGGATTTTGAGTTGCGAAAATCATCAAAATAGCTTAGAACTTGTTACTTTAGCTTAATTTCACCATAACTTAGCTTAATATATCATATTCAGTAAGTAGAATCAAGTTAAAGTTCAATAAAGTCAACCTACTTAGTTTTTATAAAAGTCAAATTTTCATTAAGTCGTTTTTGAATAAAAAGTATAATTTTATATAGGATTAAATATTAGGATTCAGCCTAAATCCTTTTGGCATAATAACATTTAGCTGCTAAAGAAAAATATAAAAATACTAGGTTTTATAAAATTAGCTTATAGATAGCTTTTTAATTAACTTCTTTTGGACCCCTTGTCTGCAAAAACACGTACGCAGTTAAGCCTTACAATTTCATAAGCTCATCAAAAGCTTATCAGTTAGCTTAAACCTCTGTACCTTAGCTTTTTGAGAAGCTTTCCAAGCTATCTCAATATTCCAAGTCTTGTTTTTTAACTTGCAGCTTATTTGATAAGCCTGCAATAAGCTTTTGTTATGTCCCATTTTTAAGTAAAACGCATAAGCGGTGACTTGTCACCATATTCATAAGCTTCTCATAAAGTTTATTAGTAAAAGCTAACCTTTGTAATTTAGATTTTTAGAAAGCCTAGCTAGTCTACTTATTAATTCCAGTGCTTAATTTCATTTTCTAGCTTATTATAGTGCTTAATCACTAGCTTAAAAGTGTCTAGTATAAACCAAAGTGTCCTGTGCAAACAGTGTCACTTGTGCTTATTTAGTACTTATTCATTAACTTATTTAAGTTATTTTGTTTACTCAGTAGCTAAATTAGCTTATTTACAGTCACTAAACTTATTTCTAGCTTACCTTGTACTTATTAAATAGCTTATTAGTGATTTAGCTTAATCTAGTGTCTATTTCCATTTATTTAGCTAACTGTTAAGATAATCAGCTCAATACAGAGCTTATTATCAGTTTTTAGAAAAAGTCATAGTTATTAAAAGTGCTTATCTTCATGTGCTTAATTGGTTTGTAAAGAAAAAAATCAAAAATAAAAATGTTTAGCAAAAAGGGGGTAGGCAGGCTCGAACCTGAGACCTCCCCCTTTATGAGAGTGTTAGTGTGTGTACCTGGATAGACTGCGCCCTTGGGACTTTCTTGTCATGGTTTGCACCATTTAATACATAACCATCTTTGTCTCAATAAGCTTATACGTAGTTTTTTGTTTATTTGTAGCTTATTCTTACTAGCTTTTTCAGTTTTTGTATTTTTTATAAAAGTGTATTAGTATAAAGTATTTTTACAAAAGTTTGATTTTTCTCATTAGTTTTAGTATTTTTAAACATTTAATTAGTGTTTTATAGTATTTAAATCATAATAAATAAAATAATAATCTAAAAAATATAATTCTTTTTTGTAAAATTTTCTTTTATCAAATAGTAAGTAAGAAAATTAGTTTTACATTCGTAGGCCTTTTATTTCATAAATTTTAAGTTTTTGCTTGCGCTCAGTAATTTTTAAGCGTAGCGCTTCGTTTTCATTTTAAACCACGTTTCTAGATAATTTAGGATTACGTTTTAGTTAATATAGTTTATTTAAGTTATTTTGTTTTATAAAATAAACGTTCATCGATCTGTAAAAATAGTGATAGCGTTTATTTAATATATTTTAACTTTTTAATTTTCTTAATTTGCATTTAAGTCGCTGTAATTTGTAAATCTTTCCTTTAGGTAATTATCCATTCAAAACCTTCCTGATCACTATCCTTAGTGATCATTCTATCATCTGAAGTTGTTTTAACACCAATTCATCCTCCGTGGGACTTAACGACCCAGGAATACACTATATTCCTCTGATCTTCATTGCATTGGTGTGTGTTTTGAGTTTCTTACGGTTGGTCATTCACAAGTGGCTAGCTTGCGTGAGATAACTTGACGGTTTTGCACCGATCAATTATGATGAAGTGTTTGCACCAGTGGCAAGAGTTGAGGCTATAAGGATTTTCTTAGCTTATGCATCCTATATGGGTTTTATGGTCTATCAAATGGATGTTAAAGGAGCCTTCTTGTATGGTGAAATTGAAGAGGAGGTGTATGTCACTCAACCTAAAGGATTTGAAGATCCAGATCATCCTAACTATGTGTATAAGGTAGTCAAAGCTCTCTATGGACTACATCAGGCACCCGAGCACGGTATGCTAGGCTTTCTACATTTCTTCGAAGCATGGTTACGAAGAGGTGCCATTGATAAGACTCTTTTCCTGAAGAAGAATTCCACTGACATAATTCTTGTGCAAGTGTATGTGGATGACATTATTTTTGGATCCACAAAGGAAGCTTGGTGCGGGGAGTTTGAGGAGCTTATGAAGGGAGAGTTTCAGATGAGTGCCATGGGAGAAATGAATTTCTTTTTGGGACTTCAAGTTCAGCAGAAACCCGATGGTATCTTTATCAGTCAGGACAAATATGTAAGGGATATCTTGAAGAAGTTTGGTATGGAGGGTGTAAGGACTGCCACTACACCTTATGAAGCTCCAAAGACAAATACCAACAATGAAGCTGATCCACCTGTGAATGTTCATTTTATGCAGGTCTATGATTGGGTCTTTAATGTATTTAACACTTCGGGCACGATATTACTTTTCTTTGTGAGTGTTTGTTCGAGACATCAAGTTACTCCACTGACTTCCCATCTCAATGCTGTTAAGAAGATCTTTAAGTACCTTAAAGGCCAACCTCTTCTAGGTCTTTGGTATCCAAAAGAGTCTCCTTTTAAGTTGGAAGCATATAGTGATAGTGACTATGCTGGTGCTAATCTGGATAGGAGGTCCACCACTGGAGGTTGTCAATTCCTTGGAAAAAGATTGATTTCTTGGCAATGCAAGAAACAAACTATCGTGGCTACCTCATCTGAAGCGAGTATGTTCTTCTTTGCAAATTCTTTGTGGACGAGTTCTTTGGATTCAAAATCAGTTGTTGGATTATGGGTACAATTTCATGAACACAACAATTTTTATTGATAATCAAAGTACCATATGCATTGTTAAAAATCCGGTTTTTCACAGTCGAACAAAACATATTGAAATCAGGCATCACTTTATAAGAGATGCATATGATAAAAATTTGATTAAAGTGGTCAAAATACATACTGATGATAATGTGGCAGATTTGTTAACAAAGGCTTTTGATGGACCAAGGTTTAAACACCTTGTGGTCCATATTGGCATGCTTAACCCTTAGCTGCAAAGTTTAAGGGGAGGCATAGGCCTCAGGGGAGGCATATGCCTCAGGGGAGGATTTGTGTATAACTTTGCTTTTTGCTATGTAAATTTGTATATTTGGTTGTTTTAACTAACTCTAACCTGCTAATGTTATCTTAGTGTGTTTCTTTGTTGGTTTGTGTGTTTCTCTGTGTTTGTTTTGTTTTGCGAGTGTCATGCTGTTCAGTTGAGAATTGGTCGAAGTAGTAGAGCATGTTCCTCGAGTTCAAAGAGTTTGAAGTCTTTGAAGTGAGTCAATTGTTTCTTCGAAGTTATATGATTCATACAAAAGAAGTCTGAAGCAAATTGATTATTCATTCATTCCGAAGCGGTTTGACTTACGACTTCACAGTACTAGCAACATCAAATGCATCTACATGATCTACTAAGCCTAATCTATTACATATCATCCGTTCCAACATCTAACAGGCTGTTGGATATGCATGATCGCTCACATCTTTCACACTAAATGCTGGCTACGCTTTTGTGATGTGCATAACCAACCCTAACAAGATGCTAAGGATCAAAATGGAGAGGATGGATTGATGCAAACGATGATGATGACAATGACCACAAATGATGATGGAGAAAAACAAATGTGTCCTTTGTGCTTCATCTATGCATTTCAACCAAAATGCAACCCATCTACTCTCCTTAAGTTCTTCCCTTATACGATATGTGATGATGCACCAAAACCTGATGCAGAAAGACCAAGAACCACCTCTCTATCTTCTGGAAGTGGTGGATTTTTGGCTCGTGGCCTTTGTTGAGGCCGAGGTGCTGGGGGTTGGGAGTGAGATGTTCCCTCATCAGCAGATATACTTGGATTATCTACAATTTCATCTTCTGATGAAGGGAGAAAGGGTGATTTCTTTGATTTTGGAGATGGTTTTGGAAAATAATGAAACCATGGCTTGGTATCTTCACTTGATGATGAGGATGATGCTGTGAGATCAATGATCTCAGGTTTGGTACTCATGGTTATTATGGCTAATTTTGGGTTATTGATGAAATTAGGGTTTGGAATGATATTTGGGGGTTTTTGATGAAGTAGTATGTGTGCTTTGGGATTGCTTTATAGACGGGTTCAAGTGGTAAGAGAATCAATGCGTGTGGGTGAAACAGTAAAAGATATTTACTAAAGCTTCTTGAATAAGTAATCTGTTTACTGATTGTTCTACTTCAGAGAATGGTTTCTGTTTCCACCGAAGTTAAAAGTGAATATGAGTACAAGTAGAAATCCACGTCATCGTTGGTCAACTTTGACCAAAATTGGGAAATTTTCATTTATTCTCTACCGGCATATATTCGCTCCATATTAAGTGATTTGATTTTTAACTCATTCAAAACACTTCCTTTTGTGCATATTGTAACCCTAATCTTCAAAATCTCTTATGGCGCTTCAATTTAAACATGATCATAATAAGGTTGCTTTTCTTGGAACTGCTTGGGGAGATGAGTTGTATCGGCCGATGATTTCATTTTTACAAAGATCAAAGATTCAGTATGCATTAATGCATTCTCCAAATGCTATATATGAATCTTTGGTTACTCAATTTTGGGCGACGGCAGAAAGAAGAAGTGATACTGAGATAGTTGCAAGTGTTTATGGAAAAGAGTATGTGGTAGCTGAGGAACCGATCGAAGACAACTTCACTTGGATGATGAAAATGGAGTTTATCATTCTGATTCTACAATGGTACTTGAAGGGCTTCAGGCGATTGGATATCAAAGTACGAGAACAGATATGTGGTTAAAAATAAGTTTTGTCCTATGTGGAGGTTCATGGTTCATACGTTGCTCCGGTGTTTAAGCAATAAGTCTGGAGGATGGGATCAGTTTTCAACTCAAATGGGATGTGGTATTGTTTGTTTATCTAAGGGTTTGACTTATAATTTCTCTAAGTTTATTTTTGATAATATGGTTGAAAATATAACTAGGCAAAAGGGTAAGTTTTTGATGTACCCTAGGTTCTTACAGATGATATTGAATGTTTCTACACAAACCCAAGCTTTTTATCCCATAGGAGTTTTGACCTCTAAGTTATTTGCAACGATGAGAACTAAGTTTGAGGGGACACATTTTCCTTTGTTAGCAGCAATGTTGCCTCCAGAGAATGTTACTGCCGATGAGGGTAATGTTGTTATTGTACCCTCTGTCAATACTACTGATGGTAATCTTTCAGTAGATGTAAATGAGGGTTCTACTGTACTTTGAGGCATCCATACCTTCACCTAGACCTTGTCCTAGCCAAGAACCTACACAAGTTTCAATTGATGAGGTTCAGGTTCATAATGATGAAGTTCAGGATCACATTGATGAAGTTGAGGTTGATGCTGATAGATTCCCTACACCAAGTCCTGTTAGGAATCCATTTGGTGAAGGATGTTCTAATGTTGATCAGGTTAATGTTGCTCCTGAAAGGTCTAATGAAGTTCCAATTTCAACTGAGCAATCAGATGATACAGATGAGGATCCTATTACACTTACCTCATTATATGCTCTGATGAACAAGCTTACGGTGAGGTGATTGGTCTTAAGAAAGAACTTGCAAAAACCAAGTCTGTTCTTGGTAAAAAGATTGTGGCATTGGAGACAAAAGTTGAACACTTGGAGGAATTACTAAGTCAGAAAGGTAATAAGAGAAGCCTGGTTTCTTCTGAGGAGGAGGACGAAGAGAATCTTCATGCATCCCTTGGAATATTAGCTGATGCCGCACTTACATCAGATGTTTCTTCTCCTATTGCTAAATCTTCAAAGAGTAAGGAGCCTATTATATATGCTAGCAAAAGAAGAAGACAATATTTGAGTAAGGTGTCTGCTGACACTTCAACGGAGCCACATATGGTTGGTGCATCTGCTGATGTTATAGTTGAGGAGGTTGCTTCTGATCATGGTCAAACTTCGTCTATACCAGAACACTCAAATGTTTCGCCTTCAGCAGATGATGAAGAGGTTTTTGTTCTTTGGGAGAATGTTTAAGTTGAATTCTTCTTACGAAGTTTTCTCTACACTGTTGAGTAATTGTCACAACCTGTTTCCTCGATGTGGGTTTGCTTGTTTCTTCGAAGCTCACGTTGGTTGTCTGATATTGGTTCTCTTGAGACATCTTTTGACAAAGAACAGGATCATGTGATTGATGATATTCTTAACTTCGGGTATAGTGACTGAAGAAGAAAATCAAGCTCAAGCTAGATTGTTTGCTAATTATGAGAATATGCAGAAGAGTCGTGTTGTTGCTAAATTTCTTCAAGATCAGTATGATTCTAATTTGACTCCTGAAAGGCAATTAGAGCTTGATGTATTATTTCCTAAGATAACTGATGATCAATGGGATGCATATACTTCTCAAGGTGCATCTGATCCAAATCTTGCAAAACTTATCTTAGGAGCATCTTTTGATGATGATACTTTTGTGGATAAAATGGTGGCACTTGGTAATCTAAGGAAGCAAGAATCTGCTGCAAAGAGAAGAGCTTTAATTGATCAAAGAAATAAAGCCAAAAGAGAAAAACCTATGACTGTTGCTCAGAAGAGGAATTATATGAGGAGAGTTGTGAAGAATTCGCTATGTATAATTCGGTATGTCAATGAAGCAAATCAATGCTTTGTCTCGATGATGCTTTGATTAGACAAGTATAATATGGTTATGCGTTTTCTTCTTCGGTTCCACTTCTTCTACTCAATTGGAAAACATTGCTTCAATGACTGATGTTCCTACGACCAAGAGAGAAAACAGTTGAAATTGTGGATAATTTTGATACTTGTGTTGCCTTTGGTCATTTCTCCGGTTGTTACCTCGATACAACTTCGTAGATACTCTTTCTTCGATGTGGTTGTTCTTCTGAATCCACTTTGGTTTCTTCAAATGTTGTCTAGTGTGGATTTAAGTGATTCTCGATTCAGGAAATGATCTACACTTGATACGATAACATTATTGGTACGGGGCAAATGAGCTTGGTTACAAGGAGTTACGACAGATTGGCTAAGAAACATTCTTCTGGGAATACTACTTTAGATCTCAAGGCTGATGAATCTACCTTTATTGAAGTTGGATCTGTGGAAGTTTTTCCTGAAGGAACTCATGTGGTCTTGGTTGATTGGAAAGCTGGAAAGCTTAACACTGTTTATAAATTTGGATAATACTGTTCTTGAGTTTAATTTCTTGAAGGAAATTCTTCATTTGGTGACCAGACATGATTTGAAGATGCTGTATGATCATGTCATTCAGTTTTATAAGTCTCATTCAAAGCAGGTTCGGTTTATATTTGTTGGGTGATCTTCAGGTTATGTTTGATTCTCATTCTCCAAATGGTCAAGGGTATTCTATTTGGAAGCATTCTCATAAGTGGGAGATTGAGAGTTGGAGATTTTATCCGTTGCCTTGTGTTCATGTGGTTCAAACTACATGTGGAATGATTTTGTGTATGCTCTCAGATAAGTTTTATCCTTTATCGGTTACTTTTATGGAAATGTTGCTGAGACACAAGTTGGAAGTGCCTCCGAATCCTGTTGGAAATGATGAACTTCATGCTTATCAATGTGTTGGTTTGATTAAAAATCAGCTTCTATCACATAAAGGTTCATCTTGATTGTACCATTTTGTAATATTTGTTTTCTTTATTTACTTTTTAGTTAAAAAAGTTTTTGGTTTTCTCTAACTTTTCTTGCAGGCTTGTTGTATCTTTCTCTTGGTTATTGACTCACCAGATATACCTTGTGTATATTAAAGAGTTAGCTAGTCCAAAGGGTACAACTTTGGTAAAGACACATCAAATCTGTTGATAGCTGTAATGATTTGCTTAAAATCATAGGGTATGCAACCACCCCTGCTTAATTGCTGAGTGTTGTATGGTTTTCAATTCACCATGGTTTATTCCATTTTGGAATCCAAGAATTGACTAGCCCACATGTATATGGCTTGTGGTAAAGGCAGTGACATTCCATATTTGGTTCTCAATTCACCAATTCTAAGAATTGACTAGTCCCGAGCAAACGGCTACAGGTAAAGACATTTCAAATCCGTTTATATGGTTTCTGGTTTGCCAATAAATCAGATGGTTATCAGTGTACCATAGTTTACGAACTTAAACATATGGCTACTCCAGTAGTTATGGCTATTGGTAAAGAGACATCAAATCCATTATTTTCAACGATTCACCTCTCACAGGAGTTAACACACCTGGATGTGATGAGAATAGTTTGAAACTCATTTGTTTTGATGTACCTCTTGTCATGTGTTCTGCAAAGATCGGTGTTTTTGAGTTTCTACATTATTGAGATGGTCTTCTTTAGATTCTTTGCTGCTGCTGTTGTTCGTGCCCAATCCTCTGGTGCTGTAAGATCTATCAAGAAACTGGAACTTAACCGAGTCAAATTCCAGTTTAGGGGAGGATTGTTGGGAATTATGTGAAGTTTGGATTATGCTGATATTTCTGCCGAAATGATTCTGCTGAAGACATAGTGGATTCTCTGAAGACATAATCTCTTGAAGAGTAATAGTTATTAGTCTGTTTCTGGAAGTGTTTATTCCGTGTTTAGTATATTTAGTTTGGATATACATGAGCTTTATTAGGAAGTGATTGTGTATATCTTATTTAGTTTTAAGTTTATACGTTTCTTGGGAAACGGTTTAGCGATATTGTTTAGGGTTCCTTGTCTATAAAAGGAACACATTAGAAAGAGTTATGTACCGATTGAAAAACTCAGTTTTAGTTAATATAAAGATCCATAGAGGATCAAGAAGTTCTTAGTTATTACTTGTGTTTATATTCCGCTGCTAAACATAAGTTGTAGAGATTATCTTTTATTGTCCTTGTGATTACATAGGCATACATAACGATCCACGAGCTCAAGATCTATCAAGGTCTCTTTGTTTCAACAAGGGTCAATGATGCAACCTAGTTCTCTATAACCGAAGCTCTGATGCCAATCTGTCACACACCCAAATTACCTGTTTTGCAGCGGAATGGAATTCACGGGGTTGACTGTCATAACATCACAATCACAGTTATATTGAATGACCTAAAGTGCCATTTGGAAAACACATCGTTTGATTTAATAAAACAATCAGAGTTTACAAAAGATAGGTCCCAAATGAAAGTCAACATATGCGGAATAAGTTTGCTACAAATTCAAACGATGTTTTAAAGTGCATAAATCCCAAGTAAGACGCGTCGTCTCCGCGACTCTATGATATGTCCATATGCATGCCATGAAGTGAATGCCTTAGATACCTGAGATAAAACATGCTAAAAAGTGTCAACACAAAGGTTGAGTGAGTTCATAGAGTTTGTGTTGAAATGTAAAGTCTTTCAAAATCGTTTATGCAAACAAAGGCATTGTAAATCCACTCAGTTCCAAGTTCTGCCCATACAAAACTTGCAACCTGTGTGTTCACAACCCATTGCCAAAATATGCATAGTTTATGTTCAAACGCATGATGTCAAATGAATTCACATAAAAAGTATAGTAATATATTAATAGTTACCTGACATAACACATATGAGTGTTGTTTCCAATTTGTACCAAGACATTTAGCTCAATGATAATACCAAGACATTTAGTTCCATAATAATACCAAGACATTTAGTTCCATGATAATACCAAGACATTTAGTTCTATGATAATACCAAGACATTTAGTTCCATGATTTATGATATAGAATATGACTAAACATTCAGTTCAGATAAACATATAGTTTGCAAATAATCATGATTGTCATAAAATAGTTGAGCATGTATCTCCCCCAAAAGTAATTCAAAACAATTAAAAGAGTAGGGGCTATGACTCACCTGGTGCAATGTTTATGATGATAAAAGTGGATACACTGAAATGAGGCGCAACCTCTAACCGTGACTTGAATGATTATGTAAAAAAGATGATGAAAACCTTATTAATCTATAGGTTTTTATTTCAAAACCTTAACATAGATCACTAATTGAACTTGATGAACACTTGAGCTAGAAAAATTTATGGTTTCCTTTGTTCTTCTTGAGTTGGCTGAATTTTAGAGATGAGAATGAGAGAGTTCCTTATATTTTTCACCTTGAGAATGTGTTTGTATGTGTTTGAAATGAAAATAATATCTAGTAAATATCAAATGCCTAGTCATTAAGATAAGTATGCATTCATTAATTAGGATATTTTGTTAAAAGATGATTAGTATATGGAGGTCGACCAAGGAGAGAAAAAAAAGAGTGATGCATTTTGAATGAGTAAATGCATTTTAATGTTAACTTTATTGTGTATTAAGTAAATATAATTAGGTATTTAATGTAGCGTTAGCTAAAAATAGATTTTAACGGAACAAAATAAAATATATTGAAGTCGTAAAAATTATAAAAATACATTTCTTACAAGAATTGAGTGAATAAATAATTATCGAGTTGGATTTACGAAGACCGTCGTAAATATTTATAAATAACAATTTATATACAAAATAAATTGAAAACATCGGGTAAAGTAATAATATTATTTTCATAGTCTTAAAATGAGTATAAAAATATATTAGCATTATTTTTGGAAGTGTCGGATCAAATGTTCAAAATAATTAATTACGCGATAGCGTTTATTTAATATGAAAATAAACGTTTAATGTAAAATGCAAAACCCATGCATAAATTGATATGAAATGATGTTACTAATGATGTGTAGACTAAATCTAGTCTATATGAAATGTCCTGAAATTACGAGTTGTCACAGTTAAAGCTAGGCTTAGGCGTAGAATTTGCAAGCTTATGCGTAAACAGGAGTGGTATACGCGTAAGCATAAGCTTATTCGTAGGTTCTTGACTTACGCGTAAGAAATATTATGCGTAGGAAAAGAGGGCCTTATGCATAAAGCTTACGCGCAAGCATATATGGAACCTTACACGTAAGGCTTACTCGTAAGAGTGATCCTTATGCGTAGAGGTTACTGTTTACGCATATCCTTCACAGGATACGCGTAGTCCCCAATGTAGAACCTTACGCGTAAATGTTACGCGTAAGATTTCTCTTACGCATAACATGCTACGCGTAAGGTGATCCTTACGCGTAGATGATCAAGTAACCTTAATTCAGAGTTATACACGCGTAGAAACATAAAATAAACACATCATAATATCAATATTATCATCTATATACATTCCTTTTTTAGGTCAAATCATGGAAACACTTTCAAGCAGTTATGCGTAGAAACAGGTTACGCGTAAAACTTAAAACCCTAAAGCTTAATTTCTATGAGTAAGCGTTCTAGCCATAGGAATTTTACAAAAATTGTTCTGGTAAGTCTAAGAATCCTAATCAGTTGTTCTATCCAAGTTTTAACATCAAAGTCTAAGCGGATCAAAAATACCCAAATACTTATGAACATAAACCCTAATCTTCAATTTTCATGCAATTAGTGTTTCTGGGTAAATTCTAAGCATGGATATGGTCAATTCAACTTGTAAACAACATTAAATGACTGTCTTTTTAACTAGAAACATTCATATTTGAAAACCCCCAAACTTACGCATAAACCCTAAATTCAAGAATAAATCAATTCGTGTTTTTGGGTGTGTTTTAATGATAAAAATGGAATCATTGATGTTAGAGAAACGTTTTGACACTATCATTTTAACCACAAACACACAAACTTGATTAGGTGTTCATACGCTTAGGCGTAGAACACAAAATCACTTCTAAGTTATAATCTAACCGTTGGTTTTCAAAAAGATTCAAGACCCATGTTTAGATTATTGCAAAGAACGTTTAACCACTTACAAATTGATGATCAAGAACACAGATTTGCCGGATGATTTTTATGCGTAGGATTTGGTCGGTGATATAATAAATGTGTAATAAATGTGAAGTATTTGTTTGGTGGAGGTGTTTTGTTAAAAATACTTTTGACATTTTGACACAATTAGTCCCTCCAACTTTACTGTTAGGTCACTATATATGTAACACAAGCATCAAGATGTATGAGTAAGAAAGAGATGAGGCGGATGAACAACTATCACACACACACACACAAGTTAATATGAAGATTGGTTAAGCGTAGAGTATGTGAAAGAGATAAATTGAACAACCAACCTTCCAAGGAAGGTTTACATGTGTTTATTTAGGGGAAGGAACTAGGGCAACATGCCAGTTCCCTTCCTTTTCCTGTATGGGCTTGGGCCTAGGCTTATGGGCCTTCTACATAAGCCAAAGGCTAATTACAAACATAAAGGCCATATTAAGCTAACTATTCCATATGAATTACTAACACTTTAATTATGGTTTAGGAGTGATTCCAACAATCTCCCCCTCAAGTGTTGGTTATGAATAAAATGAGTGATAACGTTGTAGGTACTGATGTAATAGTAGCTTTGACGTCTTCTGACACTCTTCTTTCTTGTGAGAAGAATTTTCTTGATTTGAACAATCTCCCCAGTGTAGAGAAATTGTTTCCTTTGAAAGATTCTACTTTGACGTCTTTTGATTTTCTTTGTTCTTTTTGTTCTTTGTTCTTTGAAAGTGATAGTATGTTGTTGTAGTCTGCATCAGGTCTAGTTTGCTGCTCCAGTTTTCTCCACGTCTTTCTCCAACATGCTCGCACACTCTTCAACGTTGGATTACTGTTGATGAAGTTCTTTAAGTCTTTAAACTTTGTAGATTCTTTGTTGATGAAGAATCATTCTGACTTTATGTTGCCTTTGATAATGAGAGAACTTCTTTGATGATGTAGTTGGTGTAAACATGTGGAGAATCTGCACGATCAGTCCGCTCCAGAGCTTCCATAAGAAGTAAACATAAGCGGATTCTGGCACTTACAAGTTTGAACTTCGAGAGTGTTAACAGCATAGTGTGAAAACACAACTCTAATTCTCACAAAGGTCGTTCCTGAACCGGAGTCCCACAAGTGAGATAACACGATGTACCGAAGTACACCTACGATTCGATGAGTCATGAGGTACACCAAGTATCACCTCACATTGTAGACCGTTTGAGACCACTAAGCGTAATCCACGGGGAGTTACCGAAGTGAACTGCCGTCAGGGATGTTTGATGTTGACCCTGGCAGGAGTTTCCATTCAATCACTGAGGATGACAATTGTGAACCTCTCATAAATGTTCTCGACAGATTGCTAAGATCTGTGAAGGACTCAATAACGTACCACTGATGTTCTTATTGTTGAACAACAAGTGATGAAATGTCAAGTGTACCTAAGAGATCTTTTGATGAATCTCGTGGCTCTAGACTCAATAGTGCGTTTTGGTTTTCTTGAGCGGAGACTAGAGAGAGGGTCTCCTTCTTCAATACCAAATGATCTCTAAGAGAAAGCCAATAGTTTATGTAGGGTTCCCTGTGAGAATGAAACAAGCTTCTTTTGGGAGAAACTTGAGTGGCTAAGAAGGTTTAGTGCATGCGTCACTGGGTCCATGACGACTTTTAATCTTCAATACCAGCGTCAGCAAATGACAACCAGTAGCATATGAATTAAACTCGGTGTCTGCCCTATGTTGAATAATTTCGAGGGCTATTTCTTTTCACCCTTTTCTTTGTATTTCTTTTTAATTCTTCAACTCCTTCTTTCTCCAATTCTCATTTTCTCCTTTTTATAATCATACCTAAGGACTTCTAAATACTAACTATTTGTGGTGTCCTTGGGTAGATCCCTCCGGCTCTGGCTGATCATAGGACGGTTATTCCTAACCTTAATCACCTTATAACTCCATTGCCATAAAACCATTTTTCATGAAAATCTCTCAAAGTGTTTGTGAATGAAAAACATTTTGTACCACTGTGAGAGTTTTAGTATTGTGCATAAATACTCCCCCTCCACATGTGCTTAAGAGTTTTGACAGAAATTTGCACAGTGAGGAAAGAGCGCACACACTTTGAATTGATCCACTCAAGATAGACAATTCCTTGCGAGACACGATTACGCTGAATATTTAAAGAGATACATTGTCAGCTTTTAGGTGACAATTGGCTCTAATAACTACCTTGAAGATGTGGACAACCTCGAAAGATTTTCAAACCTGTCAAAGTTCATGTCTATTAAGTGCTTCTCGAATAGGTACAATTTACTTGGACAAGTCTTGGAAGACAAGTCTTGGAAGACAAGTCTTTTCAATGTATGACTGTTCAGATCTCGTCAATTCATGGGTTGAAGTCTTTTCACATGAGAATTCATATAGCAAAACAACATATTTCTTATCACATATTTTTCTCCCCCTCAAAAATGGCATATAAATGTTGTTTTTGAAGAAATGTTGAGAATAAATATGACCATTTTGAGTTTTACGGGAAGATGACCACAGAGAACTATTTGTGAACAAAGATTTTTTAAGTCAAATACTCCCCCTCAACAAGTGATATAAACGGTTGAGGTTTTGAAAATCATAAGGGGAAGTACTTGTTCTTTTGAGCAAAACCTTTGAAAGTTAAAAGGTTTGATAGGTTTTACTCAAAAGCAAGAAGCTTTCGCTCCTTTTATAGGATTGTGGCACTAAGGCGTACCATAGGGTCCTTTCTTGACATGAACGGGTTGTACACTGTTATGTGTGCACAAGCCTTAGTCATAATAATCAGACAAACAAAATCACAATCAAGAGAGTACCCAATGATTACAGACGATCAGCTACTTTCTGAGGATGTTGGAAAGTCAGAATCGGAAAGTTTGGTCATCCTCCCACATAGCTCTCCAACCGTTGCATCTAATCCCGATGAATCAAACATTCATCAATCCTAGTGATAAATCAACGAACATCCTTGCGATCCTTTGAATTCCATCTCTTCGTCTGAATTATACCCAACTCAATGTCCTTCAATCGATATGCCAATCCATCTCGAACCATCTCCAGGGTGGCGTCATAGAACTTAGTGAATTTCATCGAAAGCCATGAAGAAAGTATGATGATTTTCACTTTGGTAGACAAACCCAAACTTTTGTATATGAACGATTTAGTATTGAGGTTCTTGATTGATTTCGATGAAGTGTAGAATTTAGGTAATATTCGACCCGAGGTGGAGAACTTCAACACGCTCTTTGATTTGAAGCGTATGAAAGCAAGGAGTGCAGTAATGTATTTGATCTAAATTTCGGTTGAGGTTCTGGTTGGGGCACAGGTATGTCGTGATCCTCACCACCAGTACATGTAAAGTGATCAACGGTTTTCTCCATTGGTGGTGTGGTTTCTGAATCCCTTGGTTGATCAGATGGTGGTGGATGTGTAGCTTGTTGTGTAGTGGTGATAACCTGCTTAACCATTCATCGAATCATTGGATGGATTTGCCTTCTTAATAGATTTTGTTGTTGACTTAGTTGTTTCTTTTGTTGATGGAGGTGATGATTGAGATGATGATTTGGGTTTGGTGGAAGTTTCAAAAGGTGGTTCATAAGACTATTGAGGTATGTGTGTTGGATTGTCAACTATGTAGTTGTCTGATTCCTTCTTTAACTTTTCCTCTTCAGCTCTAGCAGCTTCTTCAACCTCTTTTCGCATCATTTCCACTTCAGCCACCAAATTATCATCATCAGTGACTATTACATCCTTATCATGATCGTAATCTCCTTCGTCAGATATTTCCACATCTTCACCATGCTTTTCTTCTTGCGGTTGTTTTAGTTGTTGTTGTGGTTGCTTCATTTCAACAGTTGTAGTGACAGTGACACCCTGATCCTTACCGGGTTGATTAACTGGATCGGATGGGGTAAGAGTTGTTTGCAATGGATCTTCCATAAGTGGAGGACTACTGCTTGATCCTCCTGTCCTACCGGGTTGATTAACCTGAAAGGTTGAAGCATGGTATTCCATCCTTTTCTGCTTTAATGTCTTACGAAATTGTATTTCCTCATCCATTGAATCATACTCATCATCATGATGAATTTGAATGGATGTTGCAGAAGGATGTCCACAGCAATTCTGCAAGATGATTCAGAGCATATGAAGTTGTTTGAAGATGACCCAGAGACTGTTCTTGCCAATTGTTTTGTCGTATCCAGCTGGGAATGTGTTTGCTATCGAGAGCTCAGCTAGGGCATTGATGTTTGCTTGAATTGCAGCCATTTTGTGATCTGAAAGACATTAGACAAAAAGACAGACATATGGAAACACAATGTGTTTGTTTTAGTCTGATTCATTATCTAATTCCTTATTTGATGGTAACATGTTTATGTTAGTTACAAGTCCTAAGTCACGTATGTCCAATTGTTTGAAGTTGATGTGATAATTTACGTGAATGTGTTAATTTTGAAATTTCAAAGTCCAATTTTTCACTTAACACACCACATATTAACATTTGACAGCTTATACGAAACATCAGGTATTTGTGACTTATGCGTAACATTTAACAAGTAACATATGCGTAATAAACCAAAATGTAGTGAACAAAGGGGTTATGAGTAAAAAGGATCCTTATGCGTAAGAAAGGAGCTTATGCGTAGGAGTAAGCTAAAGTGTAAGACCAAGCTTATGCGTAAGAGTTTCTTACGCGTAAGACAAGTTCAAAGGCTTTAGGCTTACGCGTAGGAATAAGCAAGATGTTACGCGTAAAGTTTACTCGTAAGAGTAAAGCTTATGCGTAGCAAGCCTTGTTTACGAATATCTTTCCAAGATACGCGTAATCCACTGTAGACCTCTTATGCGTAAGAGTTACGCATAAGATTTCTCTTAGGCATTACCTTTACGCATAAAATTATTCTTTAAGCGTAATGGTTTGAACACCTGAAGATTCTGACATTACGAATAATTAACCTGTTAACTATAAACATGAAAACTTGATTGCAGTTAATTCCAAACATCTTTTAGATCACAAAACAAGCATAAGAACATATCAGATACACATAGAAAGACTTAGGCGTAAAAATACTTAAACCCTAAACCCTTAATCTACGTGTAAGAGATATAGCTACACAAAGCAAACAAGAATGTTTCTGGAGTGTCCTAGATGTCACATTAGTGCAATGGAACAAGAGTTAACACATTTTGCAACACAGAATCAGAAGATTCATGGGAGATGAACCCTAAAGACCTAAAACTTAAATTCTTATAGTTTAGATGTTTCTGGGCTAATTTAGAGGTTCAAATCATGCATATAAACTTATTCTAACACTTTCTTGACCACCTAATAACATATCACAGAATAAAAATACCCTAGATGAGCGCAAGAACCCTAGAATTCAAATTAAAGAAATTTAAGATTCAGGATGGTTTTGGACGATTGAAACAAGTTTAATAGACACTAAGAAAGGTTTTAACACAACTCATTTCAATCCAAACACTTTTATGCATAAACACCCAATTCGTTCGAGTGAACAATTTTCCAAAATCAGTTTAAAGAGTTTTAACCGTTGGATTTGACAAAATATTGAAATCCTTGTTTAGAATCTTGATTAAAACAATTTTGAACATACAGATTATGAACAGCTTGAACGGATTTTGAAGATTTGATTTGGGCCATTTGATCTTGGTGGTTTAGGAGTAAATGCACATGAAGTGGTGCATTTGAATGTGTTAGGTGAATGATTTTGTTAAAATTAATTTGCCAAGTTGACACATTCAGTCCTTCAACCTTAAAGAGGTTCCAACCAAGATCCTTTAACTGCCGTTTAGGTTAGACAAAACCCATGTAAGTCAAGAAACTTAACGATACTCCCCCTCGACTTAAGAAATAATGAATTTTTAAAACATTTGAGTCCAAGGAGAGTATTTGACAAGAAACGAATCCACCATTTTAGAAGAAACAACATATTTAAGGAAACATGCAAGTACAAGTGAAACCGAAAAATATTTACTTTCTCCCCCTCAACACTTGTTCGGGAAAAATAGTGAAAGTTTTGATAGAACAAAGTGTTGACGGAAGATTTGTACTTGCCATGTTAAAAGAAATATAAATAGAAGAATATTTTTGATGTTTTATTTGATTTTATATTTTTGTATTTTGATTTTGAAAAATATTTACAAAAGAGATTTTGGTGTTTGACAAGTTTTTAAGAATGTTTTAAAAGTTCATCCAGTTCCTCTTGAGTCAAACACTGCATACCAATCCGGTGGACCAACTCATTAAACCTACCCGGGGCTAAGGCTTTGGTGAGAAGATCTGCCAATTGGTATTCTGTACCTACAAAGTATAATTCAACAGTACCCTGTTCCACGTGGTCCTTGATGAAGTGATACCGAAGATCGATGTGCTTTGATTTCGAGTGCTGAACTGAGTTGCACGAGATCGCAATGGCACTCCGATTGTCGCAGTACATCGGGATTCTCTCAAATACGTAACCATAGTCTTTGAGTTGTGTTCTCATCCAAATAACTTGAGCATAACACGCCGACATGGCTACATATTCTGCTTCTGCTAAGGACAGCGATGTACAATCCTGCTTCTTCGATTGCCAAGACACCAGTTTGTCACCAAGAAATTGTAATGCTCCTGAAGTACTTTTCCGAGAGTCAAAGCAGCCTGCGTGATCAGCGTCTGAAAAAGCTATTAGTTCAAAACCAGAATCCTTCGGATACTATATCCCCAAATTAATGGTTCCCTTGATGTATCGGAAGATTCTTTTTGCCTCAGAGAGGTGAGTTTCAGTTGGTCTCGACTGATAACGGGAGCATAGGTAAACGGCAAAGACAATATCAGGCCTGTTGGCTGTTAGATACATGAGAGACCCAATAATACTACGGTATTTTGTGGGGTCAACAAGTTTCCCATGCAAATCAGCGTCCAGCTTCTTGGTATGTGCCATTGGTGTGGCATAAGTATCACAAGTAGTCATTCCGAATTTCAAGGGCATATTTGGACTGACTCAAGAAAATACCACGGGGTGATTGATGAACTTGCAATCCGAGAAAGAATGTAAGTTCACCCTTCATTGACATTTCAAAATGTTTTGTCATTAGTTTTGCAAAAGCATTTGAGTATTTTAAATGTGTTAAACCGAAAATGATGTCATCCACATAAATTTGAATGATTAAAATATGTTCCCCGTGATATTGTATGAAGAGTGTAGGGTCGACCGAACCTTTGGTGAAATTATTGGCAATTAGGAAAGATGATAACTTATTGTACCATGCCCGAGGAGCTTGTTTGAGACCATACAGAGCTTTGTTCAGTTTGTAGACATGGTTCGGGAACTGTGAATCAACGAATCCTTCTGGTTGGCTAACGTAGACCGTTTCTTTCAGTTTACCATTCAGAAAAGCGGTTTTGACATCCATTTGAATGACCGTGATGTTAAGATGAGCCGCGAACGCTAGAAATATCCGAACATACTCAAGACGAGCAACCGGAGCAAAAGATTCTTCAAAGTCAATACCCTCTTCCTGTCGATAACCCTTAGCCACCAGACGTGACTTATTTCTGATAACATTCCCTTCAAAGATCCAATTTGTTTTTCCAAATCCATTTCAGACCAATGACGAAAACCCCTGTTGGTCTTTTAACCAGTTCCCATACTTCAAGACGTTTGAATT
The DNA here is from genome assembly GCA_910596185.1 of Chrysanthemum makinoi. Taxonomy (NCBI): domain Eukaryota; kingdom Viridiplantae; phylum Streptophyta; class Magnoliopsida; order Asterales; family Asteraceae; genus Chrysanthemum; species Chrysanthemum makinoi. Next base: position 17,729,097 of record OU343216.1, on the reverse strand, counting down.
GGTTGAGTTCTTCTTGCATGGATTCAATCTATGTGTCCTTTTTCATTGCGTCTTTAATGTTTTTAGGTTCAGATTGGCAGACAGTGAGTGCATAAATGCAATGTTCACCATCTGTGTGAGGACATTGTCGCGTAGCGACTTGTTGATTTGGGTTGCCAATAATATTATCAAGAGGATGGTCTTTTGTCCAACGATGAGTGGAAGGTTGATGTTGGTATACATTGTGCAGATTCTGAGGATTCAAATGGCTTGTAGATGATTCCGCGACATCAGGTGCAGCAGTCTCATTAGCAAACGGGTTAAAGAATGCATTTGGATCAAAATCTGCAGGTGCGGGTACTTCATTGTTAAGAACATCATCAGCTTGATCAGCGTCATTGGAAGCAGTTTGTTCAACTGTTGTTGTAGAGTCAACTGGTGGTGCTTCTTCAACAGTAGTTGTTGTAGCAGGTGTATCAGGTACAAGAGTAGTATCAGGTTGAGCAATGAAACAATGGATACACCGAGCACGTTCATCAATATCGTCACTGAATAGAGGAGCAAATAGCCTTTTTGTTTGTTGTCGAGTAAGCTGAGGGCTTAGTTCAGCTGATGATGGGGTTTGGGGGAAGTTTAAGCGGTTGTGACCGGGTTCCAAGTTGTTATACTCAGAAGCCATTTCAGTAAGTTTATCAAAATGAGCATGAATCGTTTCCATAACTTGCTTTGTCCGACGATTCCGGATCCGTAACCTTTAGAATTCTCACAATATCCAATAAAGACTCCAATGTCAGCTTTGGATTTGAGCTTTCCAAAGTCATCACGATCATTATTCGGATAGCAAAGAGATCCAAATACATGAAAGTGTTTGAGATTTGGTTTACGGTTGTGGAGAAGCTCAAATGGTGTTTTGTTGTGGCGTTTTGTAATCATTGAGCGAATCTGAGTGTAGCATGCGGTCGAGAGAGCTTCACCCACAAGTAATCCTGGAAGTTTAGCATTGATTAACATCGTTCTGGCAGCTTCCACTAACTTACGGTTTCATCTTTCAAAAACTCCGTTTTGTTCTGGTGTGCGGGCAATAGATGTTTGATGCTCAATTCCCACTTTCTCATAATATTCCTGAAGAGTTTGATTCACAAATTCAGTTCCTTTGTCTGTACGAATTTGTCCTCGGTGTTACGGAGCTGAATTTGAATTTTCGTGAGAAAGGTGATGATCATCTATGGAGCTTGATCTTTACTTCGAAGAAAGTAAACCCAAGTCCCTCTTGAGTAGTCATCAACAATTACTAAGATGTAGCGTTTGCCATTAATCGTGTGCACGCGCATCGGGCCACGTAAATCCATGTGAAGAAGATAAAGCACATGCTGAGTGTTGTGTTCCACCTTTGAAGGAAAATGAGCACGAGTGCTTTTCCCTTGTTCACAAGTTGAGCATAGGTGATCTTTAGAATATCGGAATCTTGGGAGACCTTCAACAAGTTTTTGTCGAGCAAGGTTGGTTATGGTTTGAAAGTTTAGATGTGAGAGACGAAGGTGCCATAGCCAAGATTTTGTTGATGTTGCCTTTGAGAGTAAACATATGGGAGATGAAGCAATCATGTCTTGCATGGAGATAGTGTAGAGACTGGATGAGTGTTGGCCAGACATAAGATCGTTTCCTTGTAGATAACGAATGAAACAAGTTTTCTCCCTGAAAGCGACTTCCAAGTATCCATCAAAAAATTGACCAACTGAGAACAGATTGTGACCGAGGCCTTCCACATTATAAACCCTGCTAATTTCGATGTTGCCATTAATGTAGTCTCCGTAGCCCATGATAGCTGCGAAGTGATCATTCCCGAATCTGACAGTGCCAATGAACTTTGCAACAAAGTTTGATAACATTTTGAGGTTGCCTCGTAATGTGTCGGGAACATCCGCTATCAACAATCAAAGGATGATCTGTATCACCGTGACATTACACAGGCGACAAGATGGAATAGAAGTAGATGTGGAACCCGATGAGTTAGAGGGTTCCAAGGCCATAGTTGAAATCACGAAATCAATGATTTTAGGCATCCATTTAAATCCTAGTGTATTATGTATCCATTTCTTCCATCTCCAACTAGTCTTAGCTTTAGTCTTAGTGAATGCACTAGGTGGTACTACATTCCTTGGAGGTGATACTGGAGCAACAGGTACATCAATGCGTTTCTTAGAATCTAAAGAGGGCGGTTTACCAAGCACAGACTTAGAAGTAGTAGTGGGCCTAGAGGTATTCCGGGTCCTAGGATTCCTTAAACGTGACAAGATAGCCTTAGCAACACATTTATCATGACATTCAGGACGCATACTTTTACGACATATAACACAAGAAGCATCAGATTGAATATCAAAAGTACTTAAAGGTTTAGCATCAGTTACAACACTTTTTCCATTACATTTGCTAGACGTAATATCTATAGTGGGTGCAACTGGAGTCTTATTCAAAGTCCTACGGTGTTCTTCTACTTCATCATTCTTTATTTGTCTTTTCTTAGGTCGCAACTTCCTATTCTTCCTTGTATTGCTCCTAGGCTGTGAAGTGCGAACGTTTGGAAAAGAGGCAACTAGTCATGTTTCAGTAGAAGGAAGCACATTAGAAACTTGTGTTTTGTCAGTAGGCATTCTGGGTTCGCGTTTACTAAGTGTTACAGGTGTAATTCTCTTAATGATGCTAGGCTGAACTTGTTCATACTTTCCTAACATTTCTCTTAACTTAAAGATAGTGTGAATCAGATCTTGATTTTCAGAACTAAGATTTCCAGCAAAATTCATGACTTCTTTAGTGCGTACAAGAAAATGATCAAGTTCGTTAGATGCTTCATCACGAGTCTGTTTGAGTAAATCAGATATGACACCATTTTCCTTTTTAACTTTTGCAAGTTCTTGTTCATATTTTAAGATTTGACACTTAACAGACATGTTTTGATCATCTTGTTAGGTCACTAGTTTTACAACACAAGCAACATAGAAAGAGATAAAGGCGATTGAACAACACACAAACGCACACACACGTATGAGTAAAGAAAGGTTAGGCGTAGATGTATGTGTGAAAGAAATGCATTGAACAACCAACCCTCGAGTGAGGGTTTACATGAGGTATTTATAGGAGGAAAGCTAGGTCAACACTCCTAGTTTCCATCCTTTCCTTATTGGACATGGGCCTAAGCTCATGGGCCTTCTACATAAGCTTAAGGCTAGTAACAAACATAAAGGCCATAATTAGGTTAACTATTACATGTGAGTTACTAACACTTGATTATGGTTTAGGAGTGATTCCAACAATCTCCCCCTAAGTGTTAGTGATGAAAACGGTGAAGGCGTTGATGTGATAGTAGCTTTGACGTCTTCAAACATTCTTCTTTCTTGTCAGAAGAATTGCCTTGATTCGAACAATCTCCCCAGTGTAGAGAGATAGTTTTCTTTGAACAGTTATGCTTTGACGTCATCTTTAACTTTGTTCTTTGATCGTTGTTCTTTGTGGTGAAAGTGATAGTATGTTGTTGTCTGCATCAAGTCTGCTTCAGGTCTGCTTCGCTGCTCCAGTGTCTCCACGTCATTCTTCAACATGCTTACACACTCTTTGATGTTGGATTTCAGTACTGATGAAATTCTTTAAGTCTTTAACTTTGTAGATTCTTTGGTTTGACGAGGAATCATTCTGCCTGTTGTGTTGCTTTAAGATAGAACTTCCATTAGTGATGATGTTGGCGTGAACATGTGAAGAATCTGCACGATCATTCCGCTCCAGAGCTTCCATAAGAAGAAACCATTAAAACGGTTAGAAATAAGCGGGTTCCGGTACTTACAAGTTTGAACTTCGAGAGTGTTAACAGCATAGTGTGAAAACACAACTCAAATTCTTACAAAGGCCGTTCCTGAACTGGAGTCCCACAAGTGATATAACGCGATGTACCGAAGTACATCTACAGTTCAGATGAGTCGCTAAGGTACACCGAAGCATCACCTCACGACTGTAGACCGTTTGAGACACACTAAGCGTAATCCATGGGGAGTTACCCAAGTGACCCTGTCGTTTGATGTTGACCCTGGTAGGAGTTTCCATTCAATCACTGAGGATCACAGATGTGAACCTCTCATAAATGTTCTAGAAAGATTGCTAAGATCTGTGAAGGACTCGATAACGTACCACTGATGTTCTTATTGTTGAACATCAAGTGATGAAATTTCAAGTGTACCTAAGAGATCTTTTGATGAATCTCGTGGCTCTAGACTCAATTGTGCATTTTGGTTTTCCTGAGCGGAGACTAGGGAGAGGGTCTCCTTCTTCATTATCAGCAATCTCTAAGAGAAAGCCGATAGATTATGTAGGGTTCCCTGTGAGAATGAAACAAGCTTTGTTGAGAGAAACTTGAGTGGCTAAGAATGTTTAGTGCATGCATCATTGGGTCCATGATGACTTTTAATCTTCAATACCGGTGTCATCAAGTGACAACCAGTAGCATTTAAATTGAACTCAAGTCTGCCCTAAGTTGAATAATCTGGAGGGCTATTTCTTTTCACCCTTTACTTTACATTTATTTTTGATTCTTCAACTCCTTCTTTCTCTGATTCTCATTTTCTCATTTTTACAATTATACCTAAGGACTTCTAAATTCTAACTATTTGTGGTGTCCTTGGGTAGATCTCTCCGGCTCTGGCGGATCATAGGACGGTTATTCCTAACCTTAGTCACCTTATAACTCCATGACTAACCTATGTTGCCATAAAAACATTTACTTTGAAAAATCTCACACAGTGATTGTGAATGAAAACATTTTGTACCACTGTTGAGATGGGTTTTGCATAAATACTCCCCCTCCACATGTGCTTAAGAGTTTTAACGATTATTTGCACAGTGAGGAAAGAGCACGCACATTTTGAATTGATCAACTCAAGATAACAATCCCCCGTGAGACACGGTTACGTTGCATAGTTAAAGAGTTGCATTGTCAGCTTTTAGGTGACAACTAGCTTTAATAACTATCTTGAAGGTGTATACAAACCTCGAAAGGTTGTCAAACCCGTCAGAGTTCATGTCTACCAAGAGTTTCTCGAATGGTACATTCTAATCGGACAAGTCCTTTGCGAGACACGTTTACATCACTAGCGAACTAGCTTGAAATTATTACCCGTCCCAGACAAGTCTTTTCGAGTTACTAAGAGTTGACTATTTCGTCAATTCGTTGGTTAAGTCTATACACACGAGAATTCAACTAACATATTTCTTATCACATATTTTCTCCCCCTCAAAAATGGCATATAAAATGTTGTTTTTGAAACGTTTGAGAATAAATATGACCATTTCGAGTGTTGCGGGAAGAGTGACACAAAGAACATTTTGTTGAACAAAGTTTTAAGTCAAATACTCCCCCTCAACAAGTGATATAAACGGTTGAGGTTTTGAAAATCGTTAGGGGAAGTACTTGTTCTTTTGAGCAAAACCTTGAAAAATGAAAGGTTTGATAGGTTTTACTCAAAAGTAATAAGCTTTCGCTCCTTTTATAAGGATTGTGGCACTGAAGCGTACCACAGGGTCCTTTCTTGACAATTACGGGTTGTACATTGTTATGTGTGCACAAGCCATAGACATATATAATCACACATCCAAATTTATATTGACAGAAGCAGTTCAAGGGGTACCAGGAAGTCCAATGATGTTTCCAGGAGTGCGAACTAGGCATTGATAGCCGGTGATATTCATCCTGGGTCGACCACCAACAAAGCTTTCCAGCGTTCTGAACTGATCCCGTCGAAACAACCTTTCATCAATCATTCTGATGATCCTTCTCACGTCCCTTCTTTCTTGAGAATTCCACCGCTTTGGAGACCCAATCTTTTAACGTATATCCTTCAACCTGTACGCCAATCCGTCCCTAACCATCTTCAAAGTGTGATCTCCGAATTTGTGAAGATCACTACACGCCATTAAGCAATTTCTTCTAAGTTCACTACGATAAACGACGCCGAAAGGTTTGCTGATGAGTGTATATTGTGAGAGCTGGTTGATGTCGAGAAGATCAAGCTGAGGTGGAGTGAAGTTGACACGCGTCTGATAAGATTCAACTACAAGCTGAAGATCTTCTGCACGTTCTTTGATGACTATGCGTCTGATGAAGATGAGCAATGACTTGATGAATTCACGTTGTACTTCGGTTGAAAATTGTCTCATGCGACCCTGCACTTTGGCAAGGTACATGTCTTCAATGTCGTTAATAGACAAATTCTCAAAGTCAGCTTCAGAGAAAGCATAATCCCTTTCATCTTGTCGTTTGACCACGTTATTGTTTAGGATGGTGTAGTCCCACTTAGATGAAAGATCAACATGTTTGATGGCAACAATATCCTTAGTACTGAACACTGCATGTTGAGACTTCAACTGGCAAATCGTAGTAGATTCTTCGGTGTTCCAGCCAATGATGAATCCCGTACAATGCATCTCGGTCGTAAGCTTCCACTTTTTTAGAGAACAAGTGATTAGCTCCTTCCTCGATAGCTATACAGTTTGAGTATATTGCTGTTGGGAATGGAAGTGTCAAAGATGTAGCGTATTTCCTTGACCCATCGCCACCGTGTAGAAGAAATTCCAAGTCTTTATTGAAGAAATATTTGAATGGAAACCTAGGTTCATCTGGTTGGCCAATTGTTGGTAGAGGTTTTGACCAGTCGGTGTAATATGGAGGATTGTCCCGTTTGGTGAAGTCGATGTTTGCTTCTGGGTTGAGCCAATCCATGTTGTTAGACATAGCTTGAGCAATGTTTTCAAGGTGATATTCGACCTCGAGGGCACTCTCCGAGCTGTCTTTTAACAGTTGAAATGCTTCATTCTTGATTCGCTTCAACTCGGATTTAGTCATCTTCTTCACATGGAACTTTTCTTGCAAAATTTTAGCATGCTCCAATGTGTTACCGTCTACCAGATCTTGACCTTCTTCAGGGTAGGGAGTTGAGTTGACAAGTGTAGAGAACTATTCAAATTCCTCTGTATTATCGTCATCTAGCCATGATACGACTTCTGTCTGAGGCGTCTTCTTCTTCTTTTTCGAAGGCCTAGATGATGATTCTGGTTTCTGTACTTGTTTTGGGAGAGGTGGGTTCTTGTAGGGGCTCAAGGACTTCTTCATCATCACCACCCGTATACTCAAAATAATCACCGGTTTTCTGAGTCTGGGGCGGTAACTCAGAATCCTGAGGTTTATCAGTAGAAGAACGGGGAGGAGACCTTTGTTGAGTAGGAGTCCGTTGGGGAGGAGGTTGCATAGACGATGATTCACAAGACTTCTTCTGTCATTTAGCTTCATCATTCTTATCCTGATCCTTATCTTCATCGTCTCTAGGACGTTTAGGCCTTTCTTCTTCGACTCTACATGCTGTTTTGAGTTGGTAGTCTAGCAATGATTGAAACAACTTTCCTTCGTCAGAGGTAAATGTCGCAGATCGTTTAGACATTTGTGTTACAAGCTTGGCCACCAATTCAGCATCTGAGAATACTATAGGATCAGTTGGATTGATTGTGACGGTTAAGGGTGTTGATCTTATAGTTTGCTTGGCGATCTGCATAAGATTCGGATATAGTTGTCTGGTAAACATCTCCTTTGTGACTTTAGGAACGATATCCAGAAGGTACTTGTGAGTGTAGCCTTCGATCACTCTGTCCATTCTCCCTTGTAGATCATCCTGCCTGAGCTTCTCTATGTACTCCCTTTTCTCTTGCATCTTTTCCGTCTCATCGTGAAGATAAGTTATTTGATCAGCCATGAAATTCAGCTTTTGATAGAGCATGTCTTTCTTTCTTGAGTATGTTCCAAGACCTCCCAACTCTATCACAACATGGTGGGGCCATGAGCATCGATAGGCCTCGTGGACGTAGCAACTGGTCCTGGTAGTCTAATAAAAAAAGCCTTTGTAATTTTAATGTTGATTTTAACATCAATTACATGTTTGGTTTATTAATCGTGAAGGCTAAATTTTGGTTTTTTGTTAATAAGTTTAAGTTAAAAATAATGAAAATGATTTACTTTTTCTGTACTAGACACCCACCCACCAGGTGTTTGATACAATGCATATGAGTAGAATTCATTTACCTTTTCCAGCAGAAACTATTCTTCAAATCTCCAGAAAAGGTAAATTTATGTAGGATATTGGATTTCACAAACACTCTAAACCTTAATCAAAGTAGGCGTATAAGTATGTTAGAGATAGAAAGTTCTAGTGAGAGAAAGGAAGAGAGTTGGGAACTATAGTGAGAGAAAGAAAATTATTATTATGAGCTCCAACTCTCTACCTTGGAAGGTAGAGAGTATTTATAGTCTTACAATAAAACGCCACACAACGGGCTGTGGATCAGGCATACAGTGGGTAAAGACCCGTCCGTCCTCCATGGTGTTACTTAACTAAATACTACTTAACTTAAAAGAACTACGACTACGAGCATTCTAACGATTACATATACTTGAGGTGACTGACTCTTTTATATCTGGAATTTCTAATTCCTAACAATCTTCCCCTAAGGGAGGTCACCTCAATCATGTACTAAAATTACATTGAATACAAACAGATATTGCATTAAAAATTGTTCTTGTATTCTTGATGTAGTATTTCGCTCCGAAGCTCGTAGTCATTGATTCTTCTCATTGCATGTATGGAAAATTCAAGTGGAGGTCTTTCATTGATCCAGGTGATAATAATTCTGAGCCAGCTTTTGAGATCATCAGCAATCAAAAATCTCTGAGACATCCATTATGGTGCTGGTATTATGTGAAGTTGTGACAGTTGGACCAACATACTCACACTCTGGATCATGATTTCTTCTTATCAGAGTAGCGGAAGCTTTTGTTGATTCATGATATTGGCAGCCGCGTAGCAGAAGCATGGAGTGAAAATATCAGAGTCGTTGATCCCTAAATCATGATTTCTTTCGAGATGAATGTATTGAGTGAGCATGCGGCTATGGATTGACCGCTTCATTATGATCAGCTGCAAACGTAGGGAGTACCTGCATAAAACATTTAGCAATAAAGCGCACAAAAGTGTCTTTGATCACTTTCGTTGAATTGAGGTACACGCCCACGGTTCCCGATTGATCAGTACAAGTCTTTGTGATAAGGTATAATTCAAGAATTTCCTTGACAGTGGTTTCGCATGCTCTAGCTGTTCTCAGACCGGAACGTCTCAAAGAAGACAACACAGAGTGAGTGAACCAGCGAATAGAGATTCACTGATTGATGAAAAGAGATTTGAAAAACAATCGTGTATTGCTCAATAGAAATTGTTTTTGCAATACAACGAAGGTTTTAATGAAAATCAATTATCAATCAAAAAATACCTTTTAATTTGAAATGTTCGTACACAGTCGATGTACTAATGAAAAGAGTTTTTAAGCATAACGACCGGTTTTTCAAAGGTATCCGTCAATCCATAACCTGAACCAGGATTGATTCAAGAATTGAATCGCCCCATTGTTTCTGTTCAGTTGTCACATGGTTGATCTAATGAGTAGATCTCACATGCCACCTACCAGGAGCTTGTTTGATGTTGGCTCCAGAAGGCTTTCCATCTTCATTGTGAATATGTAAGCATATCACTCAAATGTTCTGGAAATACCACAAGGATAATGCGAAGGACTCAAGATATAATCTCTCTTTCCACATTGCGTGAAACAGAGAGTCTTCATTGTAAGTGTCCTAATGTGATTTATTGATGATCTCGTGGCTCTAGACTCAATTTTGTGCATATTTGGATCCTATATCGGAGACAAGGGAGAGGGTCTCCTACTTCAATATCAACAATCTCTAAGAGAAAATCGATAGATAATGTCGGTTCCCCGTGAGAATGAAACAAGTCCTTTTAAGAGGAACTTGAGTGGTTTGGAAAGTTGAAGTGCAGTGCGTCACTGGGTCCATGACGTCTTGTCTTCAATACCGATGTTACCATCAGTAGCTTATGAATTGAACCCGTATTCGCCCTAAGGTTGAATCAATGGAGGGCTATTTGTTTTCACCCTTTTCTCATTCAATTCTTTTTAATTCTTCAACCCTTCAAAGGCTTACCAAGACTTCATAGCTAGAACCTTGTTGGGTTTATTCCAAAGACTAGCTCAGCCTCACCGCACTCTTCCCATATCTCATTTTTCTCCTTTTATCATCATACCTAAGAACTCTACACTAACTAGTGGATAGTCCCTGGTAGATCCCTCTGGTTCTGGTGGATCATGGGAACAAATACCTAACCTTATCATCCTTATATCACCGTACATAAAGTAAAGTTGGTCGGTTTATTTGGTATTGTTCATATGCCATTTGGAACCAATTGAAAACCATTTGAAAATCAATCTAGGTGCTTGTGATATATAATCAAAGCATTTTGCACCTTAGTTGTTTTTGATATTTTTAGAAGAAGAACTCCCCCTCAACATGTGCATCAAGTATTTGAAATAGTTTTGCATACGGAGGCAAGAGAAAGAATTAACTTCTTTGATTACCATTTTCCAAAAAAAATATCAACATCACTTCCCTAATCGAATCAAGTAGTTAAAGCATTTTGGGGAAGGATGAGGTTTTCATGATTTTGCTCCCCCTCAATATGTGCTTCTAGGTTTGAAAAGGGTTTTGCACATACTAGAGGGAACATGCACATTGAGATAAATGATCACGTTTCAACTCATTTTGGTTTAAGATGGATGCTCCCTGATGAGTGTGTGAATACTCATCATTTTTAGTCAAATCTGAACTGCAAAACGTTTAAAAATGCTCAGAAATGCATCAAAATACCGAAAATATTCCAAAATTGCATTTTATATGTTTCAGATGCAAAATGTTCAAAATCAGATGAAAAATGAGCAAAGTTTGCATAATTGGCGCTTTCACTCCCAAGTTTCTAAAATTGTCAAAAATAGTCCCTGAGTCCTAATTTCAAAAGAAGAATCACCAAAGGTCCTTTTAAAATCATAAGTTGTCAAAATTAGTCCTTTGGTGAAAAATATCAAAAGTTTGAGAAAATTACAAGTTTGGTCCTCCAACTTTGAAATTTGGCAAAAATGGCCCCTGGAAATTTGAAAATGGCAAGTTGGGTCCTTGTACTTTTTGAGATTGTCACTTTTGGTCCCTTGAAACATCTTTGATGAATTGGCAGCTCAAGTCCCTCAATTTTCAGAATTTACACTTAGGTCCCTATGATATTTAACCCTTTAAAACCTTTTTGGCCTGGTCATAACAGCTTTGGACCCCTGTCATTATGCATTTTGAACCCGCATCTTATATTAGCCTCTGGTCAAAATCTTGGTCAAATAAGCCAAGCGCGCCAAAAGTCATCCCTCCAACTGCTTGCCTGCAACAACCAGGCAACCCATCCCCCCTCCTCTCCTCCACTCAACCATGTCCCCCCCACCTCAACAAGCTTCCAAGGATCATTTAATGCATCTTCCCCCCCCCCCTCACTCAACCCCAATTGTCAAATGCTAATTTTGGCGCCAAAATCTGTTTTAATGGCCAGGATCAGTTGAAGCAATCCAATGGCTGAGAAAAGTGATGGGATATATTCAGAAAGAGAGAGAAGACACTTGGGTTATAAAAAGAAAGCAAGAGGAGCAAGAGAGGCAGTCTTGTAGTTTTTAAAAGTTTTATTAATGTCGTTTTATTCTTAAAGTTTTTAATTAAGTGTAATATCTGTAATCTCTTGTTGTCTTGTATCAAACTCATGTTAAATCATCAATATAATCTATTTTAAGCTTCAGTTTCAAAGTTTATATCAAATTCATACTTTTGAGTCCACTGTTGAAAATTTCCAATTCAAAACCTTATGTACCAGCTCTTAATAACTTGATTTCTCACTCAAACAAGCTTGTATAAGCTTATGATAGATTTGTATAAGCTCACATTCAAGGTTTAAGTAATTTTGGGCCTTGGTCAAAGGAAGTCAAACTGGGTCAAGTTGGTAATGGAAATGGACATGGGTTGAAGCAGCCATGGATTTGGGTTAGTTCAGAGACATTGGGTTGGTTTTGGATAGGTTAGTGGTACTTTGGTTCATTGTTTAAAGCCATAGTGGCTAGGACCCTTTGTAAGTAATTTTCAAGATTTCTTAGCATAATCTTCAATTGTTGTCATAACTGGTTAAATCTTGTTTAAGTAGCTGTATTTAGGACTTATAGACTTAGCTTGATCATTGATACAAGTTTGGTCAGTGTTTGTCTCATTAAATTGGCAAAACAGTTGAATTAAGGTGTGTTTGGCATTGCTGTTTAATCTGTTGTAGAGGCTAGCTCAATGGTTTAAATCTGTTGGGTCATACTTGTCAAGTTTAGTTACACTCAAATCTGTCTTCATTTTGTGCCTGCACATCACCAAAGTCAAAATTCTCATCTCACTGTCCTAATTACTTAACTGTTGAAGTTTTACAAAACCAATCACTTGTTTTGTGTTCAAAATACATAGATAAAGGTTGCTTTAGTCTCATTTTAATCATTAACATCATAATCAGTCTTTAAATTGAGCTCAAAACTCATAAAAGTCAACTCTTCATAACTGTTCTAAAAAGTCAAAAGTGAAAAATCTGTTTTGAGCCCAACTGAGAAGAATTTTCATGAGCTCATTTTTGGGTCTTATTAAGTGAAATCTTGGGTTTTTGAAGTTCAACTGGTCTATTTTGTTATTAGCATTTTTATACATTTTTGTGAATTTTTTATAAGTCTCAAACAAGCTTGTCTTTTAGGTCTATTCTCCCTGTTTCACCATGTTCATATAAGTCGAAGTTTTCTCAGATCTTTGCACCACTTGTACAGAGCTCTCTAGAGCTTGTCTAGGTCTCTAATTTGGTATTTAAGTACTTAGCCAGGTTATCTTGAGGTTCCAACTTTTGCTCTTTAGTTTCCAGCTTATTTGAGTGCTTGTTCTTCGCTTAAAGTCGGTCCCAAAATCTGTTTTTGTGCATTCAACTCAAATAAGCCAAAACTTGGTAGCTTGCTATCCAGAGGTTGAAACTTGTTGTTTTTTGTTGCATTAGGGTACATTTAGCATAATAGAACTTCTGTGATCAGTGGGTTGTCTTTGGCTTTCATTTGGCTTATTCAAGTGCTTATTTATAAGCACATTGCTTAGCAGTTGCTTAATCTTACACACAACCATCTGTTTTTCCATTTTTCCTAGCTTCCTAATATTATTTTAGAGTTTTCTTGAAATTTTCAGATTTTTATAAGTTTGTTTGCTATTTTTCTGCATTTAAATCAATTTTTAGCACTTTTTAATTAGCTTTTAATCCCAAAAATTAAGAAAAGGTTCAAAAAATAATTTTTCATTTTTCTTAAGTTTAGATAAATATTAAAAGTCAAAAAAATATTTTTCTAGATTTTTCTTAGTTAAATTTGTATTTTTAAATAATTTAATTAGTTTTTAATAGTATTTAATTCCTAGAAAATTCAAAAATAGTCAGAAAAAAACAAAAATAGTTTTGAAAAGTCTCTTTTGATATTTTAGATTTTTCTAAGTCTTAATTTTATTTTTCTAGCTTTATTTCCTAATTTCTTGTATTTTAGGCTATTATTAAATAGTTAAAATTAGTTTTTAATTAATAATAATTAGATAATTAGTTATAAAAATAATTTTCTTTTTCTAAATATTTTCTTTTATCATTAAGTTTGTAAAAATATCATTTTCATATTTTTAAGGGTTAATATTGTGTAAGTTTCACTTTTTCTATTGTACGCTACGTAGTTTTTAATTAAGTTTTATAAAAACATAAAAACAAAAACATCATTTTAAATATAGTGATAGCGTTTATTTAATAGTTTTTATCTTTTTAAGTTCCTTTAATTTGCATTTAAGCCTCTGTAATTTGTTGGCTTTTTCTGTAGTTATAATCATTCTCAATCCCTTTATTCGTTCAAATCTCTCGATCACTATACGTTGGGTGATCCATTGCACAGCTCGCTGGGACATAACGACCCGGGGAAACACTATACTCCCCAGATCTTCATTGAGTTCGTTCCTGAACCGTTTTAAGTTTGTTACGGTCTGCCATTCACAAGTGGCAGACTTGAGTGATAAAACTTGACCGTTTGGGAGCGGATCAAATTTTTGGCGCCACGCCGGGAGCTGTGCTAATTGTCTTACGTTTAGCAGATTAGTTGTTTGAATACTCACTCATTTGTTCATATCATCCATATCTATCTATATATATATCCATATTTTCTTATAAAAAATCCAAAAACCCAAAAACATCCAAAACCGTATAAAACACAAAAATATTTTGCTTTTGTTTCTATATATGTATCAAATATAAAAAATACAAAAAGATTTGTCGTTTTCTTTAATAATAACAACATAAAAGATTACCACCGCCAAACCAAGGCAAAGGTGCACTACCTAACTGGGGGTGCGACCATAATAAGTTCCCGAACTAAAGATTTAAAACTTGCCTTTGTGTCCTTGTGATTGGTGTACCTTTTTCAAAGAAGCCATTCATATTGTGATTATTGGTTAAGTTCATTGTTGTTTTGCCTCGATTTTGTGTTAATTGATTTTGTTGTTATATATACTTGTCGTAACCGAAAACCCATAAAGATTCTCCTCATCCCATTTTTATAAAACGCCTTCATAATTACATTTCTCCTTAACTCGAAGTTTCCTTAGAGTTAACTTCGTGTATGCGCACTCGCTCTTCTAGAGCTGTGAGCCCATTTCGTGAGCTTGTCAAGATTCCAAGAAGGCGTGTCCGTAGACTTTCTTCCATCACGGATCGAGATCCGGATCGCCACACTACTTCCGTTATCATGGCGGAAGAACGCTTCTATGTGTGAGCTTCTCCATGCACCCATCGACGGGTATGGAGATGCTATTGTTGTACCAGCCATTGTGGCTGAAAGTTTTGAACTCAAAACCGGTTATCAATCTTGTAACCTCAAATCAATTCTACGGTTTTGAGCGGGATGATCCTCATGCTCATATTCGATGGTTTAACAAGATTGCATCTACCATCAAAGACAAGAATGTCCCTACGATGCCGTGTAAGCTTCTTCGCTCCCATTTTCTCTTGAGGGACAAGCCCGGATTTGGCTTGAAAACAACCCCCGCCTATTGAGACATGGGAAGATCCAGTGAAGAAATTTGTGAATGAATTCTATCCACCTTCCAAAACCACGAGTCTCAAAAATGAAATCATCAAATTCACTCGTAAGTTCGATGAATCCTTCAAGGAATCGGGATCGTTTCAAGGAATTGCTTCGCAAATGTCCTCACCACGGTTTCTCCTAGTTGATGCAACTCGATACTTTCTATAATGGAGTGAGTCAATGATCAAGATTCTTCAATTCCTCCACGGAGGAAATTTCCTAAGCAACACTGTCAAAGAAGCTTTAGCGATAATTGAAAACAAGTCTAAAGTCCAAGACCGCATCTAAGCAAGCCTCGTTGTTTCCCAAATCGCTGTTGGTCCTTCTTCTTCATCGCCGTGAGTCAATCTAGCACCGATGCTAAGATTGACAAACTCACGGAAGCCATTCAAGCTTTGGTTCTCTCCAACCAAAAGAAAGTTTCTTTTCCACAAACTTCACCTCCTGCGAAGTTAAGAAAGTGGAAGTCTCAGGTTACTGTGGTGGCCCCATGCTTATTACAATCTGTATGGCCACCGATGGTAACCCTTTGAAGCCAAGCGGATCTCTAATCGTGGAGGCAATCAATATCGCGGTTCTATAGACCAACCACCGCCCCTAACCACTACCTCGACCTCCCGGTTTCAATCAAAACCGAATCGAATCAAAAGCAGACCAAACCAAGGTTTCCAAAACCAAGGCAATTTCAGTCCAAACAACGGTTTTCGAATCGAATCAAAATTTCCAACACCAAGAAAATTTTAATAGAAACCCGTGTCGTGGAAATTTCAACCCGTGGTATTTTCATGGTAACAATCAAGGAAATTTTCGTAATCAAGGCCCTAATCCAAACAATAGAGGCCGTAATTTTCTCAGTAAACTCAAGCCATTGTTCCAACTGGACCATCATCCGATGAGTTGTTGAAACAATTCATGAAATCCCAAGAGGAAATGAATCGGTTGTTGGACGCCAGATTTCGACATCAAGAAGTCTTTAAATGATCGACTCGGCTCGTGTACTTTACCTAGCAACACGATCGCTAATCCGAGGGGCTTATGCAAAGGCGATCACAACCGTAGTGGTGTTTATGATGGACCCGCTATTCCTACTACCTCTTCTTCTTCTCTCCGGGTAGTGGAAAGTTTAACCGAGGCGACAAAGGACAAGGAACTTCCTACTAATAACGGAAGTACCAAAGAATGTCCATCCTCAAAGTTGTCCTAAAACCCAATACCAAACCTCGAGTTGTTTTTGAACCTCCGGGCTTGGTAACCCAAAATCCAAAACTTCTATTCCTTACCCTCACGCTACATGAGCAAAAGATCCGCGAGAAAGCTAGTCATCAAATGGAAAAATTCTTTCAAATTTTCCAAGAGCTACACTTTGACATAAGCTTCGCGGATGCCATCATGTTGATGCCCAAGTTTGCATCTACTCTCAAACACATGTTGAGCAACAAGGAAAAGCTATTTAAAATGGCTAAGACTCCTTGAACTAAAAATTGCTCAGCCTTGTTAAAGAAGCTTCCCGAGAAGCTAGGAGATCCCGGAAAATTTATTCTTCCTTGTGTTTTTCCCCGATGATTGAATGCTTTGCCCTTGCCGATCTTGGTGCAAGCATCAACTGATGTCAGATTCAAGATGGAAGAAATTGTCTCTTCCGAACTTATTCCTACCGCATGACTCTTGAGCTTGCGATCGTTCTATATCTCGGCCCTCTTGGCATCGCCGAGGATGTATTTGTGAAAGTAGGAAAGTTCCATTTTCCAGCTGACTTTGTGGTTGTTGATTTCGATGCCGATCATCGGGTTCCTCTTATTGTTGGTCGAGGATTCCTGAGAACGGGCCGTGCTCTTATTGATGTATTTGAGCAAGAAATCACTTTACATGTGGGTAATGAAGTTGTTACCTTTAACCTCGATCAAACTTCGAGGTACTCCTCAAATTATGATATCAATCGCTTAATCGAAGTCGATTTAATTGATATTGCTGCAGAGGAGTACTCTCAAGAGTTTCTTGGTTATCTTCATAATTTCAGGTGGGGATTCCACCACATCTTCTCAACCTATCATTGCCGACTTTTCCCCTTCTCTCACCGCTTGAGGGAGGTGACTTCCTTCGAAGAGATCGATGAATTTCTTGTTACTAATGAATCAATTCCGCCTGGAATTGACGGTGTTTATGATTCGGAGGGAGATATTCTTTATCTTGAGCAATTGCTTAATGAAGATCCATTAACTTCACTCCTCCAAAGAGATCACGATTGAGGAAATCAGATCAAGACAAACATCTACTAATGAATTTCCGAGGTTGAACTTAAGGACCTACCTCCTCATCTCGAAAGTATGCATTCTGGAGGGTGATGATAAATTACCCGTCATAATTGCTAAAGACTTAACTGAGGAGGAGAAAACCGCTCTCATAAAGGTCTTGAAGTCACACAAGCAAGCAATTGCTTGGAAACTCTCCGACATTAAGGGTATCAACCCTAAGTTTTGTACTCACAAAATCTTAATGGAGGATGACTTCAAACCAGCAGTCCAACATCCGAGAAGGGTGAATCCTAAGATTCATGAGGTTATCAAACAAGAGGTTCTCAAACTTCTTGATGCCGATTTAATTTACCCGATCTCGATAGTCCTTGGGTTAGCCCAATTCATTGCTCCAAAAAAGGGTGGTATTATCAAGTTGTCACGAATGAAGAAAACGAGTTAATTCCAACCCGATTGGTTACGGGATGGCGTGTGTGTATTGACTATCGTAAGTTAAACGAAGCCACCCGTAAAGACCATTTTTCTCTACCCTTCATGGACCAGATGCTTGAGAGATTAGCAGGGAACTAATACTATTGTTTCCTTGATGGTTTCTCGGGTTACTTTCAGATCCCCATTGATCCGCTGGATCAAGAGAAAACCACATTCACCTGCCCATACGGGACATTTGCCTACGACATATGCCTTTGGCTTATGTAATGCTCCCCGCACGCTCCAACGATGTATGATGGCAATTTTCCACCACATGATCGGGAAACTATGGAGGTGTTTATGGATGACTTCTCAGTCATTGGGGACTCGTTTCATACATGTCTCTCCCATTTAGACAAAATGCTAAAACGGTGTAAAGACACCAATCTCTGTCTAAATTGGGAGAAGAGCCACTTTATGGTCAAAGAAGGCATAGTCCTTGGCCATAAGATTTCCAAGAATGGGATTGAGGTAGATAGAGCAAAAGTTGATGTTATTGCTAAATTACCTCATCCTACTACCGTCAAAGGTATTAGGAGTTTTCTAGGTCATGCCGGGTTTTATCATAGATTCATACAAGATTTCTCTAAAATCGCCGCCTATGACCCATCTTCTAAAAAGATGCTCCTTTTATCTTTTTCTCCTGAAAGGCCAAGCTTTTGAAAGACTAAAGAAAAGCTTACTAAGCACCCATTCTAGTTGCCCCGACCGATTTACCCTTCGAGCTCATGTGCGATGCAAGTGATTTTGCTATCGTGCGCTCTTGGGGCAACGAAAAACCAAGCATATTCAACCTATCCACTACGCAAGCAAAACTATGATCAAGCTCGACCCATTACACCACCACAAAAAGAATTATTAGCCGGGTGTATGCGCTTGAAAAGTTTCGCCATACCTTATCTTGACCAAATGCGTGGTGTATACGGATCACTCGGCACTCAAATATCTCTTTGCAAAACAAGATGCAAAGCCGAGATTGCTCCGCTGGGTTCTCCTCCTGCAAGAATTTGATATCATTATACGTGATAAAAAAAGGAGCCGAGAACCCTGGTCGCGATCATCTTTCCCGATTAGAGAACCTCACCAAAATGTGTTCGAGAAAAGAAATAAATAAACATTTCTCAAACACTCAATGTGGTTTCTTTTCGTGGAGACTCTTCTACCCCATGGTTTGTTGACTTTGCAAATTACCATGCGGGTAACTTTGTGGTGAAAGGGATGTCGCCCCAACAAAAAATAAATTCTTTAAAGATGTGAAACATTATTTCTGGGACGACCCCTACTTGTTTAAAATTTGTGCGGATCAAGTCATCCAGCGATGTGTGTATGGTCGAAGCTATTGACATTCTCAAGGCTTGCCATTCGACCTATCGGGGACATCATAGCCCCAACTACACCGCCAAGAAGGTGTTTGATTCCGGATTCTATTGGCCCACGATCCACAAAGATGCCCATGAATTTGTCAAAACCTGACGCTTGTCACGCCACGGAATATCTCACAAAGGAATGAAATGCCGCAAAACACCATTCAAGTGTGTGAGATTTTTGACATATGGGGCATTGACTTTATGGGGCCATTCCTTCTTCCCGTGGTAACAAATACATACTCGCGGCCGCTGACTACTTGTCAAAATGGGTTGAAGCTAAGGCTTTACCCACCAACGATGCCCGAGTTGTAGTGAAATTCTTAAAATCTCTGTTTGCTAGGTTTGGAACTCCACGAGCCATAATCGCGATCGTGGTACGCATTTGCAATGACCGTTTGAAAGAGTCATGCAAAAGTATGGTGTAACTCACCGCCTATCTATCATGTACTCACCCACAAACAAGTGGGCAAGTGGAAGTTTCTAACCGGGGATAAAAGAATTTGAGAGGACGGTTATGAAAACCGTGTTCTTGTTCGATAAGTTAGATGACGACTCGGGCCTTCCGTGACAAATTTTACAAAACACCCATCGGGTGCACTCCATACAAGCCGGTGTACGAAGGCATGTCATCTACCGTTGAGCTCGAGCACAAGGCATACTGGGCCTTGAAGCATGCCAACTTTGATATTCAGACAAATACCGTGATCACCGAAAGTTCAAATGAATGAATTAAACGAACTCCGTGATCAAGCTTTACGAGAACTCTTTTGATCTATAAACAAAAGACAAAGAAGATTCATGACTCAAAACTCAAGAACCGCGCTTTCAACGCCGTGATCGAAGTCCTTCTTTTCAATTCAAGATTGAAGATTTT
This sequence comes from Chrysanthemum makinoi, assembly GCA_910596185.1. Lineage (NCBI taxonomy): Eukaryota > Viridiplantae > Streptophyta > Magnoliopsida > Asterales > Asteraceae > Chrysanthemum > Chrysanthemum makinoi. The sequence continues at coordinate 17,709,025 of OU343216.1, read as the reverse complement.
CTCGGGAAAGCTCAAGTCCCGCTGGTCTGGTCCATTTACTATCGCTAAGGTTTATCCTTATGGTACCATTGAGTTATCTCAACCCGATGGTCCTAATTTTAAAGTGAATGGTCATCGAGTGAAGCATTACTTTGGAGAGGACATTCCATCCATGGTTGTCCCGGACTTACAAACTTTCCCCATGAACCAATGAATGCAGGGATCGAGTCAAGCTTAATACTCGAATCAAAAACAAGAGCATGCCATATGGGTTTTCACCCATATTTCTGACTTCTTTCTATCTTTCTACCACCCTAGTGTGGGGGGTTGCCCACATGTTGTGTATATAAGTTTCATAAAAAAAAAAATCATCTTTCTAAATAATGGTCGTAGTATTTCCCTTTTACGTTCTCAGCCGCATAACAGCCAGACTTTGAATATTGAGGGCAATATTCATTTCTAAGTGTGGGGGGTAATTCTCACGAATTTTATCATGTAATTATACCTAATCTCCGCTTTTGGCCAAAATTTTTTTGAGTAAGTGTTTTACACTCGACTCATCTTATGGTTATCAACCATTTTGTCTAATAAACTAAAGGATTGGCTAATCCAAGAGCAAACGGCTCTTGGTAAAGATATCTCAAATCCGTTGACGGCTTGCAATTTGCCCTAAATTGTATGGTATTCTACCACCATATCCTAAAAGTGAAGAGTTGGCTAGCCCGCAAGTTTATGGCTTGTGGTAAAGACAATGTGGAAAACCATAATTGGTAATCGACTCACCAAAGATAATATTGATAATTTATCTAAGAGTTGGCTAGTCCAGTAGCAAACGGCTTCCGTAAAGACAAATCAAACTGTTGAAGCAAGTGGTTTGCTCAAAATCACATGGTTATCTGTACCATGGTTCTTACTTGAATCAAACATTTGGCTACTCCGTAGTAATGGCTTTGGTAAAGAGATTCAAATCCATTAAGTTTTTCTCAAAAGATTGCTAGGACTAGCAATAGTTTAGTGTGGGGGATTGATGAGTGTGTAAATACTCATCATTTTTAGTCAAATCTGAATCGCAAAACGCTTAAAAATGCTCGAAATGCATCAAAATACTGAAAATATTCCAAAATTGCATTTTATATGTTTCAGATGCAAAATGTTCAAAATCGATGAAAATGAGCAAAGTTTGCATAATTGGCGCTTTCAGCCTCCCAAGTTTCTAAAATTGTCAAAAATAGTCCCCGAGTCCTAATTTCAAAGAAGAATCACCAAAGGTCCTTTTAAAATCATAAGTTGTCAAAATTAGTCCTTTGGTGAAAAATATCAAAAGTTTGAGAAAATTACAAGTTTGGTCCTCCAAGTTTAAAATTTGGCAAAATGGCCCCGAAATTTGAAAATGGCAAGTTGGGTCCTTGTAGTTTTTGAGATTGTCACTTTTGGTCCCTTGAAACATCTTTGATGAATTGGCACCAAGTTCCTTAATTTTCGTAATTTACACTTAGGTCCCTATGATATTTAACCCTTTAAAACCTTTTTGGCCTCGGTCATAATAAAATTTGGACCCCTCACATATTATGCATTTTGAACCCCATCTTATATTAGCTCTCGTCAAAATCTTGGTCAAATAAGCCAAGCTGCCAAAAGTCATCCCTCCAACCGCTTCCAATCCCAACCAGTGCAACCCATCCCTCCTCTCCTCCACTCAACCATGTCCCCCCCACCTCAACAAGCTTCCAAGGATCATTTAATGCATCTTCCCCCTCACTCAACCCCAATTGTCAAATGCTAATTTTGGCGCCAAAATCTGTTTTAATGGCCAGGATCAGTTGAAGCAATCCAATGGCTGAGAAAAGTGATGGGATATATTCAGAAAGAGAGAGAAGACACTTGGGTTATAAAAAGAAAGCAAGAGGAGCAAGAGAGGCAGTCTTGTAGTTTTTAAAAGTTTTATTAATGTCGTTTTATTCTTAAAGTTTTTAATTAAGTGTAATATCTCAGAATTCTTGTTGTCTTGTATCAAACTCATGTTAAATCATCAATATAATCTATTTTAAGCTTCAGTTTCAAAGTGTATATCAAATTCATACTTTGAGTCCACTCGTTGAAAATTTCCAATTCAAAACCTTATGTACCAGCTCTTAATAACTTGATTTCTCACTCAAACAAGCTTGTATAAGCTTATGATAGATTTGTATAAGCTCACATTCAAGGTTTAAGTAATTTTGGGTCTTGGTCAAAGGAAGTCAAACTGGGTCAAGTTGGTAATGGAAATGGACATGGGTTGAAGCAGTACATGGATTTAGGTTAGTTCAGAGACATTGGGTTGGTTTTGGATAGGTTAGTGGTACTTTGGTTCATTGTTTCAATCCATAGTGGCTAGGACCCTTTGTAAGTAATTTTCAAGATTTCTTAGCATAATCTTCAATTGTTGTCATAACTGGTTACATCTTGTTTAAGTAGTCAGATTTAGGACTTATAGACTTAGCTTGATCATTGATACAAGTTTGGTCGTTGTTTGTCTCATTAAATTGGCAAAAACAATTAAGGTGTGTTTGGCATTGCTTAACTGTTGTAGAGGCTAGCTCAATGGTTTAAATCTGTTGGGTCATACTTGTCAAGTTTAGTTACACTCAAATTGCTTTCATTTTGTGCCTCACATCACCAAAGTCAAAATTCTCATCTCAATCGTCCCTAATTACTTAACTGTTGAAGTTTTACAAAACCAATCACTTGTTTTGTGTTCAAAATACATAGATAAAGGTTGCTTTAGTCTCATTTTAATCATTAACATCATAATCAGTCTTTAAATTGAGCTCAAAACTCATAAAATTCAATTCTTCATAACTGTTCTAAAAAGTCAAAAGTGAAAATTGCTTTGAGCCCAACCGAGAAGAATTTTCATGAGCTCATTTTGGGTCTTATTAGTGAAATCTTGGTTTTTGAAGTTCAACTGGTCTATTTTGTTATTAGCATTTTTATACATTTTTGTGAATTTTTTATAAGTCTCAAACAAGCTTTTCTTTTAGGTCTATTCTCCCCTGTTCACCATGTTCAAAGATAAGCTGAGTTTTCTCAGATCTTTGCACCACTTGTACAGAGCTCTCTAGAGCTTGTCTAGGTCTCTAATTTGGTATTTAAGTACTTAGCCAGGTTATCTTGAGGTTCCAACTTTTGCTCTTTAGTTTCCAGCTTATTTGAGTGCTTGTTCTTCTGCTTAAAGTCGGTCCCAAAACTGCTTTGTGCATTCAACTCAAATAAGCCAAAACTTGGTAGCTTGCTATCCAAAGGTTGAAACTTGTTGTTTTTGGTTGCATTAGGGTACATTTAGCATAATAGAACTTCTGTGATCAGTGGGTTGTCTTTGGCTTTCATTTGGCTTATTCAAGTGCTTATTTATAAGCACATTGCTTAGCAGTTGCTTAATCTTACACACAACCATCTGTTTTTCCATTTTTCCTAGCTTCCTAATATTATTTTAGAGTTTTCCTGAAATTTTCAGATTTTTCTAAGTTTGTTTGCTATTTTTCTGCATTTAAATCAATTTTTAGCACTTTTTAATTAGCTTTTAATCCAAAAAATAAAGAAAAGGTTCAAAAAATAAGTTTTCATTTTTCTTAAGCTTAGATAAATATTAAAAGTCAAAAAAATATTTTTCTAGATTTTTCTTAGTTAAATTTGTATTTTTAAATAATTTAATTAGTTTTTAATAGTTTTTTAATTCCTAGAAAATTAAAATAGTCGAAAAAACAAAAATAGTTTTGAAAAGTCTCTTTTGATATTTTAGATTTTTCTAAGTCTTAATTTTATTTTTCTAGCTTTATTTCCTAATTTCTTGTATTTTAGGCTATTATTAAATAGTTAAAATTAGTTTTAATTAATAATAATTAGATAATTAGTTATAAAAATAATTTTCTTTTTCTAAATATTTTCTTTTATCATTAAGTTTGTAAAAATATCATTTTCATATTTTTAAGGGTTAATATTGTGTAAGTTTCACTTTTTCTATTGTACGCTACGTAGTTTTTAATTAAGTTTTATAAAACATAAAACAAAAAACATCATTTTAAATATAGTGATAGCGCTATTTAATAGTTTTTATCTTTTAAGTTCCTTTAATTTGCATTTAAGCTCTGTAATTTGTTGGCTTTTTCTCAGAAGTTATAATCATTCTCAATCCCTTTATTCGCTCAAATCTCGATCACTATATCGCTGGTGATCCATTGCACCATTGGGACATAACGACCTGGAAACACTATACTCCCCCCAGATCTTCATTGAGTTCGCTCTAAACCGCTTTGTTTGTTACGGTTCGCCATTCACAAGTGGCGACTAATTTGAGTGATAAAACTGATCTGCTTGAGCTGGATCACTCCCTCAATATGTGGATGAAAAATTTAAAATCGTTTGGCACATGTGGGAAGGAGAAATAGTTTGGCACATGTGGGAAGGAGAGCTTGTACATCCTTATAAAACCATTTACCGATTTATCAGTATCAATCCAATTTAAATCACAAATTTTCCCCCGATAACAATAATCAAATCATTTGAGATTTGTGATCTCTTTAGATTTAAATTGATTTTGTATGCTTTTTAGGAGAATTGTGACTTGATTACGAAAATGTTTTAACTGATATGGATCGGATATTAAGACTTTAAACTCCATTGATTGAACATGCATGATTATCTTTTAAAAACAATTGAATGATAAATAACATTTAATTTAATTGAAAAAATAACATGATAGATAGATATATAGATGATTATTTTTAATTTAATTGAAAATACATTTAAAATTCAACAATATCATTCTCCCTCAATCAATGACATAGGTTGTTGATTGAGAGATAGATATTTTGACAAATAAGTCTAGATGATTATCAAAAATAGAGTCTGAGTTATTTTTCAACACAATTAGTTTTCAGCAGATAACCTTTTATGGAACCAGAGCATGAAATTTGAAAAACATGATAAAGCATGGCTCTGTTCTTTCTTTGAAAATCGGGTTACTCACTGAAATGACAATAAACCATTGTTTCTCTTTCTCCCAAAAATATTTTTTGATTTTTTTTTTTTTTTTTTATTTTTTTTTAATATGAAAATTCGAACAACATCTAAAGTCCCGTGTCATTCTTTGAATGACAGCACAAAGACCGTAGATATTATCGAACCGAGAAGAAAAAAACAATATTTTTGAAGATTTTCAAGTTTTTCAAATTTTTATGGATTTTTTTGAAAGTTTTATATTTTTCTATTTGATTTTTGAGGATTTTGTAATTTTGTATTTTGCTTTTTGAATAGATATATACAAGAGATAGATGAAGATAGACCTTTACTCCTCGCCTTCCTCCCGGCGCTTTGAGTGTTTCTCGTTGAAGGCTTTTCATGCCCGCCGTAAGAATAAACTCAAAGCGCTCTTTGAAGAGCTTTGGTGAAGATGTCTCGCTAACCGGTATTTAGTCCTCACAAAATAGAGTTCCAAGACCTTTTTCCACTTGTTCCCTGATGAAATGATGTCGATTGTCGATATGCTTAGCTCTTGAGTGTTGAACGTTATTGCATGAAAGAGCTATATCACTTTTATTATCACAAGATGAGGGATTTTGTCGAATACAAAGCCATAGTCAAGCATTGAGATCTCATCCAAAGGATTTGAGCACAACACGATGACATGGCTATGTATTCCGCCTCGAGAGGAAATAGAAGTACTATTTGCTTCTTTGATGACTCACAAGCTTATCACCCAAAACCGAAAGCACCTCCGACGCATTTCTCGACGAAAGTATCTTGACACCTCGCATGATCTCGTGACCGTGATATGTCGTTAGTGACATATCAGCCGTTTTTCGTACCAAAGTCCCATATTGATGGTTCCTTGGAGATACCGAAGACCCGCTTAATCGCTTCAAGGTGCTTTTAGTAGGCTTAGCCCACGTATCTAGCACACATACAAACATCAAACAAGATGTCCGGTCTACTAGCAGGAGGCTACATCGTGGATCCAATCATACTACGATATTTCGTTTGGTCTATCATGATCCCTGAGTGGTCCTCATCTAGTTTGGTTCGATCAATCATGGGAGTGTCAACAAGGTCACTTGAATCAAATCTAAATTTCTTTAAGATCTCAGTTGCATATTTAGATTGATTTATGAAAATGCCTCCGGACTTTGTGAAATTTGTAGTCCCAAGAAAAATGACATTTGTCCCATCATTGACATTTGAAATTTTGAACCCATTTCATTTGAGAAACGATCACTTTCATTGGGGTCACCGAGGCAAAGATGATATCATCAACATAAATTTGAACGTGAATTAAATGTTTGCCCGACTTCCTGGTGAACAATGTTGGATCAACTGCTCCTTTTAAATCCAGTTGGATAGAAGAAACTTTGATAGCGATCATACCATGCCCTTGAGCTTGCTTTAAACCGTGATAGAGCCTTCTTCAAACGATAAACGGAGTCGGATGCTCGTTCACAAAGCCTTCAGTTAATGGCCGACATAGACGACTTCTTTAAGATCTCCGCTCGAAATGCCGCCTTTACGCCCATCCGATAGACTACCATGTTCTTACTAGCAAAGATTAGCCAAGAAGATTCCGATTGACCCTCGATACGAGCAACAGAGCAAATGATTCCTCAAAGTCAATACCCTCCTCTTGACGATATCCTTTAGCAACTAATCGAGCCTTGTTCTTTAACACATCACCATGCTCATCAAGTTTTACTTTGAAGATCCATTTAAGAGCTATGATCATAGCACAACTGAGCAGTACTAATTCCCATACATCAAGTCGATCAAACTCATGAATTTCTTCTTTTATGGCATTGAACCAAATTGCCTTCATCCATGGCGGTTTTAACATCTTTTGGTTCGATCTTAGAGAGTACGGAGTTGAAGAAGCACCACAAGGCATCGGTTGCAAGTTGTTTCCTTGTTGATACAGGACGAGAGGGATTTCCGATGATGTTGTCTAATAGATGATCATGAGTCCATTTTGTAAGGTGTTCATGTGGCAGTGGTTGGGGACCAAGTAGCAGAGTTGATGTCTCTCGAAGAAGATGGTTCGATGAAGATTCAAGAGCAAATATGTTTTCAAATGGAGCATCTTCAAGAGTAGCAAAGGGGTTAACTTCATCATTGATGCTTAAAATGCATCCATGATGTACATTCAAGATTGATGATTTGTCGATGAGATAGAGTGATCAAGACAGGTGCGCTTCTTGGCTTAATGATATTGAGATCAAGGATTGACTTCATTCACAGAATATGAGCATGCCTCATCAGAGGTCGCACCTCATTAGCACTTGGCTCATAATGTTCATCAAACATAGGATCAAACAATTTCTTTAAATCATCTTTAGATGGAGGTACATATGGAGTTTCTTGAGAGGAGTTTGGAATAAGGGATGAACCAATTGGACTGTTTTGAAGTGCGGTCCGAATGAATTGTCCAGAGCCGTTTGACCTGGTCACCATCAAACATAACGTGAATTGTTTCCATGATATTTCGGGTTCTTTTGTTGTAGATTCGGTATCCCTTTTGTTTGGTGCATACCCTACAAATATTCCAATGTCTGCTTTAGCTCTAAGTTTGCCTATGTCTTGACCCTCATTAGTTGGATAACACAGTGCTCCAAACATACGGAAGGAAGAGAGATTAGGTTTTCTGTGGACAAGTTCATATGGAGTTTTTCCATGAACAAAGTGTGAATCGTGGAACGATTTTTGTGTGTAGCATGCAGTGGCAATAGCTTCAAGAAGAGAAACATTGGAACCTTTGAGTAAATCAATATTGTTCTAGCGGCTTCCACAAGGGTTCGATTTTGTCTTTCAACTACATCGTTCTGTTGAGGAGTTCATGGAACACTTCTTTGATGGCTGATTCCAATGCTTTCATAAAATTCACTAAGTTTTTTTGTTAACAAACTCCGCCCATTGTCCGTCGGATAATTCGACGCTTTGTTAAGTCGAACTCGCACTGCTTGATGAGTTTGATGATGATATCGTGAGTTTCATCCTTTGTCCTTAAGAACTTGACCTGTGAATCTAGAGTAGTCATCAACCCAACTAACACATATTTCTTCCCAAAGATATTCTCACTCTCATTGGTCCACACAAATCCATATGAAGGGTATGAAGAACTTCTCAGAATTGAGTTTGTAGGTTTGGGTTTATGGGCATACTTTTTGCTTTTTCCCAATTGGCAAGCTGAACAAAGATGATCCTTTTCATACTTTAGACTAGGTAAACCTACAACTAAGTCCTTTCTAGAGAGATCATTGATGGTGCCGGGTTCAAGTGATTGAGACGACGATGCCATAGCCATGACTTTGTTTTAGAAGCCTTTGACAACAAGCAAATTGGAGAAGACTTCATCATATCATCGATAGAGATGGTGTATAGATTTGAACCACGAGTTCCTCTTAACAATTCCTTACCATTAAGTTCTCTAACAAAACAAGTATGTTTTCTCAAGGCTACTTCTAGATCGAATCAGAATTGACCAATAGAGAAAAAGTTATGTCCAAGACCTTCCACATAGTATACTCTAGAGATAACACTATCACCAACAACATAATCTCCATAACCCATAATTGCACCGAAATGATCATTTCCGAATCTAACTGTCCTGATGAATTTGCTCACGGTTCATGAGCGCGACCGTCTCCAGCCATATGTTTGGAACACTGAGTCCAGTGCACCACGTAACGATTTGAACGACTGCAGCTTGAACACGTACAAGAATGGATAATCGATAATTGGGATCCCCATGCAAGAATGGGTTCCATTTGGGTAGTAACATTGATTGGAACACCCACATCGTGAATGGAAACATTTAAATCGAGATAGAGTCAATGAAATCATTAGTAATAGATGCAATATCGGTGTTCGTATTTGACCTATTCAAAGTATGTTCACTTCTTAAAGGGATAGTTCTTCGAGTAGGCATCCATTTTCTAGTGGGCATTGTCTTAGCATATTAAGGACGTGATCGATTAGCCTTTTGACCAACAGAATCCATCTATATCCTACCTTTATACAAGGTTCTTCCCCGTGGTTTCAACCGCTTTTCTAGTTTTCTTTTGTTTTTGCCTTTTAGCCCTCTTAGCACGTTTTTTAGCATTAACACTTTTCACAGGAGAACTGACAGTATTAGGCAAAACATTCATACCACATTCATGATTAGTGCCAGAATTCAAGCAATCATCATTACAAGGTTTGCAAATAGTATCAAAATTCAAATTAATTACAAGATAAGGCTAATACTAGAATCAACACGATTCTGTTATTCGCTCAAACATAAAGTTCCTAGATTGTTCTTCTATTCTTTTCCAAAGCACATTCTTAGCTTAAGAGGTCTTATCATTCCTTGTATTGTCTTGAGACTTTGACTCCTCCCTTTAATGTCACCGATTACTCCCTAGAGGAATGGGAACATTAGTTGGTTACTACTTTTGCTTCACTGCTTAGATGTGCCGATCTCAACTACATGCAGCATACTAAGGTTCACTTTCTTATCACTAAAGCACAGTGATTCAACTACATGTGCACACTAAGGTTCACTTTCTTAGCATTCACAGATCCGAATCAAAATACTTGAAGGCACACTATGGTTCACATTCAACACATTGGGCATCAATGAATATCGTGACTTGGCACTAGGCATAGAACATGGAATCCAAGGATTAACTCTCACCTAATGACTTAGGCATATTGTGATCAAAGCATTCTAGGATTTCTTGAGATCGCTTAAGATATAAGCATGCATGCCCAATTGCATTATCATGTGGTTTTTCTAACTTATCCTCTTCAACAATCTCACGCAGACATTCTAGGCAATCCTTAAGGGATGAGAAGTATGTTTGAATAGCAAGTTTGTTATTCCTGAGATGAGGAGGGACATATTTTACGCATAAAGCATATTTGTTATCCATAGGTACCTTGGTCCATCATTCTCATTGGTCATTGGCATTTTCCCTTTTACCGCTCTTCGATTCTCAATTTCCTTTTGCAATGAAGCTATTTGTTCGTTATTTTGTTACGAGTGACCTTTATTGATTCAAATAACTCATTGAAATGACGTTTAACCTTTTCATTTTCTTCTAGAAAACTTTCGCTTTCTTTTGTAATGTGTTTACTAAGTTTTGAAGATGAAACGCTTGGGAATTTCGAGAATCTAAAGGAGGAGGCATTTGGGAGCCAGCCACATTGTTCTTTTCACCCTTTAATTGAGAAATTTGGGCTTTCAACTTTCTGATCGTGTTACAATGAGCATGAATCTGTTCATCTCGTTTGTTTATTTGAAAAACTGCATCAAACTCTGGAGCATCTGAAGATGTCTTGATATTTGAAGTTTTTACATTTTCTTTAAGATCTTGATATTTTAGTTGTAAATTAAAATGCTCAACCTCTAGATTATAAAAATGTTTAACCAAATTGTCGTGATCATCCAGTTCAATTTTCTCAGTTAGTTTAGAATTAGTCTTTTCAAGCTCAATGACACGATCATGGGAGACTTTTAGAGCAATAGATAGTTCATGAAATTGAGAAGCATTAATGGAACAATTTGTAGCAGTGAAAAACACATCTTGAGCAATACATTCAGAAATCATATTATCATTCAGTGTATGCAAGTTCTTCCTTTCAATCTCATTATATTTTAATGCTCGTTCATAATCACTAACCTCAACTATCATTGCATCAAATTCCTTTTCCATTTTTTAATGTCAATCATTCCCTTTTAAGACTCTCAAAGTGATCTTTTAGTTGTTTAAAGAAAGGCATGACTTCAGTTAAATAACATTCTTTAGTTTGCTCAAAACCTCTTTCTCCTTCCGTTATACCAGGGTGTGATCCTTTTCTTGCAAGTTTTCTCAAAATCAACAAATAGTTGAAAGATAACATATTGACTGATTAAGGTCTTGCTTTTAGTGGCAATTGTTCTCGTAACTAGATGCATTGGTCAGATTTGGAGGATACACAGCTTCAGGAATTTTCCTAAGGGGTTGGTTTCAACAATATTTTTAGCTTTCGCTTATCTAAATCCATTTTCCGCAACACTTGTTCAGAGTTAACAATGTCCGAGGCTTAAACTTGTTTAAGGCAATCCAATTCTCCTTTTTGTAATCATGGTGTGTGATGATTACTTCTTCTTTTTACATTTTGGATCATCTAGTTTCTTGTTCATCTTTTCCCTAGTGATTTCATCCATTTTTTATCTTCCTCCAGCACTCAAGCAACTAGGTTTCTGTCTAGGTTTAAGGATTTCATTACCATCATAAATTACCTTATGTGCAAGTCTCGCCTTTTTAATGACCTCAGGATTAGGTTCCTCAACAAGGGCAATGCTGTGTTTATCGCTTAAGATTCTATGCTTAGTGATCATGTAAGGCCCAATGGTATTCCCTTGTATGTACAACTTGTTTTCAATTTTGTTTTTCAAAGTTTTCAGATTAGAAAAATCTTTCAAGAGTTTTGATTCCTTTGCATTAAATTCTTGCTTAAGCATTTTCACATTTTCTTGAAGTTATTGTTTTTGCTTAGCGCTTTTGAAAGCTTTTCTTGCAAGGAATTTAACTCTTGGTTTAATACTTCTTCTCTAAAATTACCTTTTCTAATGATTGTACGCACTTGGTCATCCATTTCCCGCCACGTAGTGGTCAACTCAAACTTAGCTCATTGTTCATAAATGGCAACCCGCTCTTTATAGGCATTCATAGTTAGAGACAATAGAATCATCAGGTACATGCAAAGTGAATTCATCAACGACATAGTCATCATTGACTGCAGAAGATGCATTACTTGGTATAATCTTAGTTTCACTTTGATTCACATATTGATCGTGTGGGACAACATTACTATTACCCATATTATCAATATCTGAGTCGTAAGTCTCAAAAGATTGTACTTCATTATGCATCTTTCGCTCATCAATATCATCATATAGTTTTAATACCTCTGAGATGATTTTGGCTTTGGATGGTCCAGTTGGTGGTGAAGAAGAGACCTTAGGAGAGACCATTGGAGAAATGCTTGCCATGAAAATTGTTTGTGCAAAAGGTCCATCATCAACATCGTAATCGATCATCACAATCACCACTTGAAAAGCATTCTGATGATTATGAACTATATCTTGAATCGGTTGTTCATCAACATCAACATCATAGGTTTTGGCATTTCCTTCAAGAAAAATAGTAACTCCTCTTCATCCAAAGCTGCTCCATTGTCTTGAGCTTGCACTAGCAGATCTTATCCCTCAAATACTCAGATTCGTGGACATTTTGGAGATGTGCGCTCCTTGCAATGTGTCCTCACCACCACGCTTATAGCATTTGATCGGCTTAGCTTGACCTTGATTTCCATTTCTTCCCTCGACTCGATTGGTTGCAACATAACCTCTGCCAGCTCCACCTCTTCCCGATCATACCGTTTCCTGACCGTTGCACAACAATCTTCCCATCTCTCGACAAGAGCTTGATTGTGCGGATTAGATGCTCGCTCGAGGTTGTTGTTGGTTTGTGGGAGAGAATTCATGTTTTGACTTATCATAAGAGCTGATTGATGAAGTTTTATGCCAGACAAGATCGCCTTGTTTGAACATTGGATCGTGAATGAGTTTATGATTACCATTACCCATTGGTACAACTTGAGAAGCTTTGGTGGTAATCCCAATATTTGAGTAAAAGGCAGTTGAATCATTTATTGAACTTGCTTCTCCCTGAGCTTTGAACTGATCAAGAATCCTCTTTTCAAACATGGCATGCCTCTCATTTTGAAGAAGGAAGGCATAGAGTTGCTCATAATTCATATTCTTCAATCCTTTGTGAGCTTCGGTGTAACAAATTTGTGCCATTCGGGATTCATGTTGTTTACAAACTTTGAGTTCAGATGAATGTTAGGCATAGTCATTCTGATGTTCCTCATGTCATTCACCAACTTATGAAATCTCACATAGTACTCATAGACACTTTCATCCTGTTTCATCTTGAAGTGCTCAAATTCATCATATAACCTGATTCTTCAACAGCTAGCTCAACCGTAAAGAAGCATCTTGATATTATCCCATACGCCTTTTGCCTCGTGTTGTGATTGATAAGCTTGTAGATGTCCTTAGGTAGACTTTGCAAGATAATGTTGGAAGCTCGAATATCCTGATCGAATCTCTTTTTCTCCTTATCGTCAAGCTCATCATACATCTTTGGTCTGGCCCATTCCAGAAATCAGAGTTCCATCTTCACAAAGATCAAGTACATCTCTAGTAGTCTCAACTCGGTAAGGTCCTTCATCAATGGATTTGAGAATGTTGACCCCATTTTCTTTCCAAGACAAGCATAACTGATTCAAGGAGCCTAAGAGTCATAGTCTGCTCACAAGCATGGGTGGACGAGTATCCGAGCCGCAGCTTGAACATCCTCGCCATGGCCAAGCCGAGTTAATCGGTAGGAACGATGTTTGACATGATTACAAGTTCTACGGGATTTTACTATTCTTTGATTAAACCACGAAATTGATTCTTTCACGGGATTTTACTAAACCAAAAGAACAACCGTAAGAATGTACCACGAAGAAGTAACAAGCCTAAATGAACAAGTATAAACACACAACCTCGCTAAGCAAATCAACTCGCTAAATATCCAAGTCGCCTTAGCATCAACTAGCAACACACTCAACTCGCTTAATGAATCAAGTCGCTAAATAGCCAACTCGCTAGTCTCAACCGCAACACAATCAACTCAGCTTGAACACTAAGTCGCTAGTTAACTCACATGCTATAACTCGCTAAATAGCTAAGTCGCTCTAGATCTCAAGTCGCTTAAAGAAACAACTCGCTTAGAACCCAAGTCGCGATAAAGATCAACTCCGCTAAAATGCTAAGTCGCATGTACCAACTCGCATCAAATAACTAAGCAACTCGCTTTGAAGAAAAACAAGTCCGAGACTCAACTCGCTTCGTCCTTCTTTCACAAATAACCCCTTTATCAATCCAAAACAACCAAACCACAATGATTTAAGCCTTCCAATTCAAAACATAAACACATATGATGATCCTAAACACAAAAGTACAAGCAAAATTCAAACTTTAACACAAGAATTTGTCCAATGAATCAAACTCTCCTAAACCCTTAATACCCCAAAACCTTATGAAATCCACCAAAACAAAGAGCATGAAAGATGAGTGATCAAACCATGGCTCTTGATACCAATTGTAGGATATTGGATTTCACAAACACTCTAAACCATAATCAAAGTAGGCATATAAGTATGTTAGAGAGAGAAAGTTCTAGTGAGCGAAAGGAAGAGAGTTGGGAACTATAGTGAGAGAAAGAAAATTATTATTATGAGCTCCAACTCTCTACCTTGGAAGGTAGAGAGTATTTATAGTCTTACAATAAAACGCCACACAACGGGCTATGGATCAGGCATACAGTGGGTAAAGACCCGTCCGTCCTCCACGGTGTTACTTAACTAAAAACTACTTAACTTAAAAGAACTACGACTACGAGCATTCTAACGATTACATATACTTGAGGCGACTGACTCTTTTATACCTGGAATTTCTAATTCCTAACATATCGAAAGACATAATGTTAGTCAACAGAAGGTTTTTATTGTCTAATTATTGAATGTACAGTGTTAATGATTGTTACGAGTCCTAAGTCACTTGTTTGTCCAATAGTCCAATGACGCCGTGAAACGTTTCGTGAGTTAGTTAACTTTAAGTTTTAAAGTTTATGTTATCACTTATAGTTCACAACATATCAAATGTTTAAGTTTATTAGTGACATTATTGGTTTCGTGATGATATGATTTGTTTATTTACAAGTTTGTACATGTAACAATTCAAAATTAAGGTCAATCCAGGCTTAGGCGTAGAAATGATAAAGTCACGCGTAAACAGGAGTGGTATACGCGTGAGGCGCAAGCTATGCGTAGGATCCTACTACGCTGTAAGAAATGTTACGCGTGCGAGGAAAAGGGACCTTAAGCGTAGAGCTTACGCCAGAGATGATATAAACCTACGCATAAGAGTAGACCTTATGCGTAGAGGTCATCGCTTTTACGATATCCTTCTCGTGATACGCCAGAGTCCCATTGTAGAACCTTACGCATACAAGCTTACGCGTAAAATTTCTCTTACGCGATAACTTTCTCACGCTGTAAGGTGATCCTTTTATGAGAGTAAGAAAGACCTGATTCTCGAAGTTTTATCCGTAGCAAGCCTGAAATAAAATCATCATATCATCAATCTTAACACATGTATTCATTTTAAAATAGATTATGGCATGAAACTTCAATTTACAGTTTACGCGTAGAAAGTCATACGCGTAAGTCAAAACCCTAAGGTTTATGAATTAGGCATAAGATTTCTAGCCGTAGGATTTGCACCAAACGTTTTCTGGTAGGTCTTAGGTGTTGTGAGAGTCTAATAACCAAGTTTTAACACCCAATTCTCAGTGAATCAAAAATACCCAAAACTAAGAACATCAAACCCTAAATTCCAATTTTTAATCAATTAGTGTTTCTGGGTTGTTATAGGGCCTGGAAATCATTAATTCAACATGATATAAGAATCACACAACAATATTTTTGACCAAAAACCTTCACATTTGAAAATACCCAAAATTACGCATAAACCCTAAATTTTGAAAACCAATCAATTCGTGTTTCTGGGTGAATTTTAAGGGTAAAAATAATATCATTGTTGTTAAAGACACGTTTTGACACAATCTTTTTAATCACAAACACACAATTTTGATCATGAGTTCATACGCTTATGCGTAAAACACAAAAACAATCATATACAAAAATTTGATCGTTGGATTCGTGTAAAAATCAAAACCTATGTTTGTAAACACGTTAAGATCATGAAACAACTTACAAACTGATGATCAGAAACACATATTTGAAGAACGAATTTCGTGCGTAGGATTGGTTAGGTTTATGAGTAATAAATGTGATGAATATGTTAGGTGGAAGGTGTTTTTATTAAAATGACTTTAACCTTTTGGCAGTTTTGGTCCCTCCACCTTTTCCTTTTTCATACAAAGCCATTTAACTTCCATTATGGTTACCAAACAAAGATTTTAAGAAAGAAACTTGACGAAACTCCCCCTCGACTTAAGAAAATAAAGAAAGGTTATAAATTTTAGTCCGAGGAGTGTCATTGAACCAAAAAATTTTCCACCATTGATAAAAGAAACAACCGAGATAGGATAACATGCAAGTACACGGATGTTTTGAAACAAGCTATATTTATTTTCTCCCTCAACACTTGATCGGAAAAAATTTGAATTTTGAAAGATTAGAGTGTTGACGGAAGAAATGTACTTTCCATGTTGAAAGAAAAATAGATAGAAGAATATTTTTGTAGTTTTATCAGGTTTTATATTTTTGTATTTTGTTTTAGAAAAATTATTTACAAAAGAGATTTTGGTGTTTGACAGGTATTTAAGACTGTTTTAGGAGGTCATCCAATTCCTCTTGAGTCAAACACCTCATACCAACCGCGGGACCAACTCATTAAACCTAGCGGGAGGCAAGGCTTTGGTGAGAAGTTCTGCCAATTGGTATTCTGCACTCCACGGTATAATTCAACAAGACCGCTCCACGTAGTCCTTGATGAAATGATAGCATATATCGATGTGCTTTGATTTCAAACCTCAACCGAGTTGTACGATCGAATGGCACTATTGTCGCAAGACATCGATTCTCGGCAAATACGTGAACCATAGTCTTTGAGTTGTGTTCTCATCCGATGACTTGAGCACAACACGACATGGCTACATATTCCGCCTCGTTGATGACAAAGGATGTACAACTCGCTTCTTTGATTGCCAAGATACCGCTTTGTCACCAAGAAATTGTAATGCCCCGAAGTACTTTTAATCTAAACATCCCGCGATCAGAGATTCAAAAGGCGATTAGTTCAAAACCAGAATCCTTCGGATACCAGATCCCCAAGTTAATGGTTACCTTGATGTATCGGAGTATTCTTTTAGCCTCAAAGGTGGGTTTAGTTGGTCTTGACCGATAACGGAGCATAGATAAACGCAAAGACAATATCAGGTTTGCTAGCTGTTAGGTACATTAGAGATCCAATAATACTACGGTATTTTGTAGGGTCCACTAATTTCCGCTCAAATCCGCCTAGCTTCTTGGTATGAGTCATTGGTGGTATAAGTGTCATAGGTTTTCATTCCAAATTTTTAGCAATTCAAGGGCATATTTGGATCGACTCAAGAAAATACTATGGGTGATTGATGAACTTGTAGTCCTAGAAAGAACGTAAGTTCACCCATCATGGACATTTCAAAATTTTTCTTCATTAGTTTTGAAAAGCGATTGAGTACTTTTTATGTGTAGACCCAAAATGATGTCATCCACGTAAATTTGAACAATTAAGATATGTGCCCCGTGATATTGTAAAAAGAGGGGTCAACCAACCTTGGTAAAATTATGGCAATGAGGAAAGATGATAGCTTATCGCACTTTGTAGACATGGTTCGGGAACTCGGATCAACAAATCCATCCGGTTGGCTACCATAAACCATTTTTTGTTGTCCATTGAGAAACGCAGCTTTGACATCCATCCGATAGACCGTCATATTCATATGAGCCGCTAACACAGAAATATTCCGAATGTACCAAACTAGCAACCAAGCAAAAGATTCTTCAAAGTCTATGCCCTCTTCCCCGATGATAACCCTTAGCAACGAAGTCGTGACTTGTTTCGATAACATTCCTTCAAGATCCAATTTGTCTTCCAAATCCATTTCGACCGATGATAAACCCTCGTTGGTCTTTCAACCATTTCCCATACTTCAAGTTGTTTGAATTGGTTGAGTTCTTCTTGCATGGATTCAATCCAGTTGTCTTTTGTCATTGTGTCTTTGATGTTTTTGGGCTCAGATTGGCATACGGTGAGTGCATAAATGCAATGTTCACCATCCGAGAAGACGTTGTCTTGTAATGACGGTTGATTCGGTTGCCAATAATATTTTCCAGAGGATGATTTTGTCCATCTATGTAAAGGGTTGATGTTGGTATACATTGTGCAGATTTTGAGGATTCAAATAGTTTGTTGAACATTCCGCCACATCCGTATAGCCTCATTAGCAAACGGGTTAAAGAACGATTTGGATCAAAATCGGGTGGGGTACTTTTACGTAACATCATTAGTCGGTTCATCATTGTTGAAGCGGTTTGTTCAACTGCGTTTGGAGTCAATCGGTGGTGCTTCTTCAATAGTTGTTGTCGCAAAGTGTATCGTATAGGAATATGATCGTTGTGCAAATGGAAATAGCGGATACACCCGGAGCACGCTCATCAATATCGCCACCAACACTGGAGCAAATAACCTTTCCATTTGTTGATGAGTGAGCGGGGCTTTGTCAAATTGATGATGAGGTTTGGGGAAGTTTGCTTTGCCAAGGGTTCTGTAAGCCGTTATACTCGTAAGCCATCAGTGAGTTCATCAAAATGAGCATGAATCGTTCCCATAACCTCCTTTGTTCGACGATTCCTGATGTGGAAACCTTTAGAATTATCACAGTATCCAATAAAGACTCCAATATCAGCTTTGGCTTTGAGCTTTCCAAAGTCATCACGATCATTATTCGGATAACAAAGAGATCCAAATACATGAAAGTGTTTTAAATTCGGTTTTCTGTTATGGACAAGCTCAAAAGGTGTTTTGTTGTATGCTTGTAATCATAGAACAGCTTTGAGTATAACATGCAAAGATATACCGCCCCACAAGTAACTGGGAGTTTGGCATTGATTAACATTGTTCAAAGGTTCCACCAACGCTCGGTTTCGGCTCTTCAACAACTCCGCTTTGTTCGTGTACGAGCAATAGATGTCTGATGTTGAATTCCCACTTCTCTCATAAAATTCAAGGTTTGGTTTGTTAAAAACAGCCCTCCTGGCTCGCTCGATTGGACTGACGGTTTCGAGTTCAACCTATTTTCATGAGAAAGGTGATAATCATCGTGGAGCTTGGTCTTTGCTTCGAAGAGAGTAGACCCAAGTCCAGCGTGAATAGTCATCAACGATTACTAAGATGTAGCATTTGCCATTTATCGCTTGGACACGATCGGGCCACACAAATCCATGAAGAAGATGAAGCACATGTTGAGAGTCGTGTTCCACCTTAGAAGGAAAATGAGCACGTGTGTTTTTTCCTTGTTCACAAGCCGAGCAAAGGTGATCTTTGAATACCGAAATCGGGAGTCCTTCAACTAGTTTGTGTGAAAGCAAGGTTGGTGATGGTTCGAAAGTTTAGATGTGAGAGACGACGGTGCCATAGCCAGGATTTTGTTGATGTTGCCTTTGAAAGTAAGCAGATGGGAGAAGAAGCAACCATGTCTTGCATAGAGATAGTGTAAAGACTAGAAGTACGCGAGCCAGACATGAGGTTGTTTCCTTGTAGATCACTTAATGAAACAAGTTTTCTCCTCGAAAGCAACCTCCAAATCTCCATCACAAAATTGACTCACTGAAAAAGTGATTGTGATCGAGGCCTTCCACATAGTAAACCCCGCTATTTCGATGTTCCCATTGATATAGTCTCCGTGAGCCCATGATAGCTGCAAAGTGATCATTCCCCAACCCGACAAGCAATGAACTTTGCAATAAAGTTTGTTAATGCTTAAGGTCACTCATGTGTGGGAACATCCGCTATCAATAATCCAGAGAATGATCTCAGATCACCTCCATTACACAATGCATCGACTAATGATGGAATAGAAGTAGATGTGGAACCCAAAATATTAGAGGGTTCCGGAGCAAATTTGTAGAGATACACACATCAATAACTTATGCATCCATTTAAATCCTAGTGTGTTATATATCCATTTCTGTCATCTATAACTACTATTTGCTTTAGTCTTAGTGAATGCACTAGGTGGTACTACATTCTTTAGAGGTGAAACTGGAGCTACAGGACAACAACGCTGCTTTTAGAATCTAAAGAAGGCGTCTACCAAGCAATGCATTTAGATGATTAGTGGGCCTAGAGGTATTCCGAATCTTAGGATTCCGTAAACGAGAGATGATAGCTTTAGCAACACATTTGGTCATGACAATCAGATTATACTATTACGACAAATAACACAAGGTGCATCGGATGAATATCAAAAGTACTTAACGTTTTAGCATTCGTTACATCACTATTTCTATTATATTTGCCAATGCAATATCTATAAGGAAGCCAACATGAGTCTTATTCATAGTCCTATGGTGTTCTTCTACTTTAGCATTCCTTATTGATCTTTTCTTAGGTTGCAACTTCCTATTCTTCGATTGAGTGCTCCTAGGTCGTGAAGTGTGGACATTTGGAAAAGATGCAACTATTCCTGCTTAGTAGAAGGAAGCACGCTAGCAACTTGTGATTTGGCAAGAGGGATTCTAAGTTCAATGCATTACTATGACCGATGCTATCTCTCTTAATGACGGTTGGGGGAAAATGTTCATACTTTCCTAACATTTCTCTTAGCTTAAAGATAGTGTGCACCAACTCTTGATTTTCATAATCTAAGATTTCCTAAAAATTCATGACTTTTTAGTGTGTTTGAGAAAATGATCAATCTCGTTGATGCTTCATCACGAGTCTTTTAAGTAAATCAAATATGACAAAGATATTCCTGCTTGAATTTTACAAGTTCTTGTTCATATTTAAAGATTTGACATTTCAAAGACACGCTTTTGATCATCCGACTTGCTCAAATTTTGGATTAAACGATTTAGATTGCAACTGGTTGATTTTGTTTTGCAAAGCGAGTTCTCGATTTTGACAATCTTTTTTACACCATTGAAGACGAAGTTTGCATTGAAAGCTTCGTTTATTCAATCGCTCATTTTAGATATGAACTATGCACATTATCGCAATTATCAACAAGAATAAAGATTATCAACTTATATCAAGAGATATAATCGATGCATATGGCAAAGCATGAAGTAACACAACATTATGGATATCAAAGACGATAACATCTTCCAAGAGTCGATCAACATCTTTTCTCAACATTTTCTTTTTACGTTTAGTTTTTGAAATAGATGTTTCGTTTTCGAAACGACCTTCATCACTCCAAGTTCCTGATGAAATTCCCGTTCCCAAGACAATGCACAATTTTTCAAATTTTTAACATTAGGTAAAAGATTTTGGCGATTGAAAATGTTGAACTTTGATTTCAGAATGATATTCTATTTCATGTTCCAAAGTTTTTAGGTCGGCCATGAAAATGTCAAAATATCTAAGAATTTTGTGATTTTTAGGTTTTGAATTTACTTCACTGATGGAAGGTAAAGGACCATAAATTTGTGCATAATCTGGTTGGGGATTAACATTAGAAGACTCAGGTGTTTTAATGATAACCCTTGGTGTGTTAGAAGAATCCTTTGACTGGACGAAAGTGACCGCTTGTGAATAAGTAAAAGGTTTGTTATAAACAACTTTTTCTAATTTGATCTACTCTCGCCTTCAAGATCTAATTCCTCTTGACGATGATATTCAACAAATGTACCATAACAGTAATCATCAATTTTATATTCCTGACCGAAACTTCGGATTTGGTTTGAATGTTTTGGGAGAAAGCTTAGGTTGTAATCGAAGATTGAGTCCATATCCTTGTGATTTGTTTTTAAAGTAAACTTTTCAATAGCTGCATCGACTCACCATGTTTATAAACAACAGCTTAAACTTAAGTTTGTTTTGTAAATCAACAATTTCCGATATTCATCTATTCGATTTGTTGAATGCTTTTTGTATGCAGAGAACGTTTTTTGACAAGTTAACAACTATTTTAGCTTTTTCATTTTCCAAGGTGAGAGCGTTAATTTGCTTTTTATGTTCATATTTCAGCTTGTTCTATTTCGCATAACAAAGCATTTTTGAAGCTGCTAGATCACGATCCTGCTCTCTAAATATTTTTTTCGCTTTGATGAGATTTAGCAAAAGTCGCTTCAAAACCTTTTTCACGCTTCTTGAGCTTTAAAAAATTGAGTTGCATTTTAAACATTCAAAACCTTGGTTAATGCTGCATTTTTGCTTTTAAGTCCTCATTAATGGCGTGGACATTCTTCCACTATGGTCTGTTGGTCTTGTATTAAACGAGCAAAATCTGGATGAGGCAAAGTTCGCTTGTTCAACTAAGTCTCAACATGATCATTATTTAGATATTCAAGTATAACCATGGAGTCAATTTGATTATCAAAGGAAACCATAAGGTCATCTTGATCGTCAAATGTAACTACGGGGTCTAATTGAAAATCATCCGAATGAGATGTGGAAGACTCATTTTGAACATTCTGAGCTCACGGCTTCGTGATGTTAGGAGATATTAGATCGAGATAAACATGGTTTGTTTGTACTGAGACAAGCCATCGCTGTCATACACTGGCCTGCTTTACCTCATGTGTAGCTCTTGCATGTTGGCCATCAACATAACCACCGAAGTTGTTCGCAAGTCCTCCATATCATCATCCGAAGTTCCCGATCCGCCATAAAGCTCGTTTTGTCTCGTGAGAGTTCCACCGCCTTCATCCCAAGAGCAAAAAGAGCTCTTTTCGATAAGCACGCTCCTAGTCCTCGCTTTGGGCATGCATTAGCCAGTGTCCCTTCATTGCGCTTGTAGCATCGAAGACCATTTAACCCATTCTCGAGCATTTCCTGTTCCACCTCTTTGAGCTCTATTGTTATTCCTACCACAGCATGAAACCCTTGACCACCGCCATCTCACCTAACCATAACCATGATTCTGAACTTCAACTCGTCCATTGTTCACAACAGCTTGATTCCTTGTGTTTGATGAGGAACGAATGCGATTGTTGGATTTGTTGGTATAACGGCCAAAAGCGTTAGCAATCATAACAAACACTTGTTGCAATGCTTCGAACGGATCGATGTCCTCATTAGCTTCACTGACAAGTGCTTGAAGGATCATGTGGTGGATTGAAGCAGTTGGTTGAGTTGCAGATTGAGGAGAATAATTGTTTTGAGCATACAAGGGAAGTTGTTGATTTTCTGGATGTGTTGGTGGAGCAATTTGAGCACGGAGAATCCTTTCCCGATCAACTTCCTTTTCATGAGGCTTCAAGTAATCGTACAAAAATCCGTATGTAGACCGATGCAAGTTCTTCGCTTGACGGATAAAAATGACATACTTCTCCTATTCAGGACCAAGACTACTCAGGAACTTAGTATTCACTGCAATTCTTGGCATGATGATGTTGTGTTTATCCAAATCATTGATGATGTCTGAAAAACGATGATGATAAGACTCTAGTGTCTCTCCAGGTTCAATCATGAAGTATTCATAAGCCAAGTAAATTTTGGATTCCAAATCCTCCTGAGTGTTGATCCTTCCATAAGAAGACGAATATGGTCCCACATCTTCTTTGCAGTCTTTTGGGCATCAACACTACGAAGAATTGGGTTTGGTAATCCTAAGAGGATATATTCCATTGCAAGCTCATCTACTTCATAGTGTAGAAGTTCTTGAGGATTCAAGTCTGCAACAGTAGCAATGTTCGTTTGTTCATCTCTTGGTGGATTAGCATTTGGATCTCTGGGTACAATGGCATTAGGCATATAAAATGGACCTTCCAAGATAACCTTCTTTAAGAACTTTCCATGTGGCTTCTTCATATCACAAAACCTAAAGAACCTTATCACCCATTGATCGTAGTTTCCTGGAGTGAGCATTGGAGGTCTATCAAGTGATCCAGCCTCATGAATTGATTTTTGGCTGCTTAAAGCTTCACACATCTTTGCAAACCAAGTGGGTTCCTTCATAGTGTACCTTGATGGATGTTGATTGAAATCGTTATTGTAGGGTTGAACTTGAAGACTTGGTGGTGGTTGAACCATCTGAGGTTGTGGAATTGAAGCAAGTTGTGGAGTATGTTGTTGATTAAATTGTTGTTGATAAATTGCTTGTTGTTGATTCCATTGTTGATGTTGGGGACTTAATTGTTGTTGTTGTTGACGTCGAGGATAAGTGTAAGGAAAAGTTAGAGTATGGTGGTTGAGACATGTTGAAACACTTGTGTTATAAAAAATGGATCTTTGTAGTCGAATGAACGTTAGTTGATGAAGTGTCCTTAGGCGTAGAAATCACAATAATCCAAGTAGCACTTATGCGTAAAAACACCAAAGTTACGCGTAACAATCAAGAGTTACGCTTAGATTTAGCTTACGCGTAGTAATATGAAAAGACTCTAAAGTTATGCGAGAGACAAAGTTAGGCGAGAAAGTTAGAGGATTACCTTATGCGTAAGACTAGGCTTAGCGTAAGATGAATCTTATGCGCAGGATTTTACGCCGAAGCTTTATGCTTATGCGTAAGTTTAAGGTTTTGCCCATATGATCTTTTACACTATCACGCAGTAAAGGATATCCAAAGTCGACGTATTTTTTCGCTATCCAAGCAAGAAAACACGGAGTAAACCACTAAATGAAGATCAAACCACGGATAAAGTTACGTAAGATTAGGTTTTGATACGTAATCTTACTCAGAAAATGATTTTGCCCAAAGATGTTTCTAAACCAGTTTTTGTGTGATGAAATAGCTTCAATAACACCAAAATGACACAAAAGTGTGAAACTTGATGATCCAAAGCTCTTAAAACAGCTTATGAGGTTTACACCCCTCGCTCAAAAACAAGATTAAAACGTAGATCCACGCGTAAGGTTGAAATTTTTTCCAAAAATAGTATTTTAACACCTTAAAACGTTGAAAGTACAAGAATCTTGGATTAAAAGGTGGTAAAAACAAGTTTTATGGAACCAAGTATCACGTTATTCTAACGCTGAGGACCAAAAACCCACTTCAAGAAATAACGATTCACCCAACTAGTTGTGATTGATACCATGTTAGGTCACTAGTTTTACAACACAAGCAACATAGAAAGAGATAAAGGCGATTCAAAAACACACAAACACACACACACACGCATGAGTAAAGAAAGGTTAGGCGTAGACTTATGTGTGAAAGAAATGCATTGAACAACCAACCCTCAAGTGAGGGTTTACATGAGGTATTTATAGGAGGAAAGCTAGGACAACACTCCTAGTTTCCATCCTTTCCTTATTGACATGGGTAAGCTCATGGGCTCTACATAAGCTTACAGGCTAATAAAAACATAAAGGCCATAATTAAGCTAACTATTACATGTGAGTTACTAACACTTGATTATGGTTTAGGAGTGATTCCAACACATCCAGTTGCTCAAGTTTTGGATTAAAATATTTGAACGAAACTGGGCGATTTTCTTTTGATAAGCAAGTTGTTGATTATGAATATCTTTTTGACACCATTGAAGATGACGTTTTGCATTTGAAAGCTCGTTTGACAATTGTTCATTTTCAACCTTTAAAGACTCGATCTGAAGCACATTATCAATATTTTCAACAATAGCAACAGAATCAATAGAATCAGCAAAGATATTATCAGATGCATATGTGTTTGATGAGGAACGAATGCGATTGTTGGATTTGTTGGTATAACGGCCAAAAGCATTAGCAATCATAACAAACACTTGTTGCAATGCTTCGAACGGATCGATGTCCTCATTAGCTTCACTGACAAGTGCTTGAGCATTGTTGTTGTTGTATGGAACCAATTGATTTTGTTGAGATTGTTGCTGTGAAGGATCATGTGGTGGGATTGAAGCAGTTGGTTGACTTGCAGATTGAGGAGAATAATTGTTTTGAGCATACAAGGCAAGTTGTTGATTTTCTGGATGTGTTGGTGGAGCAATTTGAGCACGGAGAATCCTTTCCCATCAACCTTTTCATGAGGCTTTAAGAATCGCACAAAAATCCTATGTAGACCGATGCAAGTTCTTCAGCTTGACGGATAAAATGACATACTTCTATTCAGACCAAGACTACTCAGGGAACTTAGTATTCACCTAATTTTGGCATGATGATGTTGTGTTTATCCAAATCATTGATGATGTCCGAAAAACGATGATGATAAGACTCTAGTGTCTTCTCCAGTTCAATCATGAAGTAGTATTCATAAGCAAGTAAATTTTGGATTCCAAATCTTCCTGATTGAGTACAGATCCTTCCATAAGAAGACGAATATGGTCCCACATCTTCTT
Organism: Chrysanthemum makinoi; assembly: GCA_910596185.1. Classification (NCBI taxonomy): domain Eukaryota; kingdom Viridiplantae; phylum Streptophyta; class Magnoliopsida; order Asterales; family Asteraceae; genus Chrysanthemum; species Chrysanthemum makinoi. The sequence continues at coordinate 17,682,940 of OU343216.1, read as the reverse complement.
TGCAGCCTTTTTGGGCATCAACACTATGAAGAATTGGGTTTGGTAATCCTAAGAGGATATATTCCATTGCAAGCTCATCTACTCCATAGTGTAGAAGTTCTTGAGGATTCAAGTCTGCAACAGAGCAATGTTCAAGCGTTCATCTCTTGGTGGATTAGCATTTGGATCTCTGGGTACAATGGCATTAGGCATCTAAAATGGACCTTCCAAGATAACCTTCTTTAAGAACTTTCCATGTGGCTTCTTCATATCACAAAACCTAAAGAACCTTATCACCCATTGATCGTAGTTTCCTGGAGTGAGCATTGGAGGTCTATCAAGTGATCCAGACTCATGAATTGATTTTTGGCTGCTTAAAGCTTCACACATCTTTGCAAACCAAGTGGGTTCCTTCATAGTGTACCTTGATGGATGTTGATTGAAATCGTTAGTGTAGGGTTGAACTTGAAGACTTGGTGGTGGTTGAACCATCTGAGGTTGTGGAATTGAAGCAAGTTGTGGAGTATGTTGTTGATTAAATTGTTGTTGATAAATTGCTTGTTGTTGATTCCATTGTTGATGTTGGGGACTTAATTGTTGTTGTTGTTGACGTTGAGGATAAGTGTAAGGGAAATAGTTAGAGTATGGTGGTTGAGACATGTTGAAACACTTGTGTTATAAAAAATGGATCTTTGTAGTCGAATGAACGTTAGTTGATGAAGTGTCCTTAGGCGTAGAAATCACAATAATCCAAGTAGCACTTATGCGTAAAAACACCAAAGTTACGCGTAACAATCAAGAGTTACGCGTAGATTTAGCTTACGCGTAAGTATGTAAAAGACTCTAAAGTTGGCGCGAGACACAAAGTTAGTTAGGCGTGAAAGTTAGCATGTAGGATTACCTTATGCAGACTAGGCTTAGCGTAAGATGAATCTTATGCGTAGGATTTCTACGCGGAAGCTTTATGCTTATGCGTAAGTTTAAGGTTTTGCCCATATGATCTTTTACACTATCACAAAGTGCAAAGGATATCCAAAGTCGACGTATTTTCGTGCTTATCCAAGCAAGAAAACACCGGAGTAAAACCACTAAACTGAAGATCAAACCACGGATAAAGTTACACGTAAGATTAGGGTTTTGATACGCGTAATCTTACTCGTAAAAATGATTTTGCCCAAAGATGTTTCTAAACCAGCTTTTGTGTGATGAAATAGCTTCAATAACACCAAAATGACACAAAAGTGTGAAACTTGATGATCCAAAGCTCTTAAAACAGTTATACGTAGGTTTACACCTCGTTCAAAAACAAGATTAAAAACGTAGATCCACGCGTAAAGGTTGAAATTTTTCCAAAAAATAAGTATTTTAACATCTTAAAACGTTGAAAGTACAAGAATCTTGGATTAAAAAGTGTAAAAAACAAGTTTTTATGCGAACCAAAGTATCACGTTATTCTACGCGTAGGACCAAAAACCCACTTCAAGAAATAACGATTCACCCAACTAGTTAGGCGATTGATACCACTGTTAGGTCACTAGTTTTACAACACAAGCAACATAGAAAGAGATAAAGGCGATTCAAAAACACACAAACACACACACACGTATGAGTAAAGAAAGGTTAGGCGTAGACTTATGTGTGAAAGAAATGCATTGAACAACCAACCCTCAAGTGAGGGTTTACATGAGGTATTTATAGGAGGAAAGCTAGGGCAACACTCCTAGTTTCCATCCTTTCCTTATTGGACATGGGCCTAAGCTCATGGGCCTTCTACATAAGCTTAAGGCTAGTAACAAACATAAAGGCCATAATTAAGCTAACTATTACATGTGAGTTACTAACACTTGATTATGGTTTAGGAGTGATTCCAACACATCCAGTTGCTCAAGTTTTGGATTAAAATTGTTTGAACGAAAATGGGCGATTTTCTTTTGATAAGCAAGTTGTTGATTATGAATATCTTTTTGACACCATTGAAGATGACGTTTTGCATTTGAAAGCTCGTTTGACAATCGTTCATTTTCAACCTTTAAAGACTCGATCTGAAGCACATTATCAATATTTTCAACAATAGCAACAGAATCAATAGAATCAGCAAAGATATTATCAGATGCATATGCAATAGATTGTAATAACACAAGATTATTGATATTGATGAGTGCTTATTCACTCATCATTTTTACCCATCTAAGACAACAAAAACGTCTAAAAACACTGAAATATAACCAATTATACTGCAGATATCCTTGGATTGTGTTTTTATGTGTTTCTGTACAAAGGATCAAAACAGGGAAAACGGACCGAAATGAGCTTGAATGGAAAATGTCCTTACGGACGGAGCCGGAGCGGATTTCTCAATTTCGAGTCCAGACGCTGCTTTGGAGTGAGAGGAAAACAAACCCAACCCAACCCTAAACCCATAATTATCTTTCTACCCTTTACCCGAACCCAATTTACCCTGAAAACGTTTTCACTAAAACAACTATTTTTAGTTTTATCCGTTTTTATTTAAAACCAATTATTTTTCAAAAACCAATTTTTATTAAAGTTTTTTTCAAATATATATATATATATATATATATATATATATATATATATATATATATATATATTATTAAAACACAAAAATACATCTTTTTTAAACAAACCTTTTCAAAACCAAATACTTCAACCCTTTTACCCACTTCCCTCACCCATTTTTCCCACTCACCCAAGTCTGTTTTTTTCTTTTTATCAAAAAAATCCCAAACCCATATCAACCAATTGGCGCCAAATGCAAAACCTTCCCTTCTCTCCCCATCACTCTCAATCCCAGATACATCCAAACCAAAGTCACATGGGCAATTCCTTTCCACCTTGGCAATCCAAGACTCAACAAAGAAATTGGACGGCTGTGATGATAAGGAATGGGCACCAAGGAGTAATCAATGGCTGTGAAGGGACAAGAGAAGCACAAAGCTCATTTTTATCTCACATACAAAGCACAAATGAAGAACAAGACAACAAGAGGGACCCTAGCTCAGTGTGCATATATAGACAGTTAGGACATGTGAAAAACTTGGTCTAGAATTTTATGTTCTAGTTCCATTTTTAATTTCATTGTCATTTACTTTAAGTGTAACTTTTAATTTTCAATGCAATTTATTTCCTGTTTTTTTTCATCTATGCAGTCTTATGTTCTTCAATTTTTCTGTCTTGAATGCTTTTCTTAGATGCTAAAAAGGTGTTTGGCATAAGCTTATTTTGAGGTCTAAAAAAATTTTTCTTACCCAGTTTGACTTTCACAGTCAAACTCACTTTTATGTCTTGAGTTGGTTTTTACAGAGTTGACATTGAATTTACAAAGTTAAACAAGTTTGCTAAAGTAAAAATTTTGCAAAAGAAATTGCGCTGCTTTCACAAGTGTTTCCAAGCTTATTTTTGGTCTAGGCTTCTTCCAAAATGTTTTCCTTGCAACATCACATACCCATCTTCATATGTCCTTACTTTATTTGCACTTAGATTAGCATTAGCTTAGTTTAAATTTGCGCTCAAAAATCTGTTTTTTTACCCATATCAGTTTCTGTTTTTGCAGCCTAGGTGCCCCCACCCACTCCCTTCTTAGATTTTTAATTTTCTTATTACTTAGCCTTAGATTCTAAAATTTGGTATGCATAGTATTTAGTAGGTTAGCTAGATGATGATATTTTTTATAATTTTTAGGTACTGCTTATTGATAGCTTAATTTGCCCTCAAAAAGCCTCCCTTGAGCTATTTCTCCCCTGCCTCGAAACAGTCCAACAGCAGGTCTATAGCATTTATTCTTTTTCTTAGCTCATTTTATTAGCTTATTGGTAATTCATCAGTAGTTTTTAGGTTAGTATTTTAGTTTCAGCTTAGGATTAGCTTCTTAGAAGCTTATCGTAGCTTAAATTTAAGCTTGAAATTAGCTCCTCATTTAGTTCATAATCAGAAAAAAAAAAACCTTAATGTCTGGTAGTATTTTTTTGCCTCTAGCTTATTGGGCTTAGTTTAACTAGGTGTTTGTGGGGCAAAAGCTTGCCCCATAGCTTGTCTTCAAATCTCCACAAGCCCATAAGCTCACTCCCACTTTAGCTTATTCAAATTTGCTTCAAAAACCCCCCATAAGGACTGTTTGGGACTGCAACTGCAGCAGCTTTTGGGTCCTTTTAGAGGGCTGCTTTCAGCTTATTTACCTTTTTCTAGTTGCTTATTTAACTTTCCCTGTAGATCTTTTTAGGTTTTTATTTATCCTCATTAGTTGATTAGCTTTTGAAAGCTTAATGTAGCTTTTTATTTTCTTGTAGCAGCCATCTAAAACAAAACTGCCCTTAGTCTCCTTTTTCTTTTTTTTTTTGCTTCTGTTGCTCTTATAGTATTTGTTGAAAAAGCACATTTTAGTCCTAAAATTAATTTACAAAAAGTGGAGGCCAAGGGATTCGAACACCTGACCTCTTCCATTCAGAACGAGACAACTTGACAACACAAATTGCCAACTGATCCATCCCATGTTTCATGTCAAGTCTTGGATACTTAATACATTTAAACGTTAATTATGTTTTTATTTTTATTTTTTTTAGCTTATTTACATTTCAGTTTAATACGTTGCTTTTTACTGCTTAATTTTTGCTGCATTTTCAGAATTTGTTATTTTCATAGGAATAGAATTATTCAAAATATCTTACATAAAATTTTCATAATTTTTAAAATAGTTTAAATAATTAATTTTCTACTAATTAGTTTTTTCGGATAAATAATTTACAAGTCGAAAAAAATATCCGGCTTTTTTCTAAAATCATTTTTAGTCGTTTAGAACGTAGGAAAATTGATTTCACACCCGTAGCCCTTGAATTGCAAAATTTTTACGTTTATGGCTCGGGTTGTTTGCCGGTTTTTACGTTTTTACGTTTTAGCACCCTAGGACATAGTTTAGCGTCGTTTTATCGTTTCTTAGGATTAGTAGTAGTTTATTTAGAGTTTATTTTGTTTTACGTGCTTTATTTTCATTCTCGTTCTTTAAATTGTAGATTAGCGTAATCCAAAATCCAAAATTGCGAACCAATTCAAGTCCTAATCATTTAAAACTCCAACGATCACCCTGCCATCTCGTTAATCTCGTTGGGAAATTTTAATTCGTGTATGGCTTTCCCAGATTTATCACAATCTGAGATTCGCACGCTAACCCTTTTCCAAAAGGTTAATTTGTCGGGTTTCGTTAATTTGATATATTGATATTGTGTTTATTTTCACCACTCACTTTACACGAATCAAATTTTGTAGCCGCCAGTTCGGGGAGGGTGTGGCATCATATTAGTAGTTTTGCCATTAGTGACTTGAAGATCCTTCTGAAGTTTGTTTTTTCATAAAATCCAAAACTAAAATATTTTTCTCGTTCCTCTCATCCATATAATTCTATTTCTCTTACCCTCTTTTGCCGTTTAATTCTATCCTTCGTATCCTCTCAACCATTTGATTCTAATTCTTAACCCTCTACATGTTTAATTTCATGTGCATGGTTTCATCGACATCGCCGTTGTTTTCATTGTAAAGGCCGTATGGAAGAGGATCAAGTTTATTGTCTCAATCCCGATTGTTTATGTAAGCAGTGTGGAAGGGTTGGAGCAAGCAATATTGCTATTGGTGCGAATTAGCCGATAAAACTCTCTCGATGATTCTCCAAGTTTTTCCGACCTCCCACCTCAACCCGAGGTTTGTTCTATTGTTTCGAGCCTAAACCGCTCTAGATTTGATCAAATCTTTCACGATTTACTAAGAGAAAAACAAGAAGGAGACCAAACGAAGTGGTGGAAATTGCTAGCTCGAGAGCACACCACTTGTCCCACCTCCGAATCTTCGAATCTAAATCGCGAACATGATTGAAAACTTCTTAAATGAACTTCACAGATTCAACTTCGGAAATACAAATACGAATTTGTGATATTGTTGAGCCCTCGATCCCTATTCCTCCCGAGCCGAGATATCTCTTTCGATCAAGATTATTGCTACGGTTGTGAAGACGTGTTACCAAAAGGTTTTCGTTGTTTCAAATGTATGTATGAAAGTGTGGAAATTATCTTACTAATGGATTTTGTTCGATTTTGTGCTTAGAATTCATTCGCTTATGATTCTAATCCAAATTCCTTCAATTTCCTCAAACGATTTCAACTACCCTCCACGTAATTCATATGAACCACAACCGTATCTATCAAGATTTCAATGATCCTTCATTTCTGCATTTCTCTCCTCAAATTCTTATTGTGCAAATTGTGGGGGTCCTCATTATGATTACCAATGTCAATCATGGAATCAAAATTACCATGGACCTGATCCTTGTTATAACACTCCTTTTTTTGACAATTTTCAACCCCTTCACAATTTCCCGCCGTTGAACAATATCCGCCATTGATCAACATCCTCGTGAGAAAAGTATGCTAGAAGAACTTGCCGAAGACCAAACGCCTCGCAACGAAAAATCTATGCTAGAATTACCTGAAGAAGAGGAACGAGCCGCTAAGATTCAAAGATGTCTTGAAGAAATACGAATCGAGGAACGAGCACTTAAAGACGTAGAGCCCATGGCTCGTAATTTACATTGACGATGATGATGATAGTGACGGTGATGATGAAAGTTTGTCGGCCGAAACCACACACGAAGAGCCCGTTAACTCTCTAAGTATGGGGGACGAGCATCTTAGCACTATTCCGGAAACGGAACCGCCTTGTGTTGAGAACCTTGTCCCAACCCTAAGGAGGCGAGGCGCCTCCGATATGATGTGTGATGAGCCGGTTGATGATGATTCTTCTCCTCCCACCCCTAATGATTCTGGTGAGATGATCTCCGAACTGAAAATGACTTTACGTCGTTTGATGATTCCTTATCGTGTGGAGACATCGAGTATGTTGAGGAAGATCCTTCCGAGCTCGCCAATTTGAAGTGAGAGATTTTGAACCTGAAGAAAGAGAAATCGACAATCGATTTTGATTCGGATGATGAAGATATTCTTGTTGTGTCCGAGGAACCTTTTACTATGGCATCACTAATCCTTTGTTTGACTTAGATTCAATTCACTCAAATTTTATAACCTAATCTTGACATTCGAATGAGGATAGCACCTTTATTTGGAAAACCCAGTTACATCTTTACCCGAAGCTCGAGGATTCTACTTTTGAAGAAAAGAATAGTGGCAATCCCACTTCGACTTTATACCTTCTCGAGGAGTTACCGGATGAATCTCATTGATCATTCTCCATTGGGAGATGATGATGCTCACTTCGACTTTGAAGCCGATTCTCGCTGAATTGGAAAATCTCCTCTACAATCGGTCTTCTCGATATTGGCCAAGTGACACTCTTATAGAAGAGGTCGACTTTCTTTCTCCTGATGACCTCGATACCTCCGAAGTTTCGAGGACGACAGTATGGCTTAGATCCATCATCCACCCGCCCGCACCGCTAAACCGGCGGATGATGGAATCTCTCTTCTAGCTCGGGAGGATGGATGCTCAGCAGCTATACATAAGTAGGATAAGATTGTTGAACATTCGCCTCAATGTTCCTCAATCTAATCTTTGCCCACCTAACCCACCTGTCAAAAATTGACACTCCTTTCTTATCCCATTTCTTCTCCATATCTTACTCCTACGGAGTGAAGATACCATCTTTGACCCCGCATTTCTCATTCTTTGAGCTGTAATATTCATCGGAGTGGAACTTCAGCACATTCAATGTTTATCCAAACTATTTGAGTGAAAGTCCGATTGAGATGTTCTCTCCACTTGCTCCCATGGACCAATGAATTCGGGTCGACAAGCTTAGCGACTCGTTAACAAAAATAGTAGCATTTCATGGGTGTCCACCCATGTTTCTCACTTGTTTCTAACACTAAGTGTGGGGGTATTTCCCCCACTGATGTTTGCTTGTTGTGTGTTTGCTCTCTGTTGGGATTCCTGTGAGATCGTGATGATTGATGCTACTGCTTTCAATCCACGCCCAATATCCGATCTTTTGCTAACGATTATCTAGGGATATCTTTATAAAATCCTTTGTGAAAAGATTTCGCTTCTACACTTGGCTAGTGGTATTACCTTTTTCCGTTCTATAGTTTCATTACGGCCGTACTTTGAATATTGAGGGCAATATTCAATTTATGCTGGGGAATTTAGCTAATTTTGATCACATTATGTACCTTCTAGTACCCTAGCACTTCGCTTTGACCAAAAATTTTAAAAATTTTATCGCTTTAAGTCAAGTATTTACATTTTCAAGAAGTGCTTTGCACAAAAATAATTCATTGATGCTTCTGTGATAATGGTAGTTTAGTCTTGATTCGGCTAGAACAAGGGGAATCCCATGCAGAGTGTTGATCTAGCTGCTCTCTTAACATTAGGCTAAGGTTTTATGCGTTGTGCAAATGAAAATGCTAAGCGTGGAGTAGTTGGTTCTTTAGAGCTTTATATAAGTAATCTATGGCTTTTTCTCCCAGAAGATAACTAAATCCACTAAAATACGCCGCCCCAAACTTTTGAACATTCAAATTTCCAGTTACAATAAAAAGTTTTGCTAAAAATTGATTTAGAGTCCGAGTTCAACTTTTTATTTAAATTTCTCGTAGAAAGCATACTCTTTAAACTGAATAATGTTGCAAAATGAAAGTATCGTGTGCGTTTTAAATGATGCAAAAGTTAAAGTTTAAAGTTCAAAGTCAAAATGAAAAAAAAAAAAAAAAAAAAAAAAAAGTGAAACAACAAAAAAATTTGATGATGAAAAAGCTGAAAAGAAGAATATGAGTTGGCAGTGAATAAAATCATTGTTGCTTAAGAATAAATATGCAACTTGCTTTTCTTAAATTTAAATCTAAGTTGAACTGTGATTCGTCAAAGTTGTCTTTAAAGTTTGATGAAAATTTGAAATCCTGATTTCAAAGACCCTTCAAAGTCTGAATATTATTCTCAAGGGTGAAAACCTAGCCTCCTTTTAAAGGACAAGCTGAGAAGAAAAGTCGCAACATGGAGGATTCACCTTTGAATCTAATTTAAATTGTCGCCGGTTTTACATCCATTTAGGGTTTAGTTTTAAATTTAA
>OU343216.1:17661668-17673780 GCA_910596185.1 Chrysanthemum makinoi | reverse complement strand
CCCCTTGGCCGACCAAGGGGGAGGGTGGTAATAAATGATAGTATGGTTCTTGATTGTATATGTTTATACATCTACTTAAAAGTCTCACTTGTACATTTTACTCATTCATTTCATTATTATCAATTCAAGAAATTCTTCTTCTCTCTTTTGGTTCTTCATAACCGCCATAGAAGGTTTTACAAGGGATCATCAAAAATTTTGCAAGCACAAGTAATTACAATCTAGATTACACTCTCATTAAGGTTTTGAAATAAAAACCTAGGGTGTTTAGGCTAACCTTTGTTCTTTGCACCTCATCAAGTTTACTTGTAAGCATATTACTATCATTTTACATATTTCATCTTCATTACATATTTATTTCTTCATATTTGGAGCAAACATGCAAGACTTATGTTGATTTATACCATTTCTCCATTGATTTTAGAGTTATATATATATAAAGGTCATCCTATAACTATCCCCTTGGTATGTGTTGGTCTTGATGATGTCTAGGAACCCATGACACCCTAAGAAGGTGTATGGTAGGATTAGATTAGTTTTGGAGTTGATTTGAAGGGATTGGAATAAGTTTAGTACGAGAAAAACTATTTTCGACAAGTATAAATAAGGGTCTGATCTTATTTTGTAATTCTGGAAAAACGACAGTAGACATAAAATTTTTGGCCTAGATATTTAGAAAATATACTTTAAAACGAATCCGTGGCCGCTTGAACGGATTAAAACGGAGTTATAACGAAGAAGTTATGAATTTTTCAAGTTTGACGACGAAATATTTATTTTTCTGAAATTTCAGCAAGGTGTTTTTGTTTTATTCGAGTCAAAAACGAGCCTTAAGCTTTACAAATTATTTCGACTTATCAAAAATATATTAGTATACTTTGATACGAAGCTAAGGACGTATAATACGTAGAAAACGGATTTGTAACGACTAAAATATACACGTTTTTACAAAATTGCCGTAACTTTATTATTTACGAAAAACTATATTATTTTTATTTGACAAGTGTTACGGTAAACAAAACGACCATATTGAAGGCCATTTTAGTCACTTTCATGGAATTTCCGACGACATTATTTTTTTATTTAAAAGTTATAATTTCGCAATAAATCATTACAAAACCATTGTAGGATGACATTTTGACGTAAATACTTGTAAAGTAATTTAAGAATGGTCAAGACGTCAAAAGAGTATTTTTCGACGATAAGTATTATTTTCAAAACTCACAAGTGGTATAAATAACATACGAAATGCATGCATAACATTACATCATAACTCATTACACATCATATCATTCATAATAGGTCATTTTCAAGATTCACGCTACATTTCGGTGTACTCACTTTTGTCATCGCCTCATTTTACCAAGTGAGTTTCCATAGCCCCATTTTCAATTGCTTTAATGCTTTTATTAAACTCGTTGGGGGAGATACATGCTCAACTACTTTTATGACTATCATGATTATTTGAAACTACATGCTTAACCGAATCGAATGTTTAGTCATATCTTATATCATAAATCCTGGAACTGAATGTCTTGGGATTATCATTGAGCTAAATGTCTTGGGATTACCATTGAGCTGAATGTCTTGGGATTACCATTGAGCTGAATTGAGCTGAATGTCTTGGGATTACCATTGAGCTGAATGTCTTGGGATTATCATTGAGCTGAATGTCTTGGGATTATCACGGAACTGAATGTCTTGGGAACATCATTGAACTAAATGTCTTGGTATAATTATGTCAAGTAATTATTGATACATTAAGTCATGCACTATAATGTGAATTCATTTGACAACATGCACTTGAACATAAACTATGCACCTTTTGGCGTCGGTTGTGCACAAAACAGGTTGCAAGTTTTGTTTGGGCGGAACTTGGAACTGAGTGGATTTACAATGCCTTTGCTGCATAAACGATTTTGAAAGGCTTTACATTTCAACACAAACTCTATGAACTCACTCAACCATTGTGTTGACATTTTTTAGCATGTTTTATCTCAGGTATCTAAGGCATTCACTTCATGGCATGCATGTGGACATATCATAGAGTCGCGGTGACGACGCGTCTCACATGGAATTTATACACTTTAAAAATCGCTTGACTTGTATTTCTAAACTTACTTTCCGCACATAGTAACTTTCATTTGGGACCTATACTTTGTAACTCGATTATTTTATTAAATCAAACGATGTATTTTCCAAACGACACTTTAGGTCGCTCAATATAACTGTGATTGTGATGCTATGACAGTCAATCCCAGGAATTCCATTCCGCTGCAAAACAGTAATTTGGGGTGTGACAGATTGGCATCCGAGCTTCGGTTATAGAGAACTAGGTTGCATCATTGACCCTAGACTATAACTACATCATCATAGCATCTCATCATTTCATCATAAGTGCATGTTCACTTTGCATCCGGTTTATACGTACATTTTTCGAGTTATTTACTTTCATTTCAAAATCGATTGTCACATAGATGCCTTCAAATACCCATCCCATTTTACTCACATCAGAATTTGACATGAAGAATGCCCCGTCATTCCCTATCACAATTTTAACATCGGTTGACTCAACACCAAACATCATATGAGTCGATTAGTCCAAGCATTGCATAGTTACTCCTAAATTATACATAGCCTGATCACCTATGTCTAATTCAGAAAGAATCATGCAATGAAGGGAGTAGTAGGCTTATATGTGTAAGCAATTCTATGACCAAGCCAAATTTTCAAAAGACCCGTTACTCAAACCGATTTAGCCTAATCTCATGACAGTTCTTGTTTGATGAGTTGTGAGATTAAGTAAAAATCGGTTACCTAAAAGTCTTTTGAAGGTTTTGCTCGAGAATGGGAAAGTTTGCCACATCAAACCCTAAACCGTAGAGACCAACATGAACTGAATTCAGGGACTGAATTCCTTTTGGATGGGCTTAATGTGACAACTCGCAATTCGGTCATTTCTCAAGTTTCACAATTTCATCATTTATCGTAAACTGGGTTTGCGTGTTCCAAATTCGCGTAACCTTTATGGTTTAGCGGCGAATTCATGATCATATCATCACGAACATTTCATATGGACTAAGTTTAGTCTACATTTCATTAGTATCATTTGCATCATATTAGTTCATTCATGACATTGCATTTCACATTAAACGCGTGAATTTTATATTAAATAAACGTTATCGCGTAAATTATTATTTTGAACATTTAATCCGCTACTTCCAAAAATGATCCCGATATATTTTTATACTCACATGTAGTTTATAAAAACAATATTTTGAGTTTACTTAGTGTTTTAAATTTATTTGGTATATAAATCGTTAAATTTATATTATTACGACGTTTTTCTTAAAAAAAAATGCACGATAATTATTATATCACTCAAATTTTACAAGGAATGTATTTTTACAATTTTTATGAACTCATTATACCCTACTTTGATCTATTAAAAATTTACTTGTACCTAAAAACTACCATTTACCTTAACATGAATCTATTTCACTTACACTTTTCTTACAAATTATACAAGTATACATTTACACATTATATATGAAAGACAAAAAAAAATAAAATATCTTCAAATCCCTCCCCCCTTGGCCGACCAAGGGGGAGGGTGGTAATAAATGTTAGTATGGTTCTTGATTGTTAAGATTTACACATCTACTTAAAAGTCTCACTTGTACATTTTACTCATTCATTTCATTATTATCAAGTCAAGAAATTCTTCTTCTCTCTTTTGGTTCTTCAAAACCGGCCATAGAAGGTTTTTACAAGGGATCATCAAAAATTTTGCAAGCACAAGTAATTACAATCTAGATTACACTCTCATTAAGGTTTTGAAATAAAAACCTAGGGTGTTTAGGCTAACCTTTGTTCTTTGCACCTCATCAAGTTTACTTGTAAGCATATTACTATCATTTTACATATTTCATCTTCATTACATATTTATTTCTTCATATTTGGAGCAAACATGCAAGACTTATGTTGATTTATACCATTTCTCCATTGATTTTAGAGTTATATATATATAAAGGTCATCCTATAACTATCCCCTTGGTATGTGTTGGTCTTGATGATGTCTAGGAACCCATGACACCCTAAGAAGGTGTATGGTAGGATTAGATTAGTTTTGGAGTTGATTTGAAGGGATTGGAATAAGTTTAGTACGAGAAAAACTATTTTCGACAAGTATAAATAAGGGTCTGATCTTATTTTGTAATTCTGGAAAAACGACAGTAGACATAAAATTTTTGGCCTAGATATTTAGAAAATATACTTTAAAACTAATCCGTGGCCGCTTGAACGGATTAAAACGGAGTTATAATGAAGAAGTTATGAATTTTTCAAGTTTGACGACGAAATATTTATTTTTCTGAAATTTCAGCAAGGTGTTTTTGTTTTATTCGAGTCAAAAACGAGCCTTAAGCTTTACAAATTATTTCGACTTATCCAAAATATATTAGTATACTTTGATACGAAGCTAAGGACGTATAATACGTAGAAAACGGATTTGTAACGACTAAAATATACACGTTTTTACAAAATTGCCGTAACTTTATTATTTCTAAAACTATATTATTTTTATTTGACAAGTGTTACGGTAAACAAACGTACGCCCATATTGAAGGCCATTTTAGTCACTTTCATGGAATTTCCAACGACATTATTTTACGACGAAAAGTTATAATTTCGCAATAAATCATTACAAAACCATTGTAGGATGACATTTTGACGTAAATACTTGTAAAGTAATTTAAGAATGGTCAAGACGTCAAAAGAGTATTTTTCGACGATAAGTATTATTTTCAAAACTCACAAGTGGTATAAATAACATACGAAATGCATGCATAACATTACATCATAACTCATTACACATCATATCATTCATAATAGGTCATTTTCAAGATTCACGCTACATTTCGGTGTACTCACTTTTGTCATCGCCTCATTTTACCAAGTGAGTTTCCATAGCCCCATTTTCAATTGCTTTAATGCTTTTATTAAACTCGTTGGGGGAGATACATGCTCAACTACTTTTATGACTATCATGATTATTTGAAACTACATGCTTAACTGAACTGAATGTTTAGTCATATCCTATATCATAAATCCTGGAACTGAATGTCTTGGGATTATCATTGAGCTGAATGTCTTGGGATTATCATTGAGCTGAATGTCTTGAGCTGAATGTCTTGGGATTACCATTGAGCTGAATGTCTTGGGATTATCATTGAGCTGAATGTCTTGGGATTATCACGGAACTGAATGTCTTGGGAACATCATTGAACTAAATGTCTTGGTATAATTATGTCAACTAATTATTGATACATTAAGTCATGCACTATAATGTGAATTCATTTGACAACATGCACTTGAACATAAACTATGCACCTTTTGGCAGTGGGTTGTGAACACACAGGTTGCAAGTTTTGTATGGGCGGAACTTGGAACTGAGTGGATTTACAATGCCTTTGCTGCATAAACGATTTTGAAAGGCTTTACATTTCAACACAAACTCTATGAACTCACTCAACCATTGTGTTGACATTTTTTAGCATGTTTTATCTCAGGTATCTAAGGCATTCACTTCATGGCATGCATGTGGACTTATCTTAGAGTCGCGGTGACGTACGCTGTCTCACATGGGTTTTATACACTTTAAAAACATCGTTTGACTTGTACTAAACTTACTTTCCGCACATAGTAACTTTCATTTGGGACCTATACTTTGTAACTCTGATTATTTTATTAAATCAAACGATGTATTTTCCAAACGACACTTTAGGTCGTTCAATATAACTGTGATTGTGATGCTATGACAGTCAATCCCCAGGAATTCCATTCCGCTGCAAAACAGGTAATTTGGGGGTGTGACAAGTTAGGATTCCCTTCTCAACTTTTTTGCTGAACGTGATTAAACATTTTAGGGTGCACATTTCTCAGCTAGTCCCGTTAGGATTGAATCGGGTGATGCTTTTCGAGATTAGGTGTTATAGCCTCAATATACAGCCCAGGGTCTCACTCTTCCGGGCGTTCTACCGGTTGTGCAAGCAAGGACATTGGTTTTCCTTTGAGAACCGGACGGGTAGGGGTTCGCACAAGTGTTTCAAGAGGTTCTGTCCGGGTCAAACACCGGAAAGAAACGTTTTTCTTGATTGTCGACAGGCGAGCCATCCCTATGGCTATGGCGTGGAGACACAAGGACTCAAAAATCACGGACACTTTTCCCACAGGCTTTTCTCACGCGGACCCGAAGACTTAGCCAGAATCTTATTAAGTTACGCAGTCCAACGATGAGTCTTTTATGGATGTGCCATCTCTCCTCGGTTTTCAAGAATCTCGGGTTCGAGCCTGTTCTAAAAGATGCCCCGGTCATGGTAATTACTCGTTTTAGTCTTGTCACCCCGGGATTTGACGTTTGTTTCCCCGATCTGCCCTTTTAAGTCTCTAATCAATTTGTTTTTGTTGTTACTTCCTTGTTTTCGGTTGTTAATATGTCGAGTATCTTGAGCTTCCGGATTGGGAGGGAACGGTGGTGAGCAAGGGTCCGTCCTGATCCGAACAGGAGATTCCAAAGAGAATCCCTCTGACCCTCTGGCTGGGAGCATCCCTCCTCCTAAAGATGCTTTGGACCAGAGAGCCGAAGGCATGTTGACGTTGTTGCTCTGAGGGAGAAGAAAGAGAAGGAGGCTCAGGCTCGGCTAGCAAAGAAGAGGGCGCAGAGAAGTGGACTTCCAAAGCGCAAGGCAAGAAGAAAAAGGCGCATTCGTCAATTCGTTGCCGAGCACTTATCTTCTGGAGAGCCAATCGATAACCCGGATCCTCTAAATCGGGATCCGTCCGTGAGGATGTCCGCGGGCGGATGAATGTTGATGCCGAAAGTGGGGCCCCAAATATTGCCGAGGGTGCGGAGGTGGTAGCGCCGCCCAAAGGATGGGAGAAATGTTGTCAAGTGGCAGGAGCAATTGCAACAAATCGCACTCCTCCGGCTGCAGGAAGGTGGCCAAACACCCCTGGACTTTCATCATGCGTTCAGGTAATGATAGATTGCTCGTCAGTCCATACTTAAGATATTTCTCCCCACCTACTATGTTGTGTCTTTCGTGTTTTCGCCCGCCACTCGCTGGCTAAGCGGATTGATAAAATCAACCCGATTCCGTGCGCTTTGGCCTTCCGCTATCATTTTTTGTGTATACCATTGTTTTCTTAACCCCTTTTATTCGTTATATGATGAAGCTAATAACATCTTCGTCTCCACTCCGCCGGTCTCTTCGGATGACGCTCTGAGATAAATTTACTGGTTCCAAAGAGCTCTCATAATCTTCCACACCGCCGAGCGAGAGGCTTAGAACAAATGAACAACATTGAGCTCTCTCACTCACGCCTAAGAATCTTCGCAAAGTGTGATGCCCAAGGTGAATTGTTGAAGAGGTTCACGGGATGTCGTCACTTCTTGGATCTCACCTGCACTCTATCGTGGCTGTCGGGTTGGCGGAGAGATTGGCGGTCGCCAAGGAGATTGAGAGGTTAATGAGAGTCAAGAAACGGAGGCCGAAAATTGTTATCCTAGACAAGTGGAAAAATCGAGGATGAAGCGCAGGTCACCCGAAAGAGAAGAGTGGAGAGGAACTTCACGCAAGCCGAGAATCAGTGAAGCCTGAGCGAGCTAGTGCCAAAGATCAACTTGAGTCACCGGATATGCGACGGGAGCGTTCGAAGGTGGCCTAGTGGAGGTAATAAAGCAAAATGCCGTCTCAGATTCTTCTTCTTGGTACGCCATTCAAAGTGCGTAATATAAGAAGAGTATGGTTAAAGTTTCATACCGACCTTCCAGTCCGGGTTTGTAATCAGGGCGTATGGTTAAAAGGAGGAGGAGATCGTGATTCAAGCGGCATTGCCAACGCCAATAGGGATGCCCAATTATGGAAAGCCGAAGTTCAACAAACTCTTCGAGGCCGAATCCCTATATCCAAGCTAGCGATTCTTATCGGCTACCCTGGGTGACTTGTCGAACATGGAACCCCCCGCCTTCTAGGGCTGCTTCTCTCCAATAAGCATCGGGTCCAATTGGCACCCCACAGATCTAGCGCCAATATTTGAAGTTCCTTTGACTTATGTTTGTAAACGATGATTTGAACAATTATAATTGTATTAATAATTTCCATCGCTTATGGCTCATGTTCATCACTTTTGAGACGAACTACATATTTAACTTAGATAAATTCGTGTTGTATATTCGCCTTTTGTCATATTTCGCATTGATAAACTCCTCCTTTAAGCTTTTAGCGGCATTCAAGATTGGCGGTGCATCCGTGATAACCGGCAACCTAATGCATTTTGGGCTTCTCTTTATTAGGCATCCTAAGAGCAAAGGCAGTATCCTGGGTATTCCCCCAAAGGCCCATAGTATTATTTACTACTTTACGCCCATTATTTGGGCATCCGAAGGGTTCGGACTGGATGTCTGGGTGTATTTCTAGTAATCATGCTCGACGGCTCATTCGAATAGCCATGCATCACTTTGTTTTTCTGTAAAATTGTTTTCCATACCTTAGGAAAACTTCATCATTAGACTAATATACATAGATAGGTCCGTTACATGATAACTCGGGATTCTTATCACAATAAATAATGAAAACAATTTCTTAAGTTTATGTACAGTCCGAGGACCTCTTTTTCTTCCATCGCTCGTAACTTATAAGAGCCATTCATTCGATTCGCCTCCTATCACCCAGTAGGGGCCTTCCCAATTGGGCCCATTTTCTCCTTGGTTTTCCACCCGGCTAGCTTCTGCTTCCTTCCCAGATACCTGCCTACTTTGAAGTTCATTTCCTTGACCTCCTATTGTAATATTGCTCAACCTCGCTTGTACTTGGCTTCGTATGGCAAAGACTTCTCCTTCTTTCTTGCGTGAGATCCAAGTTCAAACGCCGCCCTCTCGCTAAGATCTTCCTAGAATATCATCGTTTCTGGTATGTGGGCATCCCACTTCGCCAGATCACCAGCTTTCCATGCAACCGAATTCGGTCTCACCGCTGTTTGTTTTAAGTGTTGTTCAGCGCCCATAAGACATTGGGTAGCCTCATCCACCCATCCGTTCCTCTCCCGGCCTAATCTTGTCTTTATCCCTCCATCACTTTTGTTGGCCCGCTCTACTAATCCATATCATGATGTGCAACGGCCGATTTATCCGCTAATTTTAGGCCTTCGTGACTATTTTTGAACGGGTCATTGACAAAATTAGTCCCATTATTTGACTATGATCCCCTGTAGGCCGCACTGCATAATGACATATTTTCAGACAAATTTTATAACGCCCTTTCCCGCCGCTTTACCAACGGCTTTTTTCTATCCATTTTGTGTAAAATAGTCTATTGCTACTGGATAATTGAGGCGGCCCGGTGCTTCGGGAAGCGGGCCTAACACGCCCATTCTCCATCAGAAAGGCCAGGGGCCATGATGGAGGTTAGCAATGTTTTGGGGAGCTTAGGTACCGGAGCATGTATCCGCAGGAGTCACACTTCATTTTTCAGGCGTTTCAGAGCATACAAGAATATCCTTGCCTCATCGCCTTCGGGCCACTACGGTTTCATCCAATGCATACCACAAAGATCCTCGTCGCACCTCTCAGATAAGTAATTTGCTTGCAACGGACCCACACATCTCAAATTGGTATTAGGTACCCTTTTAAGCGTAACTCCTCCTTCCATAGATATTGTGGAATTTTCATTCGTAGGCTCCCCGCCTCATTGATCACCCAAACAACCCCTTCTTCCAAGTATCCATGATCGGCGCTATCCAGCTATCCCTCTTCTTCCACCACGCTTCAATTGCTCTTCCCCCGGTGGGTTTCCAAGACTTCTACTAATACCTCTTAGAGATGGTCAAAAGCTACCGATGCTAACTTGCTGTCAGATAATCACTTTTGATTCGAGCCTGGGATGTTGCGGATTTTGAAGCCTTGAAACCTCTATGTGCTCTCGCCAGCCAAGTATCAGATGCTTTCTTTAGTAGCCACAAATTCCCTCCGCTGATCTCACTCCAGCAACCACCGAATCAACTCAGACGCTCGCTTCCGATTTTTAGCTTCGGCGCATCCTGAGTCCATGGTAAGAGCCTCATATTCGCCCTCATTATTGGTGCTGGAAAATCGAAAGGCAGAGCGAAGTAAGCTCCTCCTTATCCGGGTCGATGAGCACCAAACTCCGCTTCCCGCTTTGCTATTGACGCCCGTAGACAGTACAAAATGCATTCCTCCTTCCATTCCATTACACTCTTACCTTCCCATACCCCGGCACCGGATTCGACTTCCTGAACTTCCGTGAGAAAGTCTCGCTTAGCATCTCTGACTCGACCGCATTTCTAGGGGCATATGTGATGCTGTAAGCCCCTATCTCTACTCTGCCAGATTTCGCAAGCTTTCCAAACTTCGGCTTGTACAATATTTGTTTAACGGGTTGGTCGGTTATGACCCGAATATGGGATGAGCTTCGAAATATCTTCGCAGTCTTCGTGATGCATGTAGCAGACATAAAGCTAATTTTTCCATCGGAGCATAATTTCTTTCCGCTTCGTGCAAGTTTCGGCTCACGTAATGCACCGGCGACGCCTCCCTCCCTCTCTACTACCACTAGAACGGCACTAACGGGCCCCTTTGATGCTGCTAAGTATATGGATAACTGTTCTTTCGGCCTTGGGGTGGTTAACGAAGGTAGCTCTAATATAAGGTTCTTCATCTCTTGGAAAGCTGCCTCGGCTTCCTTCATTCAGCGATATTCATCCTTATTCTCCTTTGTGATATTCTTTAAAGTTTCGAAGAAAGGCAAGGACCTCTCTGCTGATTTTGACAGGAATCTGTTCAAAGCCGCTAGTTTCCCACTCAGGCTTTGCATTTCTTTCAATGTTCCTGGAGATTTCATCTCCATGATGGCCTTCGTCTTTCGGGGATTCGCCCTTATACCTTCGGATGTTACCATATATCCGAGGAATTTCCCTTCTTCCACTCCAAAGGAACATTTCCGCGGGTCAAAGCTTCATATTAATCCTTTTGAGGTTGTCAAATGTTTCCGCTATGTCTGCTATCATATCTCTTTCCGTTCGGCTTTTTATGACCATATCATCGACGTACGCCTCTAAGTTTCTCCCAATCTGCGTTTGGAAAGTAGAGTCTACCAAGCGTTGGTATGTTGCTCTGCATTTTCAGTCCGAAGGGCATTTTGGTGTAACGGTATGTCCCTTGTTCCGTGTAGAATCTTTGTTTTCTCCTCGTCATCTCTGTCCATCTGAACTTGGTGGTATCCTTTGTAGGCATCCAGGAAACACTTATACTTATATCCCATAACGGATTCAATCTTCTAGTCGATTTCCGGTAAAGGATAGTAGTCTTTCGGGCAGGAGGCATTCAGATTTTGAATCAATGCACATCCGCCAGCTCCCGTCGCATTTCTTTACAGCACCAGATTGGAAATCCATGTAGGGTATCTGACCGGATGCACTATTCCACTTTAAACCCATTCTTCAACCTCCCCGCGATAACCTGTTTTTCTCTCGAGAACATCCTCCTTTCTGGGCAATCGGTGTGTCTGAAGCGTTCACATTAAGAAAGTGTTGGATGAAGCGTCTGGGAACCCCGGTCATATCCGTCGGTTCCCAAGCAAACACTTCTTTATTTTTTCTCAGTAACTCGATGAGTTGTCTCCTACACTCCCGAAGAACCGGTTCCTATTGTCACGCGCTGTTCGGGGTATGCGGCATTAACCAATATGTCTTCCGTTGTTTTTGACCCTTGAGCCTCCCGGTTCGCTGTCTCTACCTCTCCTTCCGGAGAGAAATTATCCCTGGATCACGGCTTTCCTCGAATCTTCTACACTCCATGACAACTGCCCTCTTTGTGACCAAAGTGGCAATGCCTCCGGGAGTGGGAAATTTCATCATAGCGTGGATGGTTGAGGGTATGGCCCTTAACTCTCTTAGACCCGTACGTCCTAGAATCCGTTGTAGGTGACGAGATCTCACACTGTGAACTTCATCATGACAGTTCGGTACAAATCATGATCCCAATGCGAACCTCCAGCTCAATCTTCCCTAGAGGCGGATGACTTCCGCCGGAGAA
>OU343216.1:17619943-17661568 GCA_910596185.1 Chrysanthemum makinoi | reverse complement strand
TTGAGATGTGGTGATGGTGATAGGAAGGTAGTTGACTTCAAAATGAGGAAGAACAATACTATTATGATGTTTTGGGGTGTGGGGTGTGGGTTAATGTTAGTTTATTTATTTTTATATATTCATGCCTAAATTGCAAGCCAAAAAACATGCCTAACTACAAGATCATTACATGTGTCAAAATCAATAGTTGAAATTAGGAGTAAAAAAATGTCAATGTGATGTGTCAAATGATGAATGGATTAGGCATGAATTTAGGCTTATGTTTTAGTCATCTCTATCATTGCTCATATTTTTTATTATTAGCCATTGTATTAACCGTACCTCGTGTCCTGTCATGTTCCAATTTAAACGCAGTATCCTGATACGCGTAAAATATGTCAAATATGTTTCTGGAAATGTTTTCATGAGCGTAACACTAAGGTATCATTATTATTTTGGAATTGGATTGTAAACGTTTTGCCGTAACTAAGTTGGTGTCGGTACGCGTGCGGTGCCATGTTTTCCTGAGACAATGAGATAACCTCTCGTTTTCATTCGTAAATCATCAGTATTTGCTAAAAGTGATAGTTTCACTTATTTCAATATAAAATACTAGTTTCATGTGTTACTGCGTTCTGCAGTGTGCGGGATAACCTCCCAAAACACTGTTTAAGCTTACGTATGCTTAAAATTATAAATTAGACAATAATAATTTCACATTTACTATTAAGAAACTCGGTGGAAAAGTACCGTGTGTGTGGTGTCAATATTTCTGTTGAAATGAGATAAATATTCATAACTATCATAATATAATTGATTTGCATTCTCTGGCGTAATAAATAATATAATGATAATCCAAAATTTTTACCGGTTCATATCAAGATAATTTGCAATTTGTTCTCTTTCCATTATTTTTATCTAGTCATAGCAGCAGAGAAGCATTCTATGTTAGGAAACTATCCTTATGTATCTAGTATCCAATGACTACATAAACATAACTAGACTCAAGACACACATGTCCATCCTCTCTCCACATTATTCCTGAGAAAAGAGAGTTTGAGTCAAAGAATTTCGGTACCAAGGTACATAGCCATCTGACCAATCTTCAAACCCAAACACTCCTTTAAAGATAACTGCCATTTAATAAGCAGATATTTCCAAATCTAACCCGTTAATCACTCGAGGCAGATTATTAGAGCAAACAATTTCATGACATTTCCAGTCTGGAAGCCGTTTATCCATAACCATCCAAATTAATGATCATTTCATTTCCAAATTTGTCAAAGAAAATTGTAGATAGAACGTATTAGAAAGTGTTTGTATATACAACAAAACTAAATCGTATTAAAAAGTGCCATGTTAATTCCATACTTTTGACTACTACTACAGTGACCTTCAAATAAAAAACCTAATAAGCCCATTCTTAAAGTGTTTCGCTAAGCTATTTTGAATACAACATAAACTTGGCAATCTTGACCCAAACCGAACCAGTTGACCCACGACCCGTTTGACCTGTGTTTCCATTTCACCCGTTTCGACCCACGACCCATTTGACCTATAACTAAACCATTACGGTAACAACTAAATCAACATTTTGCCTATTAAACTAAACATGTTAAAAGAGGTCACAAATTCTAAAGCAGATGTAGTTCAACATTTTGCATATAACTTTAAATTACTTTTAGTTTTATTTAAGTGAACAGCTGATTCAGCATTCTATTTATTTAGATTAATTACTAGATCACATCTTGATGTAGTTGAACACTCAGCATATTTAAACTAACAACCTGACAGGCGACAGCATATATGGTTTAATGCAAGCAACACCTGCTTCAGATTACCATATCTATAAGATTCAACTTATTCAGCAAGGTATCAACCATATCTAAGTTAGGACAATATTTTGTTTTGTGTACCAAAAATACAACTAGATAATCGAATGGTGTGCTGATAGCAATTAACATTTTGGCTGATTTTTTAAGAGAGGAGGAGTCACAATATGCATATATTATAGCAGCAATAGCACATTTCATGTATTACTTTTTGGGTTATATATTTCATACCTGAAGTTTCTTTCCCAGTTCCTCATGCCTATTATAGCCAGAAGCTCTACCAGCCACCTCATTTACATGACTCATCCTCTGAGTAACTTCTGCCTATAAAAAGAAATAGCATATAATGTGATTAATAAGTAGGAATCGAAAACCAGATTGTCATGCACCTGCGCGTTCCGGTCCTATATTAGTTGGTTCACAGCAAAAGTTATGAAAAAGTAATTCGGGCTGCATAAATGATATAGTATTATCTTCATTGACAATCATAAGCAAGTAAATAGTATTTATTTGTTGGTACACATTGCCATGATGCAAAAAAATTACAAGCCTTACTTCGGATACAAATAAGATACAACAGATAGACAGTCGCTCTGCACACATAGACCAATCAAGAAGTAGAGTTGACTACTTGACTTTGTCCATTTCATCCTTATAAGGGGATAGGTAAGCATAACTAACTGTAAATCTGTTTTAATTGTAGGACATTGATGCAAGTTTTCAGTCAATAAATCCAGTTTTAAGATACAAACAACAAGCAAGGAAATAACACCATTCACATATTACATGTCAGCACCACATCATTAAGTAAAGAGAAAAAGTTTCAAGCATATGCTACCAATGTCAGTCCAAGTATCAGTATCCTTCACTTTCAATACCCACTCCAAACTCATAAAAAATATATGACAAGTAAAACTAAACATGGAAATTTTCTAGGAGAAACTGTGTTTCATGAACTAATCTCTCTCTCAAATGGCTCTTTAGCGCCTATTGTAGTACAAGCGGTCCATATTGGTAAGCTGGATCTGTTTCACACATAATATCTACTCTAGTATCTAACTTGATAATTAATATATATACACTTTATGTTATCAAACAGAGTAGTACATAAAGCTCTGATGCTTGCTTTGTTTATGTAATAAAAAACATATAAACGGATGATTAGCTCACAAATATGAAAAATCTGAGGTAAATAAACATTATCCAGATGAACTATATATCCATTCTACACCCTAATGAAAATAGTAAAAAGTATGTAATGATTAGGTATGTATTGTGGTACTTCGACTAATCTCATTATCCAGTATCACATGAAAACTATAAGATTCTTATCTCCATTATGCTAGACTTACGTATATGCAAACTTAATACTAATTCATTTTGAGCTGTAAGATTCTTCTATATTGTCATTATCGAACAATATTTCTATTAATCTATACATTAGGTCTTTGGTTTTACACATATTAAAGTACTCATATGTTTATAGAAAAGTTTTCAAATAACATAAATATGCCTACACACACAAGATAATTTCATGTTATCAGAAGTTACCCAACCCAACCATTTTGCTAACTTTAAGCATCTATTAGCCCACATTGTGTTATGCGCCTGCCATGGTAAAGTTTTTTGTGACTGCAAATCACATGAAAGCTAATTTAACACTGTTGCTAAATTTGCAGTTGCATTGGTAGATATGTATAGACATGTTAACGGTTACTCAAAGAACAGCATACAAAATGCCCTTTTGCTCCGGAATACATAAGGGCAATTTAAAATGTTTTATCCAATGACTAAAAACTAAACCTCCCATTTCTGCCGGTAGATACGAAAACTTAACAGCAAAACTTCCCATTTCTGCAAAACTAAGCCTAAAACTGTTTTATCCAATGACTAAAAATGTTTTCGGAGTTGATTATCATACTAACGAATAAAACTTATTATTTCATTCTAAACGACACGCCAAACAATTTTTGCATGTCAAAATCTAACGATAAATATTACGCAAGTATCATTCTCTAATGGACATTTCATCAAACACCTTTAGTGCACAACCTAAACCCGAGCTTCAAACCATAGCCGCACGTAACAGACCTGATTCACCTCTATGACACTATAATAATATCACAAATCTCCATAACTAATACCTAATAGAAGCAAACACAAAAATCAATGAATTGAGTTGAAAAGTATACCTGAGAGCAAAATCACAAAATCAGCAACTTCAGCTCACCGAACAGAATCTATTTGAATCATTAGGGTTTGTGTTTATGGACCGAATTTAATGAACCGAATCTAGTTGAGCTTATGAGATATAAGCCGAACCAAATAAAATCACCTGAGTAGTCTCCAATTAGTCCACACTTCTAATCACCATCCCGATTTATGTAACACTAATATAATTTTGCAAGTAAATCCGTAAAAGAATTAATTGAATGAGAACTTACCATCGGTTTTGGTGAATGGTGATGGTGCGGATTCTCAAAGGGTGGGAGGATTAATTAGAGTAAAGTGTTTTTGTTTGTTTTTCTTATTTTTTATTTATGACACATCAAGGGGCGTTTATTTGGACAGAAATACTCTATTTTTTCAGAAATTTTTTCATATGGAAAAGGAAAAACTAAAAACCCGTTTAGTGCACTTTTTTCCAATAATTTTCCAAAAATATGAATTTCTCAGTTTACAATTCTTAATAGAAAAAATGAAAATACCATTACACCCTTTTCACTTTTTTCATTCTAAAAAAGGAAAAATATAAGTCTAACTAAACGGATTTTCAAACTTCTCAACTTTTCTCTTGAGAGAAAAAATCATTCCTTTCTCTAGGAATTTAGAAACGGAAAAATTTTCACCAACTAAACGGCCCATAATTTATTGTAAAAATGTAGATAGTTGCTCAAAAAGAGGTACATTTAAGCTCTTAATCCAATTTCTATTTCTTAATTAATATAGGGGGATCCCTCGTTTTTTCATTTTTATGATATTTTCAACTTTCTAGCATATATTAACTCATATTTCCTTTTCTATTGTTTCAATTGTAATTACAATTCATTTGATAAGCTTATTAGGCAATCAAATTAGAAAACCATATTATTCCTTAGAAAAGGGGATGATAGCTACTTTTTTTATGTCTAATAGGATTGTTAATAACTCATTGGATTTATTCGGGCTATTTTCCACTAAGTGATTTATACGAATCATTAATTTTGCAAGAAGAAGACCGTTTGTTTTTTGTGCTATTGAAGTACTTCTTTTCTTTTTCTTTTTTTTTTTCTTTTTCTTTTTCTCTTTTCTTTTTCACTAGTATTTTTTGTGCTATTGAAGTAACTTTTTTTTTTCTTTTTTCTTTTTCGCTAGTTTTTTGTGCTATTGAGTGCAAAACAAACAATCGCTTAAAATACGAAGTATTAAAAACAATACATAATGGTTCAAAATATACCAATATCGATCGTTTTTTGTGCTATAAATCCTTTTGTCATATGGGTCAAATGGATCATTGGTTTTCTTACGTTTTGGTATTTTTTTACGTTTTCGATCGTTTTTTACATTTTCGTCTGTTTTTTACGTCTTCATCTGTTTTTTTAAGTTTTAGACCCCGTTTTTATTTGTTTTTATATGTATTTGTCCGTTCTTTAAGTTTTCCCCCATTTTCTATGTTTTCGTCTGTTTTTAACGTTTTCGTCCGTTTTTTTACATTAAAGTCCATTTTCTAACCTTTTCGTCCGGTTTTTACGTTTTCATCTGTTTTTTTAAGTTTTCATCCTTTTTTTTTAACGTTTTCGTTTGTTTTTTTACGTTTTCGTATGTTTTTACGTTTTCTTTCGTTCTTTACATTTTAGTTCGTTTTCTTACGTTTTCGTCCATTTTTATCTGTTTACGTTTGCCGTCGCTGTTTTTAAGTTTTGACCGTTTTTACTTTTTACGCGTCTCTTTTTACGTTTTTTTTTTTTTCGTTCTGTCGTTTTTTTATGTTTTCGTCTGTTTTCTTTTGTCTTTGTCCGTTTTCTTACATTCTCTTACGTTTTGTTAGGTAAGATAAAATAACGTACAAAAAACTTATAAAACCATATGAAAACGGATGAAAAAGTAAAATAAATAGATGAAAAATTAAAAAACGGACTAAAACGTAAAAAATGGACAAAAGCATAAAAAAACGGATGAAAACGTAAAAAACAAACAAAAACGTAAAAAAGCAGCATAAAACGTAAGAAAACGGAAAAAATGGACGAAAAACGTAAAAAAGGACGAAAAAGTTAAAAAAAATGGCGAAACGTAAGAAAACCGACAAAAACGTAAAGTTGCTGAAAACGTAAAAGGGATCTAAAACGACTAAAAACGATGAAAACATAAAAAACTGACGAAAACGTAAAAAAGCAGGCGAAAACGTAAGAAAATGGACGAAAACGTAAAAATATGATCGAAAACGTAAAAAATGGATGAAAACGTAAAAAAAAGGTGAAAACGAACGAAAACGTAAGAAAACTGACGAAATGTAAAAAAAGGAACGAAAAGGTAAAAAAAACGGATGAATATGTAAAAATATGATCGAAAACGTAAAAAGATGGATGAAAACGTAAAAAAACAGGTGAAAGCGGACGAAAACGGACAAAAACGTAAGAAAACGAACCAAACGTAAAAAAATGGACCAAAACGTAAAAAAAACGGAAAAAAATTGCTTATTGGGAAATAACAAACGACACCAGAAGGTGTTTACTTTTCTCTTATTCTCTCTTAATTGAGATAAATGTGAGCCCAAAACACATATATATTTTTTCTTAATTGAAAGACTCACAAATGTCTCTCTCTTCCAATTAAGAGGCTATATAAGACACTTCAAGCTAAACTACTTAATTTAGTAAACAACCTCTTACACCACTACTAAGGGTCTGTTTGGTTTGTAGATGGGTTTAGAATTATAGTTTGGTTTTGGATTATAATTTCAATTTGGATTGGCTTACAATACACGGTACGGTACCGGTACCACAAAACAAGCCCAAAAAATTCGGTACCATACAAAATCGGTATGGGAGAAAAACGGGAAGTCCCGGTTCTGGTACCAGAATATAAAAGGCCAATTTATCTTAATTATGGTTTCGATCCAAACACTCCTATTCCATCCCATAAGTCAAAACTAAGATCGAACAAGTAGCTAAACACAAAAACTAGATTACTAGAATATCCAAAAATAAATGAAAAAAAGTGCAACAACTATAGCTTTAAGGATACCAAGAATGTTTGTGGGGAGTTCCATTATGTCGAGAAAAATTTGCGTATGCAAGTACTAAACTTAAGGAAATGATCTGTTTATATGTTATAATTAGTCATGCGTACTTGCTGCATTTACAGCTACATAATTCTCGCACAATCCTTTTAGCTTTGCCTTGTCAATGTTTAAGTCATATGTTTTATACTTTTCCTTGTTGCCTCTTTATTTTCAGTTAGATCAAAATAACGGTAGAAATTTATCATCCTCATACTTAATGCTCATATCTAAAAAAGACAGATGATGATCAACCATAATACGAAACATAAATAAGTCATAAGCCGGATATATAAGCCGAAACAAACACCCCCTTAGTTGATTGATATAACAAAATTATGACATACCATGGCAGCCTGAGCAATGGGCAACCGCAAACCGAATTGTTCCATCAGCTGAGGTAAACCATACAACACACCAACAAAAAAGATGTAATTCCAGTTTCAGCAAGATGTCACATAGTAGCAGGTAGCGGTGTTACTCGGGTCGGGTCAAACCGGGTCTAGGCTAAAAATAACATACCCGAACCCGGCCCTATTTGAACTCGGGTTAGTTGGGTTCGGGTCCACTCGGGTCGGTGCTATCCGGGTTTGGGCCAACCCGAATATGAGTAAAATGGTCATAAAATTGCCTCTTTTTTCTAATTTAGATCGATAATTTATAAAAAAAACCATATTAAAAAAAAACCATAAAATTGCCTCTTTTTTCTAATTTGGATGAATAAATAAAAAGAAAAAGTAATTAGAAAATTAAAGGGGAAGAAGATAAGGGTATTTTAGTCATTTAACTTTGGCCAGGGACCAAACGTGCAACGGAAACTTGAAAATGGGGACCTCTGGTGCACTTTCAAAGTTTTGGGGACCAAATCTGCAATTTGACCAAACCACAGGGACCAAAAATGCAATTAACTCTAATTCTTATTGTATATTTTTTTTCTTTTTTATAAAATGACAGTTTTATTCTTATGCAATTATTTAAATCTTTTAATAAGGTTTGTAAATTTAGTATCATTAGATGCAATATGGTAAACTTGCTACATTATTTACAATTATATTTGAAAGGGGACAAAAACTTTAGGACAACCCGAATGAAAAGAGAGAATATTAATTGGGCTAATTCATTTGTTACCTCAAAAGGTCATCATGAATTAAAGGTTAGCCCCACAAAATTTTAGCATTCCCTGCGACTTATGCTACTTCATCTAAGTTTGAAAAGTGTCCAATTTGAAAGAATCTAAGTTTGACAAACATCCAATTTGAAAGTACATATGTGTAAGTGGAAAATACATGTGTGTAAGTGTCCTCTTATGCGACCGACGATGTAATTTTTTTATGCGACTTGTACTTTTTATGCCACTTTGTGTTCTTACGTACTTGTATTTACATTTGGGGCAAAAAGTACAAGTTACATAAGTTGCAAAGAGCGCATAAGTCGCAAAAGGGCAAATGCAAAAATGATTTTATTTTGGGGCAAAGAATTAATTAAGGATGAGATGTTGGGATACATATGAGATTACCCTATATTAATTTGAGACGGGAGGAGTAGTTGATCAACTAAACTTACTCTACTACTAAATGGGCATAAGTGGAGGCATGGGTTAGCTCCTACAAAATAAGGTAAAGAACATAAACACTAATGCAATGCACAATCAAGAAAGGGAAGAATTAGTCATGACTTTGAGAAAATGGCACTTTTGTTCCTAGCAAAGAAGAGTCCTTTTAGATTCCAAATCAGTTTAAATTACAAATTTAAAGTCACATGTGTTTAAGGCGTCATACCAAATTAATGAAAGGAGTGACATATATACCATGATAAATAGGAAAAACGATAACCTTAATACACTACTTAAAGAAGAGATTGTGTAGACAACAAACGTTAGTAATGAATTTAGGGGTTACATCTCCTGTATTAACTAGCAAGATACCAGAATCACCAAATCAATCTGTGACAATCGGTAAATTTCCATATTTTAAATTTAATATTAAATTATTATTTATTATTACCTGAACGTTTTTGAGCAAGCATTAGCTCACTGGATATAAATTAAGGGAGTTATCCCGCACACTGGAACAATTTAACTAATTATGAATAGCAGAAAATGAATATTTTATATTTTCTGGCCACTTATGAGTTTTTCTAACTCACACGAGAAGTTATCTCACTTTATCGAAAACACGAGCTGACGCACGAACCGACAAATAGAAAGTATGGTATTAGTCTAATAAACACATTTTTAAACCAATATTGATGTTTTTATATTTCTTTTATAAAAACACACTCGAAAAGATATTTTACACGTTAACCATTTTTAACGTGTGACGGAAATATTTCAATTCTCGATTTAAAACGTAAATTAAATACCAAAACTTCAAGGAAGTTCACGTTTAAATTTAAACGAGATACGTAAAACAATACGGGAGTTCACGTTTTAACTTTCCACTTTTTGTTTTCTAATCTTACTTGTGTCGCGTCTTATGCAACCAAACACAAGAACATTGGATTTTATATATGTTTTCGGTTTTAGACAAGAAACTAGTACAAGTCTAAAATGTATTTAAAACACAACAAGAAAAATAAAAACATGTAAGTTACAAGAAATAAAATTAAACTAATACCACATATATCAAATATAATATACTTACCATGGCTCACAAATGTTGACTATATTTCTTGTATAAAAAATAAACAATCAAGGACAAGTAATGAGTATCGTTTTACTTCTTTTCTCCTTTAGTTACCTGACATATGAAACAACGAACACATGTTGCTTTCTTTATCTTTTCCACATGCGAAGATGAATGATCAAAAGTACAAAGTCTCATTTCTTCCTTTTGTTTCTTTGGCTACTGTCACACGAAACAAAGTTCCAACACTCCACACATTCACATGTGAAGAACTATTTGTACTCTTTTCTTCTTGTTGTTGCGTGGTCAACCAATAAAAAGGATCAAAAATAATACTTTGCAGTGGACAACTTGATCTCTTGTCTCTCTATATATATACATACCGATTATACATTTACAAACATATCTCACCATGAAAGTTCACTCAAACACTCTCAACTCACTCATTTGTTCCATTGTCGAGCCAAGAGGGAAAGAAAGAAAGAAGAGTCTTTGGGTTTTAAAACAAAGTTACAAAGGGTTACAGTTGGCTATAAAAGATTACGGGTTGTGTTTCGAATCACTCACGAGTTATAAGTCGTTGGTCTCTGCTCATTCTCTCGTGCACTTCGCCTTGTAAGCAAGCTTGAACTCACCACCTTTTGTAGTTATTTCATTCGTTAAGCTTTCATCTTGCAATTGTATGTTTATTTCGAAACATACAATGCTTTCGTTAAACATGGGAACACCATCGAATCTTTTTTTTGACTATTAAGAACAAGTCACATTTACATTGCGTTATTTAGCTTACGTGGAAAACTTTGAACGTAAAAGATGAATGTATAAACGTTAAACAAGCTAATAAGCACACGGTTGCTTATTCGGGTTTTAAAATGAAATGGTGATCGATGTTTGAATCACTTTGAACGCGTAAAAACCAAAGAGGAATGATTATTTGAAAACATACAAAGTCTTGGTTCACTTTTGAAAGCATGTCTACTGCGGTTATTGGCTTAGCTCAATCATGCCTTGTCAAACTATTCGTACTCGTTATATACACATGAAGCATATAAAAGTGTTGGTTATTTTGGAAACACTTTATCTTCGGCTCATCACTTATTTCGTTCTTATTTCATTCGAACTCGTGCTCATTGAATCCATTTGAAAGCGCACCTCACTTGTCTCGTGAACTTATTTTGGTTACGTTCTTTTAAAACCCTTTTTCGGACTCATGAAACAAACACAAATCATGCGTAACTCGCTAAGTGAGTTTGCACTTAAGAGCTCACTTGTCTTAAATCAGAAGCGAACATAAGCACTGTGAACGTTTTATAAAAGAAATGGAAGCAAACAATACAAACACAAGCGTATTGCATGCAAACTGTGAGATTTTTACAAATATGTAAAACAGATAAAGGCTAGTTATTTATAGTTAGATGCATACCATAACAAAGAAACAACTTTAGCTCAGTTGGTTAAGCGAGCGTTTGTTGAGGCAGATGTGTATGGTTCGAATCCCATAAGTTACACTTATCGCTATTTTTGCTATTGTTGCAATTTTTACACTTCCAGTCCCTCTACTTCGAATCACTTGGCAACTTCCCTAAAACTTTTAATAAGTTCTACAACCTCCGTCCCAAATTTATAGTCCCCGTTTGACTTTTTTGGTCTTTCTTTTTCAACTTTGACCTTAAATATTTTTATTTATGTTATACAATAATTGATAAAAATTATACCAATGAAAATACATTTAAAAACCCAATCAATTCATATATATTGCATCAAGCATTATATAACACAAACAAAAATACTCACGGTCAAAGTTGTAATAGAAAGACCGAAAAAGTCAAAAGGGGACTATAATTTTGGGACGGAGGGAGTATAATTTATATTAAAATTACCTGACAACCCCTCAACTTTAGAACAATTGATAATTTTCTTAAAGATTTTGTAAGTTTATAACTTATCCAAATCTTTACCTCTTTAACCCCTCTAAATCTAACATTTTGACACTTGTCACCCTAAAATTTTTATAAATTTGATAAAACTTATATTTTTATCACTTTTGCCTTGATAAATATGTTTAACACATATTTTATTTGACGACCACCTTTATGTAAACTAAAGAATATATTTGACAAAACATATTATTTAACTACAACTTCAATAAATATATATTGTATATATATTTTCCCACTTCGAACTAAAATAAATTTAATAAATAGTTGACGTCTTGCATTTTTTTACTCCTCGATAACACTTAAGGCAATACTCGGGTCAACTCTCATACGATATATCCGTACTCATTATTCCTATACTGATTCCAAGAGCCAATACTTATAAATATTTTAACAACAATAATGAATGAACTTTATGGAGAATCAAATTAATTTATGAAACTCCACATAAGCTGCAATAACTCAAATACTTGAAAACTTTTTCTTTTGAACTTCAAGCATTTCAAAAACATAAATACTTGTAAACTTACAAACGTTGTTTTTTAATACAAGACTTAGACTAAAAACCACACCATACTTATCTAGGTTGCGTGTCGGAGCCATACACATTTATTACCCAATGTTAATTGTGATGTCTTACATTTCTGCATACCAAGGTGAGTTCATAACCCCTACTTTACCTGTTTTGTAGCTATTTTGGGGTGAGAAACATGCAAACTCTTCATGAAATATGGCTTTTATGCAAACACTTTATGAATTATATTGCTTGTATGCAATACCTTTTATGAACTATTTCTGTTATGAAATACCTTTTAAGAACTATTACTGTTACGCAATACACTTTATGAACTGTTGCTTTTGTGCAAACCACTTTATGAAATATTGCTGTTATGCAAACACTTGATGATTTATTGCTTTTTACGCAAATACACTATGGACAACAACTACTTTTATGTACTGAAACTGAAACTCTTGTGTAAACCACTATTACGAGATAGCCTAAGAGAACTGTTTCCACAATTTTCCCGCCTTTCATGTACCATTAATCCCTGCGGGGAGCGCGAGTGTTATAAATAGATCTATTTAGGGTAACGCCTCCATCCGGGTTGGTCGCTCCAACTTGCTCCGGATGTATACCATGTCGGAACACAAGTGTAACGGAAACACCCACTTGCTAAGGGCACCATAAACCATATTGACATGCTACTTACACGCATGCGGAACTGTTGTAGTTTGGTACATGAGCTTAGAGCTTAAGTAATGGACACAACCACTTTTATTTGGAAGACTCCTTACACGCGGTGTATCGAGAGCACTTTTGTCCATAAAACAAACTTGATTACTTAAATGCTTTCCTATAAACTTATGAACTCACCAGCTTTATAGCGGACCTTTTTAGCATGTTTTCTCAGGTATTTGATTTTGAAGCGTGACGATATCAAGGCAGGGCTTGGCATGGCATGGTCATTGACTACACTGATGTATTTGGGACCACATTTTATTAATGGGCCATATTTCCGCAACAATTAAGCTTTTGTAAACTTTATTACTTTATTAATAAAAGTTCTTAAACGGGTTTTATTATCCGTTCTTTATTACCTGTGTTATGATACCAATTGAGTGGCGCCCTCGGTTTTGGGGGTGTTACACAATCTCTTTTCCTTCATAGGGATCTAGAGTATCTTATTTATCATTATTTGTACATCAATATATAAATGGATCCAAAATCCTTTTATTTTTCTAGTATTTATAAGCCTAGTTTCAGACCATATATCTGCTATAAAAGACTAAGATTAGCCCCTTGTATCCCTGATCAAGAATTTGCAGGTATCACAACACTAGCATCAACTGTAAACATGTAGCTAATTTGAAATAGTAAACCATACCTTAAAAAATTAAAAGTAACGAGAGATGTTAGCAACTTAACGCATACAAACATGTATCATTATACAAACACACCGCACGTAGAGATCTTAAATTTGTAGCTGTGACATCTAAATCCAAAATTAATACATGTTATTTTAGAAAAACCAAAATTCACATCATTTGAGCACACGAAACCGGTATTAAACCAAGGTTGTTACTCCGTCAATTATTGTCAAATACTAACAAGCCACAAACATCAAAAGCAATGTCAAATCAATATCCTAACAGCTGATCGAATCCAATCAAAAAAGCACCCAAGCTTAAAATCTCAAAACCGAAAACCTAAATATCGTAACTCAATGATCCTAAATATATACCACATTTCCTCAACACCATAATTGACTCCATTTACACATAGAACATACGTATCTAACAAGGGTAGTTACACTGTCACTTATCATCAAACATTACCAAGCAGTAAACATCGAAAGCAATCTTAAAACCATACAAAAAACTCGATTTAGCAAAATCTTCAAGCCCAAAACCCGAAAAATAATTCAGTTAACAATTAAAGCTAATAAATCTAAGCTCGCAAGAACATCAACAAATCTCACCATTATCTAAACATCATCTACACAAAAATATAAAAAATTATCAACCTAAAATAAATTCTCATCAATACTAAGTGTAAAATGAGTTAATCTATGGCT
The DNA here is from genome assembly GCA_910596185.1 of Chrysanthemum makinoi. Lineage (NCBI taxonomy): Eukaryota > Viridiplantae > Streptophyta > Magnoliopsida > Asterales > Asteraceae > Chrysanthemum > Chrysanthemum makinoi. Next base: position 17,647,363 of record OU343216.1, on the reverse strand, counting down.
TTTCAAGTATGTATACATGTCCAGAGCACACATACTTAAAGAACCATAGATTGACTGATTTTACACATACTTTAAATAATCTTGGACTAAACTTGTAAATGATAGTTCTCTTTACTGTGAAATGAGTGAAAAAAAAAAAAAAAAAAAAATAAAAGGAGAGGTGGTGGCCCGGATTGTAAATGTGGGACATTGATTCTCAAGGAGTGGGAGGATTGGACAATGTTGGACCAATCAAGTTGTTCGATTTTGACATGGCAAAATCAAACAAATAAAAAAACAAAATTAATTTGATTTTGGTGATGCCTAGTAAAAAATCCACAACAAAAGTATTGGCACCGAGGTTTAAGAGCTTATAGCAGGGTATCAGCGCAATGCGGCGGCGGGTACCCTGTGACTAAATTCTATGGCGGCGGGTACACTTGGACTTATTGGTGATGTTTTAGATGTGTGTGAGAGAGATATGAAATGGTTTATGTGTATTTATATAGTGGATGCGGTTATATGTTTTAATAATCGTTACTAATAATAATGATTTGAGTTAACTACATTTTTGGTCCTTGTGGTTGTACCTGAATTTCACTTTTGGTCCATTTGTTCAAAAAGTTGCGATTTTAGTCCAAAATGCATAGTTTGGTTCCACTTTTGGTCCATTTTTCTAACGAAGTTAGTTCAGTTAGTTAAGTCGAATTGTAAAGTGGCAACATTAGTCCTTTAACCTAACGGTCGTTAACAACGTTAGTAATTTATACCAAAGATCGTTTGCAACATTTGCAACGTTAGTCCTTTCAGTTAATTAGTCCTTTAAAAAAAAATTCTAAAAAAATGTTTTTTTGTCGAAATTTTTATTTAAGATAAAAAATTTCAAAAATTTTTTTAATTTTTTTTTCTAATAAAAATTTTCTTAAAAAATTCTAAGCAAATAATTCGGAAAAAAAAATTTAGAAAAAAAAAATTCTAAATATATTCTAAAAAAAAACTTTTTTTTTCCCGAAAAAAATTCTAAAAAAATTTCTAAAAAAAATCTAAAATTTTTAAAAATGTATATACATTGAAAAAACGTATATACATTGCAAAAATGTGTGTAAAATGTATACACGTTTTAAAAAAAATACCAAAGATCACACACACTTTTACACACATTTTTTTTATTAGAATGTTTTTTTTAAAAGAAATTTAGAAATTCTTTTAGCATTGCCATTTTTAAGAAATTTTTTTAGCATTGACATTTTGCGATTTTTTGATATGGACTAAAAAATTTCAAAAAAAAAATGTACTAAAACTATCATTTTGATATGGTTTTAGTCTATTTTTTAGAAACTTTTTAGAAAAGTGAAACTTGTACAAATTTTTTTAAAAAAGTGAAACCAAGTTATCATTTTGATAAAAAAAAATTGATATGGTTTTAGTCCATTTTGATATGGGTTAGTACAAAATTTCTAAAAAACATGTCTAAAAATTTTTTGATATAGTTTTAGTCCATTTCTAGGAAAAAAAAATTAGATTTTTTTTTCTAAAAAAAAATCTCAAATTATTTTTTTCGGAAAAAAAGTTTTTTTTAGAATATTTTTCGATTTTTTTTTTTTAGAATTTTATTTTAGAAAAAAAAATTTAGAAATTTTTTTTCTAATTTTTTTTTAGGAAAAAAACTTTTTTTGTCAAAAAACTTTTTTTTAGAATTTTTTAAGAAAATTTTTTTTCTTGAAATAAAATTTGAGATTTTTTTTTCTTAAAAAAAATTTCGAATTATTGTTTTTGAAAAAAAAAATTTCGACAAAAAAACATTTATTATAATTTTTTTAGAAATTTTTTTTAAAGGACTAACGTTTCAAACGATCTTTGGTATAAATGACTAACGTTGTTAACGACCGTTAGGTTAAAGGACTAATGTTGCCACTTTACAATTAGACTTAACTAACTGAACTAACTTCGTTAGAAAAATGGACCAAAAGTGGAACCAAACTATGCATTTTGTACTAAAATCGCAACTTTTTGAACAAATGGACCAAAAGTGAAATCAAGGTACAACCACAAGGACCAAAAATGTAGTTAACTCTAATGATTTTTAGCAATTACCCGTTTTTAATAATAGGTTGTAAATGATTTGAAAACCGTATTTAATTGAGTGGAAACGTCTGTATTTAATTTTAAATAATGAGATGTATTGAATTTTAAGCCTTCCTCTTTATAGTAAGTGTGCATGCTTATTTTTTTAAGATTTTTTTTAGAAATGACATAAATACATTATAATATAGTTAAGATAAACTTCAACTTTCGGCTTATATAAACTCGCCTCCGGCCCTAGCCCAGCTCATTCCAACACAACCTATGTGTCTGAAAAACAAAATTACAAAATAAGCGACCATTGACTTTAGAGGTCCCCTTTTTATGTGTCTGAAAATTGATTTATCTTTGGTCATTGTTTGTTAAATTTCATGTATAGAAAAAGATTCACAACAAAAGCATATGGCTGTGTTTAGCAATAGCCAATAGGCTTTTGAGAGCTTATAGGGGTTTGAGTTTTTAAAATACGTCAACTTATAAAATAAGCCTTGTTTGTCATACGGGTTTAGAGAATCTTTTATAAGCCATAAGCATCCATAAGCCCAAACCCATATAAAAGAGCTTATAGGGGCTTATAGCTAGTTAAATTACTTAAATATCTTTCAAAATATAATAAATTATCACACAAAAGCTGAAAATATATGTAAATTTATTTTGATATGTTTTTATATAATTTATATTAATAAGCTTCAGTTCCAACTAACTCATAAAACAACTTTATAAAAATATAAACTACAGCTTTCCAACTTTCCGCTAATAATACAAGCTACAGCCCCATCCCTGGCTCATTCCCCAAACATACCTTAGAGCATTAGGTGTGGCACTCGCCGTGCCATGGTGGCAAATTCGCCGCCCCTCGCCGCGACACTGGCGTCATTCGCTGTTGCTCGCCGTCCATCGGTTCGCCATCTGCACAACAAAGAAAATAGAAGTAACTTTTTTTTTTTTTTTTTTTTTCTATTTTGGGATTGGGGGTGTTAAATTGGGTTGTCTTGTGTTAAAACGTTTTACATTCAAGTTTTTCTTTTTTCTTATTTTTGTTTTTCTTTTAATGTTTAATTTATATATATATATATATATATATATATATATATATATATATATATATATATATATATATATATATATTTAAAATATGTTGTATTGTAATTTTGTTTTAATAAATAAATTTGGTTTATTTGGAAATTTGAATAAAAAAAAATAAAGTTGTAAGTGGTTGGTTCAAAATTATTAAATTGAGGTTTGTTGTGAGTGGTGGGTTTAGTTGTGGAGGTTTGTTATAGTGATGTTAGGGGTGAGCAAACGACCCGAACGGACCGGACCGGACCGACCGACGGACCGATCGAGACCGGACCGGACCGACCACATTCGGTCCGGTCCTTGGTCTAGGCTTTTTGGCTAATTCGGTCATCGGTCTTGGCGGTCCGGTCCGGGACCAATGCTCACCCCTAAGTGATGTAGCACCCGTAGGCCCCGAATGAAGAGGGTTTGCTTGTTATGACACCTATAGCTCTTATGTGTCAAAAGTATTAAAAACAAAATTTTAAAAAAAGCGACCAGTGTTTTATAAACTTCAAGGGTCAAAAAGCAATCCCCCTTTTTATCCACACAACAACCATATTGCAAAAATATCAAATTAGGTGTAATAGTTTTCAATAGTTTCAAAATTAGATGAAGAAGAATGATATGAAGTTATTGGCTGTTGTTTTACATTTCAGTAGAATCAAATTTCCTTCATTCTAATAAGGTATATAAATAAATTTTTATAAATAATTAGTGTTGTACAGTTTATATAATCAATATGGGTTTGTTTTTAAAATTGTGATTGTTCATATAGGGGTTAATTTGACACGAATGGTTTACTGGCTTGGTTAATTATTTGTGGTTTTAGATAGGTTTGAAGAAAAAGGTGGAGAAAGAAAATGATTGATTGATTTAGATTAATTTTTGTTTTAAATTTAAATTATATATTAAAATTGCAATTATTAAATTTAATTATAAAATAAATATATGATAATGAGTTGGGACCACTAAAAGGGAGTAGAAGACAGAAAAAAAAATCAACTTATTTGAGTGGAATGGATTTATGTGTATCAACTTAAATTTTTATTCCATTGTGGTGGGTTTTTGATGAACCAAACAACAATATACATCATTCATTTCATTTTTTCATTCTACACCCCTCAAGCAAATGGGCCATAAATCATAATTTAAACCTACTTATAAACCAAATGGACCCTCATAATAAAAAAATGGAAGTTGATTTGATTAAAATGATCCATAACAAGAGCATAATAAGTGTAAAAAAAAAAAATACCATTGTTTTATAAACTTCAAGGGTCAAAAAGCAATCCTTTTTTAATCCACAAAATCAAGCACTGTGATTAATTAATAAAAAGTGAAAATTGATTTGATTTTGGTCATTGTTTGTTAAATTTCATGTATAGAAAAAAAACCACAACAAAAGCATATGGTTGTGTTTTTAAAATAAGTCAACTTATAAAATAAACTTTTTTTTGTCATACGTGCTTATAGAAGCTTTTATAAGCCATAAGCATCAATAAGCCCAAACCTATATAAAAGGGCTTATAGGGGTTTATAACTAGTTAAATTACTTATATACTTTTTAAAATATAATAAATTATCACGTAAAAGCTGAAACTATATATGTAAATTTAGTTTGATAAATTTTTATTCAATTTTACATTAATAAACTTCGGATCTAACTAATTATATAAACTCGGCCTCCGGCCCTAGCCCCAACTCATTCCAAGTTCCAACACACCTTATGTGTCTAAAAAAAGCGACCATTGACTTCAAGTGTCCAAAAAGCAAACTTCAGAGGTCCCTTTTTTATCCACACAACAAAGTCAAATTAGGTGTAATTGTTTTCAATAGTTTCAATTGTTTGAAGATATCTATATATAGATGAAGAAGAATGATATGAAGTTATTGGATGTTGTTTTACATTTAAGTAGAATCAAATTCCCTTCATTGTAATAAGGTACAGCAAACAAAATTTTATAAATAATTAGTGTTTTACAATTTATATAATTGATATGGGTTTGTTTTTAAAATTGTGATTGTTCAGATGGGTGTTTGATTTTTGTTAGTTTACTTTAGTTGGTGAATTAAGGTGTTCAAGAAATGAAAGCTAACTATCATATGTTATACGTAACATTGAAAAAACGGTAGAAGTTTCCTATAAAATGATACAATGGCCCAGGACATATAGGTGACCCAACCCATTCATCACTCCAAACAAAAATGTTTGTCTCAACCCAAAAGTGACCTTGTTTATATTTTTGGTAACATATAGGATAACTCGCTAAATAATATGGAGATTGAATTTAGGGTAAACTACAATTTTCCGCTATGAAGTTTCATTTTTTTAATGCTGGCCACTCTCGACAAGAATTTTTTGCAAATGCCCTTAAAGTAGACTTTTTGTTACAAGCTGAGTAATATGGCTAACACCCGTTATTTTTGCCTGCCAGTAAGGCCATGTGAGTGTCATGTGACAAGTAAAATAGTCATTTTAAGTCCATACTAAACCAAAGGGATTTATATAACTAACACTTTATTTTTTTTAACTAACATGCAAAGACGATTTATGTGAGTGACTCTTTAATTTCTTTTTTAGTTTAACTCTTAACTAAACCCACACGACAACACAAAAAAATTATCATCTCATCCTCCCTCACCTACCACCGCCACTACCTACCACCACTAACTACTACCACCACTTACAACCACCACCACCACCTACCACCTACCACTTACCACCACCACCCCCTACCACCACCACCGCCCACCACCTACACCACCCACCATCAACAACCACCTATCACCACCCACCACCTACCACCACCACTACCACCTACCACCACCACCACCTACTACCACCACCAATCATCACCACCACCTCCCACCACCACCTACCACCAACAACCACCCACCACCACTACTACGCACCACCACCCAACACTCCCACCACCCACGACCACCACTTACCACCATTTACCACCACCCACCACTCACTACCACCAACACCACCCATCCACTGCCATCACTCACCACCACCAAAACCTACAAAGAAGGGGAAAATCACGACACACAAACATAAAAATGTAGTATGAATTCTAATGAGCTTTGTTGGACATGTCTACTTAACCCTAAAAGGAAACAATAACAAGACCTGAATTAGCTAATTTTCTTCTACATTCCTTAAAAGAACGCCAGTACCAAATCCTTTTCTTCGCTCAAAATCAATTATTTGTTTGCAAGTTTGTTGTTTTTTTTCTCAATTATTGCAAGAACGTTGACACATTAGTATTAGTAGCAAAAATGAACATTGTTGTTCAAAAATCTAATCAACTATATTCAATCCACTGTGAAATATTAGGAAGCATGACTTAGTTCCAAAACCACAATGAATGAATATGAGAAAACTTGCATCTTAGAGCACCAGGTTGGTGACTCAAGCCAAAGAGCCACCTCAACATTTCTCATTTTTCACTTCTTTTATTATTCACACACCAAAATACACCTCACTAGTCACTTAAGCCAAAACTCCACTTTTGAGACACAACATACACCAATTAAAACACACAAACAAATTAAAATAAAATAAAAAACAAAAAAATGCTTTAGGCGCGAGCCACGGGTTTCACTCGCACCTTGATGGTGGTATGGTGGCTTGGCCTTGTCTTTCGCTCAAACAAAGCCTTGCCACATGTTTTCAGCGCATGGGGGTTAGTGACCATACCTTACCCTCTTAGTGTAAAATCATATAATTACATTTCTTATTTATGGTAATATGCTAGCCAAACTGTAGTATGTATGGGTAATTAGTGCTCTTCGAGTATAACATGTCACGTTCTTTTGCGGAGTTGCATAATGTTGGATTAAACAGGATCATGTATTAGTATTCTTGTCTTATGATCTATATGATTATCACACATTTGATAACAAATTGTTTAACCCAACAATTTGTTTACGTCACGGTTGGTGATTACAATAGTATAACCAATTGTTTTTATAAAACATGTAGTATAACAAATTGTTTGCGTCACAGTTGGTGTTTATAGTATACATGTAGTATAACAAAATTTTGCGTCGCGGTTGGTGTTTACATTATAGTACTACATATTTGCATTATTCTTATGTTAGATTACAAGTGTCATTTGATCAAGAAATGAAAAGCTGACTACTCTATGTTATATGTAACATTGAAAAATTGATTAGTTGAACAAATCCATCATTTTGATTCACTCCTAACAAAAAAATTTGTTTTAGCCCAAAAGTGAACTTGATTGTATTTTTTTGGTAAAATATTGAGAAATGATATGATGATTAAATTTAAGTTTAAGTTATAATTTGTATAAATATGCTTAACTCTTTGCATATACATATTCAAAAGGTAAAGTATTTTTATTTTATTTTTTGGGGAAAAAGGGATCATCTCCCGCAAATGTATAAATCACAAAAAAATAAAAAGTAAAAAATAAAAGACTTATAATAACATACTCAAATAAGCTAGTCCAAATGACATACTCAAAACATGCGTAATAGCAAAACAAGCCTATAAGTGCTTATACATATATATGCTAAGAAACAAAAACAATAGCTACAAAACCCAAAACAATGGCTATAAATCAAATGGTTATAAAACTTCAAAGTGTGTTTAGTCTTCCAGCCCACAATAATTCCACGAAAAATCAATATAGATCTTCCTATCTGACGTGTCAAAACTATATCACAATATATCCTGCACAAATAATTACCCAGTATCTGAAATTACTAGTATCTAGACCACCAGCAGATTTCTATCCCACAAAGAACAGATAGTAGAACATATATGTATCATATTATTGTTTCAAAACTATAACTTCAAATATCTAAAGAGCAAAAAATAGTTATTATCAAAAACACTTATATACATATCATAGTAAAACCTTCTCATTTTCACCAATCATGTACGCTTACACCACTGAAATTAAAGTGTCCACATAAAACAGTTTAAACTTTTATTGTGTTGCCGCTCAAGGTTTAACCTGGAAGTTAATCTTAATAGCTTTCTAAGATCAAATAATGTTGAAATCTCAGTTTCATTGTTATTTTGAATCTAATCAAGCTGTCAAATAAGTTCTCCTATCCTACAAGTTTGTATTCCTTCAAGTGTCACCAAGATTCATAGAACCAACGGATTTATGCTGAAATGAGTTATCTTTTAAGTATTTCGTTGAGACATTTTATCTAACGGCTTATTTGCATATTACAACTGACTTGTTTAAACGAATAAACATATGCAAATGAGCTCGAATAAAGAAACGCAATACCTTCACATTATAGTTTTTAATTACATCAGTAATTATAAAAAGAAAAATGATTGTTGTACCTACAAATTTACCTAATGATTTGATTGGTTCATTTAAAAAAAATGATTGGTGGGAATTTGGAGAGAGAAAGTACATAATACTCTTATAAAAAAACCTTGTATTATGATGTCACAATGGTTGCACCTCAACATAATCTGAAATTGATAAATATTAAATAACAGCATCTTCAACGCAGAGGAAAAAAATTCTTGCACTTTCAAAATCAAGAGAAAATAAGACGAGAAAATTCCCTAAATTGCCCAAAATCAAAAGGGTGATCCACTTTCTTGTTTTAATAGATTTTATATAAAACGCAACCCAAATAACATAACCCACCTTCGTTTTTGTAACTACAAAATAATTGTTTTCATATCCGGTGCAACACGCGGGCCAATAAACTTGATATTTGTTTATGGTTATCTTATGTGTTTAAGTTATTTTTTTATACCTATGCACTAGCGACATGGTATATGAATCTGTTGCGATTATTTGATCATGTCCTCCTTTCATGCATGAATACTTAACATAAAACGCAGCAAGATCTAGAATACCCAATCCATCATAAATAAACATGATAACAGAACCCAGCTGGTTCATTTCTTGATTGAAAATCCTAAAAGTGCATGAATATCCAATTTAACAAAAATCATTTCTTCATTGGTTGTGTTTTTTAAGTCACGCATTTTATAATCAAACACATGCATGGCAGACAAACAAAATGGCTTTATGTTATTAGTCAAGAAGGTACTGCTAGCTGCTTTGGGTCCTTATTGGAAGACTAATGAGTCTTCGGTAAGTTTCTTCCATTGTTAAATTATTTAACGTTATCTAATAGACATCTTGGACCGTTATCCCTTAAATTAATGTTATAATGCAATATAAGTCTAGTATTCACACTCCCAAGTTTTCTTCAAAGTCTTTATCACCAATAATTGCTATAAAAACTTTGACTAGTTATAGTATATTTGTTGGAAAAATAGTTTTGCAAAGTGACTTTTGCAAATTTTTGGACACTATTTAATATATGTATATGTTATATATATATTTATATTTCTTGCTAGCTTTGCGTTCTCCTCGACGAGAGCTTCGCAACGAGCTAAAGTATGTCCAAAATGGAGTTGAAATGAATGAGATATCGTGTCTCAAAGTGAGACACTTGAAACATACAAAATTGGAAAAGAGGATGTATCCCACATCCCCCAAAACAAGAAGTGAATGCTTGTTTATAAGGAAATCATAGTATTGGCTATCAAATTCCTTTAGGTTGGTTATGCTCCCACTCCTACGTGCGGGCGAGCAGGGGTGCAGAAAATGGGATTTCCGGGCCAAAATGGGTTTGATGCTTCTGAACTCATGCGGCTCCGAAGCCTCGCATACGTGCGTATCTTTTTGCTGCAGATTCGGGTTTCCTTTTTCTAGAATTTTCTGTAAATCTATTTAAGGAATAGATTTTCTATTTAAGGAATAGATTTGAAACTTATTGACAAAGTTTACAGAATATTTTATATGCAAATCGTGTTTATTAGTTAACAGATTTTTGCATATCAGTTTAATATAGGCAGATATCTTATCTTGGTGAACAAGATAGGTTTAGCCTGTATAATAAACGCCTCCTCATTCAGTTTTAATACACAGAAAAACGTAACTCCTCTGCAGCCGATTTCCAAAGAATTCATTCGATCATAAACGCAAGTTACTTCCGTGATCTTTCAGGCAAGTTTGTCACGTCCGACTGTACATCAGCTTTGGCAGTTGTACCCTGGGAAACATACGGCGAATCTGTTTTATGGGAACCGTGTTAAACACGAGCCTCTTGCCACGACCTTTACTGCTTTTCTTTAATTATCGTTCTATAGTGTTTGTTTTGTGCTTCTACCCCGTTCTGTCTGTTATTTATTTTTCTGTTAATTTTAGTTTCTATTATTTATTATTTGTAATCTGATTTCATAAATAAAGTGTACACCGTTTCCCACAGTATATTCTCAATCAAAAGTCATTCATTTGACCAGCTGTCTTCACAAACTGTTAACATGCAAAACTAAGGATAAAAAGCGAATGCTTATTCTTATAATTTTAAGTAAGTTTCCCAAAATGAAGTCCCCACAAGCAATAATTTACTTATTATCTTCCTCTCTTATTTCTTTTCTCTTTTATGGTCTCTCAATAATATGTCTTACTTCTGTCATTGTCTCTGCTACCTATGGCGGTAATGAGACTGATTACCACGCGTTGTCATTTAAGTCAAATTCTAACAAGCCACAAACATCAAGTAGAGATCTTAAATTTGTAGTCAAATTCATAATTACGTCATGTTATTCTAAAAAACCAAAATCCACCTCATTGGGCTCACAAAACGGGTATTAAACCAGGGTCGTTACATCCTCACTTATGGTCAAATTCTAACAAGCCACAAACATCAAAAGCAATATCAAATCAATATCCTAACAAGTGACTCCTATATAGAAAAAGCATCCAAACTGAAAATCTCAAAACCGAAAACCTAAACATCATAACTCAACAATCCGATCTAAACCTAGTTCATATCCTAAATTCATACCACATTTTCTCAAAACACCAAAATTCACCCCATCTACACACACAACATACAATTCCAACAAAGGTAGTTACATAGTTACACCGTCACTTATCGTCAAATACTAACAAGCTGTAAACATCGAAAGCAATCTTAAATCCATATAAAAACAAGGGAAAATGACAAAAAAATGCATCGAACTTGACACTTGTTGTCATTGTGTGTAGCCAACTATTTTTTTTTTTCATTGTAACACAAACCTTTTGAATTTTTGTGATTGTATGTAGCCAGTTAGGTGAATTTGTGTTATTGTATGTACCCAGTTAGGCTTAGCGTTACATCGTTAGTCCTATTAAATTAACGGTCGTTAGTAAATAACTTAAAATTTCGTTCTCTTACGTTTTTATTCGCTTTCATCCGTTATTATATGCGTTTTGCCCTGTTTTTATACTTTTTCGTCCGTTTTATACATTTTGGTCAAATGCTTTCATCCGTTTTTTACATTTTCATTTGTTTACTTACGTTTTCGTATGTTTTCTTACGTTTTAGTCCGTTATTATACGTTTTAGTCCGTTATTATACGTTTTCGTCCGTTTTTATACTTTTTCATCCGTTTTATACATTTTGTTCCAATGCTTTCATCCGTTTTTTACATTTTCGTTTGTTTACTTACATTTTTGTACGTTTTCTTATGTTTTAGTCCGTTTTTATACATTTTCGTCCGTTTCTACACGTTTTTGCTCGTTTTCATCCATATTATACTCGCTCAGCGTTTTCTTACGTCTTCATCCGTTTTTATGCGTTTTGTCCGGTTTTTTACGTTTTCATTCGTATTTATACTTTTTCATCCATTTTCTTACGTTTTTATACATTTTCGTCTGTTTTTTTAAAGTTTTCATCTGTTTTCTAACATTTTCATCTTTTTTTATACGCTTTCGTTGTTTTTCTTACTCGTTCATTTTCTTACTTTTTCGGACGAAAATGTATAAAACTTAAGAATACGGACAAAACGATAAAAATGGATGAAGGTGTAAGAAAACGGATGAAAATTAAAAAAGACGAAAACGTATAAAACAGATAAAATGTACAAAACGTTAGAAAATCAACGAAGACATTTAAAACCTACAAAACGTATAAAAACCGAGGCGAAAAATATAAAACGGATGAAAACGATTGAAAACGTATAAAAACAGATGAAAACGGCGCGAAAACATATAAAAATGGATGAAAACTTATTAAAACGGACTAAAACGTGATAAAACGAATGAAAAGCGATATAAGCGACGGCGTAAACAGCGAGAATGTAAGAAACAGAGACAACGTAAAACCGGAAAAAGCAACGGACGATCTAAAAGTATAAAAGCGGAAAAAAACGTATAATAACGGATGAAAGCGAATAAAAGCGTTAAGAGAACGAAATTTTAAGTTATTTACTAACGACCGTTAATATAAAAGGACTAACGATGTAACGCTAAGCCTGACTGGGTATATACAATAACACAAATTCACCTAACTGGCTACATACAATGACAAAATTCAAAAGGTTTGTGTTACAATGAAAAAAAAATAGTTGGCTACACACAATGACAACAAATGTCAAGTTCGATGCATTTTTTTGTCATTTTCCCTGAAAACAATTCAAATCTTAAAAAACATTCATAGACTTGGCAAAATCTCGAAAACCAAAACCGAAAAGTCAATCGTTAACTATTAAAGCTAATAAATCTAAGCTCGCAAGAACATCAACAAATCTCACCATTATCTAAACATCATTTACACCAAAATCTAAAAAATAATTAACCTAAAAATAAATTCTAGTTTTTTCTTCTACAAACAATCATAAGAACCTTTTCATCAAACATCTCGTGAACACCTGTCAAGAACACGATACTTAAGAACCATCGATTACCTGATTTTACACATGCTTTAATATAGCTGTAGCCCCTCCTAAATGATAGTTGCTACAAAATGATACAATGAAATGAGTGAAACAATTGTCCTTGGTACGTAACAAAAGATAGTGTTGTGAATAAGCCTTTTTGTTACTGCCAAGAAAAAGGACAGTTATGCTATGTTAATGGGTCATACTATACAAAACCCACTATGGGGTCAAATATGTCTTTTGTCCCCTTTTATTTCCAGTACAACACAGGTTTTTGCTGTTTTTGTTATGTATTTCTGACAATTTTAACCGTTTGACTTATTAAACTTTATATTTTATGTTCTGTACTTTTAGGTTTATAGTTTTTTGATATAAACAAAATTAGAAAAAATAAAAAATAAAAATAAAAATAAGGCAAAAAAAGAGGGGGGGGGGTGCCCTTTGTAAAAAAAAAAGAGTTTGTATAAACCTACCCCTATGTTATTCTCATGATGGTTGGAAGTTAATATTATTCATCTTTTGTGAAAAAGAAAAAAAAAAGTTATTTATACCATTATGGTTTGTTTGTTTCAATAGGAAAAAAGAGGGACGTGCGAATGGTGGAGAAAAAAGGGGGTGTTTTTATAAAAGAAAGGGGATGTTTTTATAAAAAGAGGATTGGGGTTGTGAATGGGCGGGAAGATGTGAAAATTTGGAGTGATGGGAGGCGTTGGATTGAAAGGGTTCAATTGTGATAAGTGTGAGGTGATTTGCAACAATAAGATATTTACACGTGTATATTACCATTTATATACCATGTGATTGTGCTTTCCACCAATTCAGTCTTCACACATCTTTTTGCTTACTCATTTTTTTATCCTAAAAAAATTAAGGGTGTGCTTGGTTTGAATTCGGGAAAGAGAATGAGAAAGGCAATGATTGTGGTGGGAAAAAGGAAAAAGAAAGAAAAGCATTCCTCACAATCTATTGAGTTATGGTCCATTACCCACTATTGATAATGAGTCATTGCATTATACTCTACCAAACATATTTTTTAATTAATTACCTTTCTCATTCCTTACCCCCAATAACCTGCTACCAAGCATGCCATGCCTTCTTTAAAGTCTTGGTCAAGCTGAGAAGGAATGTGTGGATGATAGACCATAGGTTGCATATAGTCTTCCCTATCCCATGTCTTCTTTAAAGTCTTGGTCAAGATGATAAAGAAGTTGTGGAAGCCATTTATTTCACTAGTTGCATGTGTACCACAAACCGTTAACATGCAAAACTAAGGATAAGCCAATACTTTTACTTATCCCTATGAATTTAAGTAAATTTTCAAAAATGATGTCACCAAAACCATTAAGTTACTTATCATCTTCCTATCATATTTCAATTCACTTACTTGGTTTCACTACAACATTCGTCGCTTTCGCAGGAGAAATTTCAGGCCTTTCGCCGGGGACATGTCCCCTGCAATACCCTTCCCCGAGGACATGTCCCCTGCAATACCCTTCCCCGAGGACATGTCCCCGCCGAAAGTCCCCCTGCAATACCGTCTCGGGGATACCTTTCCCGGGGACTATTTACAACCTTTAACGGGGACATGCGGGTCCGCGCAAATTGTCACCGGCCAAACATGTCCGGCGTGGCACTTTGTTTTGCTTGGATTGTCCCAGGAAAGGGTAACTAAAGTTTATCTTTAATCGCCCTTCAGGGGACATGTCCTCGGGGAAAATTAAAACTAATATTATCTATGACACTTTCAGGGGACATGTCCTCGTGAAGGACTGACCCATGTTGCAAAAATTGCTGCAAAATGGGTAATTTCAATTTTTCGAATTTTGGAAAAAATCTACAACTAACACTTTTTAACCTATTTTATGCTACAACAACACAAAATCGGTAAACATAATATCATATATAACCAAATGGTCCAAATTTGCTACAACACAATCGATAACATAAAATTTGTTTCCAAAATCGCCAATGGTCCAAAACTATACATAAGCTACCTATACGCAAATGGTCCAAAACTATCATTATAATCCATTTAGCGGAATCCTAACCATGTTAATCTCTACAAACATATCCTAACATAATCCATTTTAGGAATCCTAACCATGTTATTCTCTACAAACATATCCTAACACATAAGGCTCGAACTCGTGTTAGCGGTGGTTTTGTCGGTTGACTTCGATATCTTCGCTTCTTCGGGTTTGTCCAAAGCTTAACAGGGGTATTTTAAATAGTTTAGGGTTTTAGGTAATGAGAAATATCCAAGCATCGGGTATCAAAAGACCCTTTAAACCATTAGGGTTGAATTGGTCATTTTAACAATTAGGGAAGGAGGATAGGATGGTTTATTTTGGGACCTAAACCAAGATCTTGGCGGTGTTGGGGTCCACCACTTTCGTAATGTAATAGCACTTTAACTAGGTTAATGAGATCATGTTGTTTATTTTTTGCTGATACAAAAGATTTGATCATGTTTGCTTATGACTTTTTGAACAATGTGTCTAGGGTTGAGGGTTGGTGAAAACATGAGACTGGTGTTAGTGTGTCTAGTTAAAGTGCTATTACACCATTTCAGGCAATATTTCATTTTGTTTCTTACAATGATCTTCCAAAAACTCACCAAATTCTCTCTTATATTATCAAACAACAAAAATGAACTTAGCGGACGGTGGCTATCGATGGTTTTCTGGCGAGGAGGTACACGGTTTCTTGGTCGATAGAATCTGAGGAAAGTGTCTGACCCATTTCTTGTTACGGTTTGTAATGGTTACCTGATAATGAGAGTTGAATGTTGAAGGGTAGAAAGGTGGTGCAAAATGGTTAAGCTACTGCTTTGAGTTCATACTTGTATGTGTGTTTTTAGTGTGTGTTTTTGGTGGCTTCCAAAGCGTATTGTGTATGTGAGAGAGGGTAGGAGATTATAAGAAGATAGATGAAAGGCTTTTTAATGATAGTGATGGCGAGTGAAGTGGAGTTAATGAGGCACCCTCACAAACCCTTTCATATCTCTCGCCACCATTATATCTCTATCATTACACACCATTTCATACCTCTTCTTATCATCTCTGACCTCTCTCTCACACACAAACTCATGGAGTTTCTCACCAAAAAACACACACTAAAAACACACAATAAAAACACTCTCAAACCAAGCTAAACCATTTTGCACCACCTTTCTACCTTCAGATTCAACCCTCATCATCAGGTAACCATAACAAACCGTAACAAGAAATGGGCAGACTTTCTGTATCTTGGACTAAGAAACCGTGTACCTCCTCGCCGTAAACCATCGAGAGAAACCACATGTCACCGCTAACTTCATTTTTGTTGTTTGATAATATAAGATAGAATTGGTGAGTTTTGGAAGATCATTGTAAGAAACATAATGAATGTTTTCGGGAAATGGTGTAATAGCACTTTAACTAGACACACTAATACCATTCTCATGTTTTCACCAACCCTCAACCCTAGAACACATTGTTCAAAAGTCTTAAGCAAACATGATCAAATCTTTTGTATCACAGCGATGAAACAACATGATCTCATTAACATAGTTAAAGTGCTATTGCACATGAAAGGGGGTGGACCCCAACACCTTGCCAAGATCTTGGTTTAGGTCCTAAAATCCACCATCCTACTCTACTACTAATTGTTAAAATGACCAATTCAACCCTAATGGTTTAAAGGGTCTTTTGATACCCGATGCTTGGATAGTTCTCATTACCTAAAACCTTAAACTATTTAAAATACACAACGACATATCTTACCTTTTGGTCTCATTTGTGGTCTCCGGTTGACAGTGGCGGTTTACTTTCACGACGAGAGAACTATATTCTACAAGTATAAAAGCAAAGCATATTAAAACTATATTCTTGAACATTTTATATTTCATTGATGCTTCACTTTTTTTTAATCATTTTAGGATATATATAGTTATACAACGAGGGTTAATCTTCAACGAGGGTTATCTATTTCTAATTTCTCGGAAAGTTATTACAAAGTAATATAGTTAATGCTATACATCTTCTAACAATAAACAACCATAACTTGGATTATTAACATCAAATAACACAAGTATAATTATTATACATTTATTTATTTTTAATTATATTAACCTTGTCATACTAATATTCTCATATGGTATGAAAAAAAATAACAAATAAGAAAGGTTGTGTCGACAGCATATGACACTTGCATCAAAACGAGGCGAAACGGTATGAAGCTAAGGATGTTTCTGAATAAGGAACCAAACGAGAGTTGATGGCTACTACAACCGGATGTAAACACACTAAAACGAAAAAGTGGCGAGAATAAAATATAATAGGTAAGTCAAACCTAATAGAGACATAATCACACGAAACATCATTTTACAGTACTTTGTGAATCATCACGGTACAATACCACCGAAAAAAAAGTCACCACCACATGGTATTCTATCTCCCAAATGTACTGTCAAAGCTAAAGATTAGAACAAGAGGAGACCAAAGAAAGAAGACATTATGTCTAACCTTCGTCTTATGAATCAAAATCACAACCAAAAACTATGAATACAAGATAAAAATTAAGAAGATCAAGAAGATAAAGAACTTAACAGAATGTGCAAGATAGAAATCAAGTGGGCAGGTAGTGCATGTTTGGGTGATGAAGATGAAGTGCAGGTTAATAATTGAGGTGATTTTCACGATTAGTTTTCGCCGGGGACATGTCCCCGGGGAAAATCGTTGTTTGTCATCTAGCAATACTTTTCACGGGGACGTCCGGAGAAGGTTATGGCGGGATAAAGTAAAAATGTGGGAGGGAAAATAAAAAAATCGTAAAAGGTTTTCCCGAGGACATGTCCCCGGCAAAGGGTGTTTTAATCAATATATTTATTGAAAAAAATCTTTATTATCATTGTCAAAAACTAAAATTAATAACACATCAATTGTGAACTACCATTGTTCATTCTTTTTAGCTTCTTGGTGAACTACCATTGTTGTTACCTTGGACGCCATGAATGCCCTCTGTTATACGATCAAATGTTGTACTCAGTAAACCACAAAACGTTTGGTACTATAGTATACGTATCATGTTAAACGACCAACTATAGGTGCTATGGTATACGTATCATGTTAAACGACCAACTATAGGTGCTATGGTATACGTATCATGTTAAACGACCAACTATAGGTGCTACGGTATACGTATCATGGTAAACGACCGAGTATAGGTGCTATGGTGTACGTATCATGTTAAACGACCGAGTATAGGTGCTATGGTATACGTATCTTGTTAAACGACCAAGTATAGGTGTTATGGTATCATATCATGTTAAACGACGATATAGGTGCTATGGTATACGTATCATGTTAAACGACCAAGTATAGGTGCTATGGTAAACGTATCATGTTAAACACTGAGTATAGGTGCTATGGTATTCGTATCATGTTAAACGACCAATTATAGGTGCTATGGTATACGTATCATGTTAAACGACCACTTATAGGTGCTATGGTATCGTTATCATGTTAAACGACCAGAGTATAGGTGCTATGGTATACGTATCATGTTAAACGACAGTATATAGGTGCTATGGTATAGGTATCATGTTAAACGATCAACTATAGGTGCTATGGTATACGTATCATGTTAAACGACCAACTATAGGTGCTATGGTATACGTATCATGTTAAAAGACCAACTATAGGTGCTATGGTATACGTATCATGTTAAACGACCAACTATAGGTGCTACGGTATACGTATCATGTTAAACGACCAAGTATAGGTGCTATGGTATACGTTATCATGTTAACGACGTATAGGTGCTATGGTATACGTATCTTGTTAAACAACCAACTATAGGTGCTATGGTATGCGTATCATGTTAAACAACCAACTATAGGTGCTATGGTATACGTATCATGTTAAACGACCGAGTATAGGTGCTATGGTATACGTATCATGTTAAACGGCCAACTATAGGTGCTATGGTATACGTATCATGTTGGCGACCAACTAGGTGCTATGGTTTACATTATCATGTTAAAAGCGACCAACTATAGGTGCTATGGTATAATTATCATGTTAACGAGAGTATAGGTGCTATGTATACATATCATGTTAAGCGACCAACTAGGTGCTATGGTATACGTATCATGTTAAACGACCAACTATAGGTGCTATGGCCAACTCGTTCTCTATATTTGTGAGTATTTTGTCATGATTACCATGTTAGGTGACAGAAGAGTTTTACTCAAACTCAAGTTTTAAAAGTTAAAATTGTAGGTCGGGGAATAAAACTTTGGTAATTCCGTAAACAAAAGAGTTTACATTAATAAACAAGTTAAAAGACGGTAAATTTTGTTGTTTCAATATTAACAAGCTCAACTTGCACCACTACACATTACTAACCAAACTAAAAAATGTAACGAAAAATTTCTTGGAATGATTACAAAAAAATCACATCAATTAAAAACCCACCATGACTCATATCTCTCTCACATACTTATTACACCAAGAAAACACACACTTGACACTGATGCTTCATATTCTTCATTAAAAAAGCGGTTCATTTCATATGATCATCAAAAAAAAACTTCAAAAATTCAAACTCTTAAACAACATTGTTTGATCATAATGATTTTTAACTTGCGTTGGAAAAAGAACTAGACATCAATGGCAACTCTATGCTCAAGGTAGTAACTTGTTTAAATATTTGATCAACTTTATATTATATGTTTAGATATGTTACAATATAATAGTGTTTGGTAAAAAGAATATTATCATGTAAATTTAAAGCAAACATATCAAGCTCGAGTAAAGAGATATATTGACGATTGGGTTATTTATGTTATTCCAAGCATCGGGGTTTTAGTTATGTATTAATAGTTGCAATAAAGTTTATTTATTTAAAATATCATTTTTTGGGGACATGTCCTAAAATTTGGGGGTATTTTCGTTACAATTAGCATGCTTTGTACTTTTGGTCAAACTTTGGGAACGTAAAATACACTTTCGGTGGGGACCGTCCCGGGAGAAGATTGCGTTGAATTTTACTATCGGTCAAAATCGCATTAACTTTTGCCGGGGAAAGTGTGCGTTGAAATTTCCACAACATGTCACCAATTCATAATGCGCCGATTTTTATTTTTGTCGTTTAGTGACTTTCGCCGGGGACATGGTGTCCCCGGCAAAAAGCTCCTCGCCTGTCCATCCAATTGTTGTAGTGTTTTGGTTAATCAAAAACTGGAGTTTTGTATGGGTACGGTAATTAGTGCTCTTTGAGTATAACTTTTCATGTTCTTTTACGGATTTGCATAATGTTGGGTTAAATAGGATCTTGTGTTAATATTGTTGTCTTATGATCTATATGATTATCGTAAATTTGATACAATATCGTTTGGTATAACAAATTGTTTGCGTTGCGGTTGGTGTTTACAATATAGCACTACATCTCTGCATTCTTTATATATAAGATTACAAGAGTCATTTGTTGGTGATGTTTGTATCATCACTTATACTTCGTGTAAGGGAGAATTGCATATATCTGTCCAAAGGCACATAATTGCATATATGTTCTTCTAAAGCCTTAAAATTGTCAAACATATTCAAATGATTATTTTACATATATTTAATAGCTAAAACATTTTTGATAATCCTAATTGATATATAAAATAACGATTATATCCTTATTTTTTTATAATGACATATGTATCCTTTAACCATTTCCAACAGCACCATCTATCTATACTTGGACTCCTGTATATATTCATAGATCAAATGATCAAATAATAATACTAAGAGTGTCAGTCAACGCAAACCTTGTAATTTACTCTATTTTTTTAGTAAATATTTCTCCTTAACCTTCTTAAATATATATAATAAAATTAAGCAAATTAAGCAATTTTCATTTATACTTTCTTACAAAATATGAAAAATTTCCATATTCTTCATTTAAATGTATTAAATCTTTCTTCATAAAGTTTAGTTTTTTTAGTGTTATTTGATGGTGTTCTACGATCTATTTCACTTACAATTACATAAACGAACATTAGAAGTACGAAACGAAGTGCGGCTACAAACGACACTCGTTAATAACTTATCTACGATATATGCAATGTAAGTGTAGTCTTCCATATCCCAAGTCTTCCTAAAAGTCTTCTCTGGGTATACATAGAAAATAGATCAGGCCGATAAGAAATTTGTGGATGGCATTTTATTCACAGTTTAGGTGTCGTGAACGTTAAACATTAATATTTGAAATTATCACAATCTCTTAAAAGTCTTGGTAAGATGATAAGGAATTTGTGGAAACTATTCAATTCACCAGTTGCATGCACGAACGTTAACATGCAAAACTATGGATAAAAAGCCAATGCATGTTCTTATAATTTTAAGTAAAGAGCAACAAATAGTTAGTATCAAAAACACTAATATACATATCATAGCAATACAGTTTAAACTTTTTAAGTGTTGTTGCTCGAGGTTTAACTTGGAAGTTAATCTTTTTTAACTGGCTGTCAAACCTTTTTTCAAATTCTTTTAATGGGAATACACTCAAATAAGTTCTCCTATCCTATAAGTTAAGTATTCCTTCAAGTGTCACCAAGATTCATAGAACCAGGGGATTTATGCTAAAATGAGTTATCTTTTAAGTATTTTCATTGAGACATTTTATCAAACGGCTTATGTGATATTACAACTGACTTGTTTAAACGATTAAAAATATGCAAATGAACTCGAATAAAGAAATGCAATACCTGCAAATTATAATTTACCAGCAAAGAAATAACCAAACCCCCAATCCCAAGTCTTCTTAAAAGTCTTATCTGTATAAGCGTAGAAAATAGTAGGAATGTGTGGATGATTGACCACAGGTGATGCTACTTGGGTTGCATGATTGATATGTTACAAAAAATCTTAATGTCGTCTTCCCAATCCCAAGTCTTCTTAAAAGTCTTCTCTTACATAGAAAATATCAATCAAAATTTGTTTTGCTCTAGCTGATAAGATATTTGTGGATGCCATTCATTTCACGAGTTGCATGTCACGAACGTTAACATGCAAAACTAAGTATAAAAAGTCAATACTTGTTCTCACAATTTCAAGTAAATTTCCAAAAATGAAGTCACCACAAGCAATAATTCACTTATCATCTTCCTCTCTTGTTTCTTTTCTCTTTTACGGTCTTACGATAACATGTCTTACTTCCGCCACCGTCTCTGCTTCATATGATGGTAATGAGACTGATTATCACGCATTGCTGTCATTTAAGTCAAAGATCACCCATGATCCATACAAAGTTCTAACCTCGTGGAACAATTCCTTTCATTTCTGTGACTGGAGTGGTATTTCATGTGGAAAGCGACACAAACGAGTGACTGTTTTATGGCTGGATTCGCAGGGCTTAGAAGGATCGTTGTCTCCTCATGTAGGAAACCTTAGCTTCCTACGTGTGCTTTCTCTATCAAACAACAGCTTTCTAGGAACCATTCCTCATGAACTTGGTCATCTTTCCAGGTTACGTCATCTTTATCTTGATGAAAACAAGTTCACTGGAGTCATTCCAGCAAACTTGTCTGGTTGTTCTTATCTCGAAGTGCTTTGGTTCGCTCGAAATAAGCTAGTTGGAAGCATACCCAGGGAGATGAGCTTACTCTCGAAACTAGCTGAGCTTGTAATTCAAGAAAATAAGTTACAAGGTGGAATCCCACCTTTCTTGGGGAATATTTCATCAATGGAATTGTTCTCTGCTGGCGGGAACCCATTTGGTGGGAGAATTCCAGATACCTTGGGTCTTTGGAAAAGCCTGAAGGAATTTTACTCTGGTGAGTGCAAGTTACATGGAAGCATCCCTCATTCCATTTTCAACCTCTCACTCCTAGTTAATTTTTCCTTAGCTGGTAATCACCTCACTGGTAGTCTTCCTTCAGAAATTGGTAATCAGCTCACGAATCTTGAGCTCCTTGAGTTATGGGGTAACGAACTGACCGGAGTTCTTCCACCTTCTCTTTCTAATTGCTGTAAACTAGGAGTTCTTGATATGGGTTTCAACAATTTTTGTGGGAAGTTGACAATCGATTTTTCGAAACTAAGAGATATTTATATGATTTCCTAACAAGAAAACAACTTCCATGGACGCGGAGAAGCTGATGACTTGAGGTTCATTGATTCTTTGAGAAACTGCACCAGATTAGTAGATTTGGATCTTGTTAATTGCAACCTTATAGGAGTGCTTCCGATATCAATAGGTAATCTTTCTGATCAACTCAGCTTTGTAAGTTTAGGAGATAATCACTTATTTGGAAGCCTACCTTCAAGTATAGGTAGTCTAGTTGGTTTGACCACTTTATTTTTAGATAATAATAGATTCACAGGAAACATCCCCACTAGCGTTGGTAAACTTCAAAAGCTACAAGTTCTTGGTCTATATAGGAATCAATTTTCAGGGACTATCCCTGATACCATCGGGAACCTATCATTGTTGACTAAACTTGGTTTAACTTCCAACAAATTAGAAGGTCATGTTCCATCAAGCCTTGGGAATTGTAAACAACTTATTGGGTTAGACCTTTCATACAATAGACTCACTGGAAACATACCCAAACAACTTTTTCAACTTCCATCACTAAGTTATTTTTTAGATCTTTCATACAACAGCCTGTCTGGTTCAATTCCATCAGAGATTAAAGATCTCAAGAAGTTGAGCTATCTCGATTTATCTTAAAATGATTTATCAGGCAACATTACTAGTAGCCTTAGTGAGTGTATTAGTCTTACAAAGTTATACCTTAGTGGCAACCAATTTCAAGGCGTAATACCATCTTCATTAAGTTCCTTGGGAGGATTGGGGATACTCGACGTTTCTCAAAATAATTTATCAGGAAAAATTCCCCAATTTTTAGAGAAATGGAAATCATTAGAATATTTGAGCCTATCATTTAATGATTTTGAGGGTGAAGTACCGACTGTAGGAGTGTTTGCAAATGCAAGTGCATTTTCAGTTTTGGGGAACCATAAGCTTTGTGGTGGTTTGGTTACACTTAAGTTACCCAAATGCAAGGAGACGGGTAGTAAGAAAAAAAAGTTTCCTTTCTTCATATTAGTCATCGTGATTGCAGTCATGTTGCTCGTCGTATTATGTTTTGTGTATCTTTTGTGTAAGAAGAAACGCAACAGTCAACCATCTCTATCATCGGGGAGTGAACGGTTCATGAAAGTTTCATACCATCAACTTCTCAAGGCTACTGATGGCTTCTCTACAGAAAATTTGATTGGGGAGGGTGGGTTTAGCTCGGTTTACAAAGGAATCCTCGATTCTAATCATAATAAACCTGTTGCAGTCAAAGTTTGCATCTTCAAAATAAAGGAGCTCACAGAAGTTTTCTAGCAGAATGTGAAGCATGGCAGAATATTCGACACCGTAATCTGTTGAAGATAATAACTTCATGTTCAAGTACTGATTTCCAAGGCAATGATTTTAAAGCTCTGGTTTACGAGCTTATGCCCAATGGAAGTGTACACAACTGGCTTCATTCAAGTGCAAATACATCGAAACTGAACCTTCTTCAACGAATAAACATTGTCAGAGATGTTGCCACCGCACTTGATTATCTTCACAACCGCTGCCAAACCACGATCGTTCACGGTGACTTGAAGCCTAGTAACATTCTACTAGATGATGATATGGTGGCTCATGTTGGAGACTTTGGTTTAGCTCGACTACTTGGTACAGACTTAAACCAAAACAGCTCAACAGGGGTTAAAGGAACAATTGGTTATACACCTCCAGGTAGTATTCCATAATGCTTACATTTACTTAAAAATTACTGTTTGTAACTTAAGTAACTCTTTTTAATTCACAGAGTATGGTCTCGGGAGAGAGATGACAAGTTTTGGGGATGTCTATAGTTTTGGAATATTATTACTGGAGGTGATGACGGGGAAAAAGCCAACAGATAACATGTTCAATGATGGACTTAGCCTTCATAAATTTGCTTACATGGCATTACCGGGTCATGTAATCGATGTTATTGATAATGATGCAATTGTGTTGCAAAGTACCGAAGCGAATGCAAAGAAAGTGGAAGAATGTTTGGTTGCAATTATCAAGATTGGAGTATCGTGCTCTGTGGATTCACCACCACAACGGATGAAAATAGAAATTGTTGTCAATGAGTTGCAGCGTATTCTCGACGTGCTTCAAACTATATAAGGTACTCTGTCCTATCCTTTTGCTGAATATGATTTTAAATGAGTTTGTTAATAAACAATGACTAACTTGGTTTTATTTTTGAACGCTTTCAGGTCTAGTACCAAGCTTTCTTTGTGAAATTTGAAAGTAAGTGCAGCAAGGAGGAGTGCATGTTGTAGTTATATAAACGTTACTTTGTCAAATATGTTTGTAAGTGTGTTTTAATTTTCTTGTTGCATAAGTACTGTATCAACCATGTTTATGATCAAGTGTGTCTATTTGAATGAGAAAGTCTGTTGGTTACATCACTGGATCCTTTCATGGGGGCAAAGTTTGTTTGTTTTATTGCTGCAAGTACACTTTACTTTTGATTTTATTGGTATTTGGTTAGGTCTTTGGGGTTAAAATGTTTTTATAAACAAAGTTCAAATAGATCTGACCCTTGACATCTTAGTGTATCTGCAAAGTGAATATTGTTGATAGTTGTAGTCAGATTACACTAACTTAGCTAAATTTAGGTCTTGTAGTTTGTTTACTATTAGGCCAGGTACCTGTTACTGTCTTTTTACCGAAAACGCGTACGAAAAAGAAGCCGACAACCCCATCCCAGAAATCTGGAGGGTGAATCTAGGGAGCGTTCTTTTGCTTCTGAAGTAGTCAAAAATCAAAAATTTACTTGATTTCGAGTTCATGGACCCGCCACCTAAACTTAACATTCTTAACTACATGCATCATTGCATCAACTATGGATATTGGAACAAGTGAAAGCTCTACGAAAGGCTCGGGATGTGAGTTATCAGTTACTTGACATCTTGAAAAAGCTCATGATCCGGCTTACATCATGTGGGTCGAATTGTAACGTCATCAGAAAAGCGATATGCTCAGTTACTTCCATAACGCTGCAAAACGTAAAGGAATCATGATACATAAGTATTAGGAACTGGATGCCGTGCCATTTGCACCGGACCTCAGCTTTATGTTGCAACATCTTGGATGGTATGGCTGCTCTTTGAATAAATATTCGTAAGGGTGGGAAAATGGGCGGGTCTAGCGCTTGTGTAACGGGTCAAAACGATAACATTTTCGTAAGGGTGGCAAAAGTAATGTTTTGGTTTTTGGAATAAAACAGTTATTAAGCTTTTAACTTTATTAATCTGATATTCATTTTAGCTTCATACTTCATAAGCTGAGAGCAATTCATATGTTGAATCTGGACAGTCCCATAGTCTGAAATATTGCTTCATTTGGCCCAAATGGGCGCAAAAGGACTGGAAGATTAAATTTCTTTGTGCAATAACTTAATGGTTTATATAAAAAGGTGACTCGAGTTCATGCAAATTATATGACGTATGAGAAAGATACTATTGTACACCGAAAAGGTTTGTACAACATAACGCATGGAAACATGGATGGGTTAGGTAACGGGTCAAAACAGGATCAGGTTGAAATGTATCACTTTTAGTAGTGGTTGAAACTGGACCCTCAAGAATATGGTGTACATGGATTCATTACTGTAGGTTCATCATTGCGAGTAATATTATCAGTTTGTTTTGGTTTCTTACCATACATATTTCTACCATCCATTTTTCCAATTCATTTTTTTGTTGTTATAGTGTAAAATGTTGCAAATATAGGATTCATTCGTATAAAACCAAAATACATGCTTAAACCAGTTGCATAAAATGTCAGCTTTACCTCAGCCAGACACTCTAGCTAAAAGTACATATTAGAAAAGTTATACAGAACCCGGTCAGAGTTCGTTCAAGTGTATTGGGTGTATAGGACGGTAATCTATTCCGAAACAAGACCAAGCCATGAATTTACGACAAACTTTAGACTAATCGTTAAAGACTCGTGAATGGCCTAAATGAGCATGGTTCACTGCAGTGACCACTACTACAAAATTTGAAATAGAGCCCCCTTAATAGAGCCCGGTTATAGTGAAAAACGGGCTCTAAAGGAATTCCGTGTTATAAAATAGGGGATAGAGCCATGTTTTCTCTTACAAAACCGGGCTCTATTTGCTTTTCACATAGAGTCCCTCCCCCTTTGTGCCCTCATGCAAAACCGGGCTTTTTGGTTTCATTAATAATCGATTCAAAGGAAAAATCCCTAGTACCATTGGTAATCTTCGAAAGCTGCAAGTTCTTGGTCTAATCAACAATCAATTTTCAGGGCCTATCCCTGATGCCATTGGGAACCTATCATTGTTGACTAAACTTTATTTATATTCCAACCAATTAGAAGGCCATATTCCATCAAGCCTTGTGATTATAATCCCATTATAAGACCATGAAAAGTATAACATCTGAAAGGTGGCAGAGAAAGGGTCGGAGATGGTTACACTGCTTAGGCCGCGTACATATGAGTCAAAAGACGCGCCCTCCTGTAAA
>OU343216.1:17593395-17619843 GCA_910596185.1 Chrysanthemum makinoi | reverse complement strand
AGAGTGATCATATAAACATTTTAACACAACCATTTTAATAAATAACACCCAAACATGATTTCATGTTCATACGCTTATGCGTAGAACACAAAATCAAGCCTAGGAACAAATCTAACCATTGGAATTTAAAACAAATCAAAACCATTGTTTGTTATAACACAAAAATCGTTTAACCACTTACAAATTTGAGATCAACAACACGGATTTGTGTAACGAATTTGGAGCGTGGATGAAAGTTGGTAAAATATTAAATGTAGTAATAAATGTGAAGAGTTAATTTGGTGGAGATGTTTTATTAAAAATAACTTTGAGCTTTTGACAATTTCAGTCCCTCCACCTTAACCATTTTCATCCAACGCCCATAACTTCCATTTTGGTTACATAAAGAATGATATTTGGAAAGAAACTTGACGACACTCCCCCTTTACTTAAGAAATAATGAAATTTTATGAATTTGAGTCCGAGGAGTGTCAAACCAGAAATGTGACCACCATTATCAAAGAAACAACCGGGATGAGATAACATGCAAGTACAAAGTTTTATGAGATCGAAAAATATTTACTTTCTCCCCCTTAACACTTGACCAAAAAAATACTGAATTTTGAAAGAGTAAAGTGTTGTGGAAGATTGTACTTGCCATGTTGAAAGAAATTATATAGAAAAATATTTTTGTTGTTTTATCAGATCTTATATTTTTGTATTTTGTTTTTGAAAATATTTACAAAAGAGGTTTTGGTGTTTGATTGGTTTTAAGATTGTTTTAAAAGTTCATCGGTTCTCTGGAGTCAAACACCGCATACCAATCCGGTGGACCAACTCATTAAACCTAGCAGTAGCTAAGGCTTTGGTGAGAAGATCGCCATTGGTATTGAGTACCCACAAAGTATAATTCAACGGTACCCTTTTCCACGTGCTCCTTGATGAAATGATATCGAAGATCGATGTGCTTAAACTTTGAATGTTGAACGAGTTGCGAGATCGCAATAGCACTTCGATTGTCGCGATTACATCGGTTGTCAAATAACCATAGTCTTTGAGTTGTGTTCTCATCCAAATGACTTGAGCACAACACGCATACATGGCTACATATTCGCTTCATTGAGGACAGCGATGTACAATCCTGCTTCTTCGATTGCCATGACACCAGTTTATCACCAAGAAATTGTAGTACACCTGAAGTACTTTTCAGAATCTAAGCAACTGCGTGATCAGCGTCTGAAAAAGCTATTAGTTCAAAACCGAGAATCCTTCGGATACAGATCCCAAGTTAATGGTTCCCTTGATGTATCGGAGAGGATTCTTTTAGCCTCGAGAGGTGTTTCTCATTGGTCTTGACGATAGCGGGAGCACAGATATCTGGCAAATACAATGTCAGTCTTGGTTGTTAGATACATGAGAGACCCAATGATACTTCGGTATTTGGTAGGGTCAACCAATTTCCCGTGCAAATCAGCATCCATTTCTTGGTGTGTGCCATTGGGTGGCATAGGTATCACAACTTGTCATTCCATGTTTGTTTAAAATTTCAAGGGCATATTTGGGTGACTCAGAAAATACCACGGGGTGATTGATGAACTTGTAGTCCTAGAAAGAACGTAAGTTCACCCATCATGGACATTTCAAAATGTTTTTTCATTAGTTTTGAAAAAGCGTTTGAGTACTTAAGATGTGTTGACCCAAAAATGATGTCATCCACATAAATTTGAACGATTAAAATGTGTGCCCGTGATATTGTATGAAAAGTGTAGGGTCGACCGAACCTTTGACGAAATTATTGGCGATAAGAAAGGATGATAACTTATCATACCACGCCCGAGGGGCTTGTTTGAGACCGTAAAGAGCCTTCTTCAGTTTGTAGACATGATTAGGGAACTCTGGATCAACGAATCATTCTGGCTGGCTAACATAGACCGTTTCTTTCAGTTGTCCATTGAGAAAGCAGTTTTGACATCCATCGAAAGACGTGATGTTCATGTGAGCCGCAAACGCCAGAAAAATCCGTCAGACCTCAAGCGAGCAACGAAGCGAATGATTCTTCAAAGTCAATACCTCTTTTCTGTCTATAACCCTTAGCCACCGGACGTGACTTATTTGATTACGGTTCCTTCACATCAATTTGTTTTTCCAAATCCATTTGAGACCAATGACGAAGACCCCTGTTGGTCTTTCAACCAATTCCCATACTTCAAGACGTTTAAACTGATTGAGTTCTTCTTGCATGGATTCAATCCGGTTGTCTTTGGTCATTGCATCTTTAATGTTTTTAGGTTCAGATTGGCAGACAGTGAATGCATAAATGCAATGTTCACCGTCTGTGTAATGTTCTCAAGAGGATGGTATTTCGTCCAACGATGTGTGGAAGGTTGATGTTGATATACATTCTGCAGATTGGTAGGATTCAAATGGCTTGTAGATGATTCCGCAACATCAGGTGTGGCAGTTTCATTAGCAAACGGGTTGAAGAACGCATTTGGATCATAATCTGCAGGTGGGGGTACTTCATTTTTTAGAGGATCATCAGGTGGTTCAGCGTCGTCGTTGGATGCGGTTTGTTCAATTGTTGTTGTAGAATCAACGGTGGTGCTTCCTCAGAGTTAGTTGTAGCAGGTGTATCAGGTATTGGATTTTGATCAGGTTGAGCAGCGGAAACATTGGATACACATGGTGCACGTTCATCAATATCATCACTAAGCAGGCAAATAAATTTGTTCCATTTGACGTCGAGTTAGTTGTAAGCTAGGTTCAGCTGATGATGGGGTTTGAGGGAAGTTTAACGGTTATGACGGGTTCCAAGCTGTTATGCTCGAAGCCATTTCGTAAGCTTCATCGAAATTTGCATGAATCGTTTCCATAATCTCCCTGTATGACGATTCGGATCCGGTAACCCTTAGAGTTTTCACAATATCCAACAAAGACTCAATGTCGACTTTGGCTTTGAGCTTACCAAAGTCATCACGATCATTATTCGGATAACAAAGGGATCCAAATACATGAAAGTGTTTGAGATTCGGTTTCGGTTGTGGATAAGCTCAAAAGGTGTTTTGTTGTGGCGTTGGTAATCATTGGCGATTCGAGTGTAGCATGCAGTTGACGGCTTCACCCACAAGTAATGGAAGTTTAGCATTATTAACATTGTTCTTGCAGCTTCCACTAACGTACGGTTTCGTCTTTCAACAACTCCGTTTTGTTCCGGTGTTCGTGCAATAGATGTTTGATGCTCAATTCCCACTTTCTCATAAAATACATGAAGAGTTTGATTCACAAATTCAGTTCCTTTGTCTATTCGATTTGTCATTTGTGTTCAATTTGAACTTGAATTTTGTGAGAAATGTGATGATCATCTGTGGAGCTTGATCTTTACTTTGAAGAAAATAAACCCAAGTCCATCTTGAGTAGTCATCTACAATTACCAAGATGTAGCGTTTGCCATTAATCGATTGCACGCGCATCGGGCCACACAAATCCATGTGAAGAAGATGAAGCACATCTTGTGGTACTGTTCCACCTTTGAAGGAAAGTGAGCACGAGTGCTTTTCCCTTGTTCACAAGCTGAGCATAGGTGATCTTTAGAATACTGAAATCTTGGGAGACCTTCAACAAGTTTGTATCGAGCAAGGTTGGTTATGGTTTGAAAGTTTAAATGTGAGAGACGACGGTGCCATAGCCATGATTTTGTAGATGTAGCCTTAGAAAGTAGACAGATGGGAGATGAAGCAATCATGTCATGCATTGAGATGTAGAGACTTGATGTGTGTTGACGGACATAAGATCGTTTCCTTGTAGATCACGAATGAAACAAGTTTTCTCCCTAAAGGCAACTTCCAAATCTCCATCACAAAATTGACCAACTGAAGAGATTGTGACCAGACCTTCCACATAATAAACTCTGCTAATTTCGATGTTACCATTGATGTAATCTCCGTAGCCCATGATAGCTGCGAAGTGATCATTCCGAATCTGACAGTGCCAATGAACTTTGAAATAAAGTTTGATAACAGTTTGAGATTGCCTGTCATGTGTGGGGAGCATCCGCTATCAACAACCCAGAGGATGATCTGTATCACCTGCATTACACACAGACGACACGGATGGAATAGAAGTAGATGTGGAACCCGAAGAGTTAGAGGTTCCGTCAGATATAGATGAAACACACATGTTCATGATTTTAGGTATCCATGTAAAATAAGTGTATTATGTAACCATTTCCGCCATCTCCAACTAGTCTTAGCTTTGGTCTTAGTGAATGCACTAGGTGATAAGTTCTTCCTAGGAGGTGAAGGGGGTATTATGGGTACATCAATGATCTTAGCCGGAACACTAGAAGGTGGTTTACCTAGCACAGACTTAGAAGCATTAGTGGGCCTAGAGGTTTTCCGATTTCTATTATTCGGCTTATGATTCAAGATAGCCTTAGCAACATCTATCATGACAACCGAAAACACGACAAAACCAACACAAGAGGCTTCAAACAAAACATTAAGAGTACTTAAAGATTTAGCATTCGTTACATCACTTTGTTCATTACATTTGTCAGACGCAATATCTAAAGTGGGTGCAACTTGAGTCTTTTTCAAAGTCCTAAGGTGTTCTTCCACTTCAGCATTCTTTATTGTTCTTTTCTTACGTCGCAACTTCCTATTCTTCCTTGTATTGCTCCTAGGCAGTGAAGTGTGGGCGTTGGGAAAAGAGGCAACTATTCTGTTCAGTGAGGAAACACACATTAGTTTCTTGTGGTTTGTCATTAGATGTTCTAGAGTCATTTTGAATCTGTAGGTCTGATTACTACAGTGTTACTATCCCTATCTTGCATAAGTTTCACCATCTCTGCTTTTAGATCATGGATAGTGTGTAACAAATCTTTATTTTCAGAGCGAGTTTGTGCATTTCTATATCGACATCTTTGTGTATGCAGATGCATGATGCTTTTTCAGTGCTTTTCGAGAGTAAATCAAATATGACACTATATTCCTTTTTAACTTTT
Organism: Chrysanthemum makinoi; assembly: GCA_910596185.1. Lineage (NCBI taxonomy): Eukaryota > Viridiplantae > Streptophyta > Magnoliopsida > Asterales > Asteraceae > Chrysanthemum > Chrysanthemum makinoi. The sequence continues at coordinate 17,614,862 of OU343216.1, read as the reverse complement.
GAAATTTCTTGTTCATATTTTGAGATTTGACACTTCAAAGACACATTTTCATCATCCAGTTGCTCAACTTTAGGATTAAGAGATTTGGTATGCAACTGGTGAAGTTTGTTTTGCCAAGCTAGTTCACGAGTGTGACAATATTTTTGACACCATTGAAGATGACGTTTTGCATTTGAAAGCTCGTTTAATAATCGCTCATTTTCAACTTTTAAAATTGTGATTTGTGACACAGTATCAGTATTCTCAATATTTGCAACAGAATCAACAAAATCAGCAGAGATATAATCAAATGCATATGCAACAGAATGAAATAACACAACATTATGGATATCAGCACAGATAACATCTTCCAAGAGTCGATCAACATCTTTACTCAACATTTTCTTTTTCGTTTAGTATTTGAAATTGATGTTTCTGTTTTCTCGAAAACTGTTTTCATTAGTCCAAGCTCCTTTTGAAAATCCCTTTCCCAATATAGTGCACAATTTTTCAAAATTTTAACATGGGGTAAAATTCTTTTCTGAAAAACATCTCTTTGTTCTCGGCCTTGAGGATTGAAAATGTTCAACTTTTATTTCAGAATGAAATTCAATCTCCCGTTCTAAAAGTTTGATGTCGGATAAGAAAAGTTCAAAGTATTTAATAACTTGACAACTTTTGGATTTTGTTTTAACTTCACTAAGTGAAGGTAAAGGACCATTAATTTGTGCACCATTGTGTTGGGGACAAACATTCAAAGACTCAGACATAGGTGTGATAACCCAAGGTGTGTTAGAAGTATCCTTTTGTGTGATGAAAGCAACGGCTTTTGAATAGTTAAATGGTTTGTTATAAACAACATTTTCCAATTTTGACCGACTCTCGTCTTTTGCATCTAATTCCTCTTGACGATTATATTCAACAACACTCATAATGGAAACATCAATTCTATGTTACTGCCTTTGTAAACTTGAGTTTGGTTTGAATGCTCTATTGGAAAACTTTGGTTTGTAATCAGCAAGATTCGGTCCATATCCATTTGGATTTGGTTTTAAAGTAAACTTTTCAATGGTTGTGATTGACTCACCATGTTTATAAACAACAATTTTAAACTCTTTGATTTTGTTTTGTAAGTCGACAATTTCTTCAAGATAGTCATCTATTAGTTTCGTTGAATGCTTTTTGTACTCAGAGAACTGTTTTTGACAAGTTAACAACTCAGACTTGGCTTTTTGATTTTCCAAAGTGAGAGCGTTAAGTTGTTTTTATGATCATATTTCAGTTGTTCTATTTGAGACAACAAAGCATTCTTGGATGCGACTAGATCACGTATCTGTTTTTCTAATGATTTTTCGTTTTGGTAAGATTTAGCCAAAGCGACTTCAAAACCTTTTTCACGTTTTTCTTGAGTTTTAAAAACGTTGAGTTGGTTTTTTAAGCATTCAATATCCCTAGTTAACAGTGCATTTTTGTCCTTTAATTGCTTATTGAGGTCCTTACATATTTCCAGTGAGATTCTTGGTCTTTAAAGTAAGGTCATGAGCTGGAGGCGGAAGTTCAGCTTGTTCAACGTGAGTCTCAACATGATCATTGTCAGATCCTCAACCATAAGGTCATCTTGATGATCAAATATAACTCTGGGATCTATTTGATTATCATGGAATGAGATGTAGGCGGCTCATGTTGAACATTTTGATCCTCGTCGGATACAATATATAGGTGGAATATAACATATCATAATGAATATGGTTTGATCCGGTACTGAGACAAGCCGTCAGTGTCATACAGGCCGTGTCACTCATGTAGAGTTCATGTTTGCCATTAACATTCTGCTGCATTAGCCTGCAAGTCCTCCATATCATCATCAGAGCCATTGCCCATAAAGCTGTGTTCCTTGTTGGTAGAGTTCCACCGGCTTCATCCTTGAGAGCCAAGTAAAAACCTCCTTGTGATAAGCGGCGCCTCTTGTCCTCGGCTTTGGGCATGCATTAGCGGATGACCCTTCTCATTATAGTTATAGCAGCGAAGACCATTAATCCCATTCTGAGCATTACCCTGTTCAACCACTTGAGCCCTTTGTTGTGGAGCACCCATGTTATTCCTTCCCATTGGATTAAACCCTTGACCACCGCCCATATGGCGAACATTACCACGATTAGAACTTCAACCGTCCATTGTTAACAAAGCGATTCCTTGTGTTTGATGAGGTGCGAATGCGATTGTTGGATTTGTTTGAGTACGGCGAAGGCTCTGCAATCATGACAAACCCTTGTTGCAATGCATTGAAAGCTTCTGTATCCTCATTAGATTCACCGTAAAGTGCTTGATCATTGTTGTTGTTGTTGTTGTATGGAACCAATTGAGTTTCTTGAGATTGTTGATGTGATGGATCATATGGTGTTATTTTAGCAGATGGTTGAGCAGTGGGTTGAGGAGGATTTGTGAATACAGTTTGTAGGTGGGAATTGAGGATAACAAGCTTGAGCCCCCAAAGCTAATTGTTGATTATCCGGAAGTGAAGGTGAAACAGTTTGTCCACGGATAACCCTTTCTTTGTCAACTTCTTTCTGATGGGGCTTCAAATAGTTAAACAATCCATTATGTAGCATGATGAAGATTCTTTGCTTGACGGATGAATATGACATACTTTTCCAAATCAGGACCAAGACTACTTAGGAACTTAGTGTTGACTGAAATTCTTGGCATAATGATGTTATGTTTATCCAAGTCATTGATGATGTCTGAGAATCGATGATGATATGACTCTAATGTCTCTCTGGTTCAATCATGAAGTGTTCATAAGCCAAGTAGATTTTGGATTCCATGTCTTCTTGATTGAGTTCAGTGCCTTCCATGAGAAGATGAATATGTTCCCACATTGCTTTAGCAGTCTTTTGAGCATCAACACTTCAAAGGATCGGATTGGGTAATCCCCAAAGGATGTATTGCATTGCTAGTTCATCGGCTTCAAAATGTAGAAGTTCATCAGCAGTGAGGTCATTGAGACTTGCAATGTTGGTGACATCACCTCTTGGTAGATTGGCATTTGGATCTCGGGTGTAACAATGATAGGCATCTGAAATGGACCTTCGAGGATGACCTTCTTTAAGAACTTTCCATGTGGCTTCTTTAGATCACAAAACCTAAAGAACCTAATTACCCATTGATCGTAGTTTCCGGGGGTGAGCATTGGAGGTCTATCAAGTGATCCAGCCTCATGAATGGATTGTTGGCTACTTAAAGCTTCACACATCTTTGCAAACCAAGACGGTTCCTTCATAGTATTCCTAGATGGATGTTGATTGTGAAAGTTTGTGTAAGGTTGTACTTGAAGACTAGGTGGTGGTTGAATCATTTGTGGTTGAATTGCTCCTTGAGGAAATTGTTGTTGAAATTGTTGTTATTGTTGTTGAATTTGTTGATAAAATTGTTGTTGTTGATTGAGTTGTTGTTGTTGTTGTTGTTGTTGAGGATACACATGAGGAAAGTAGTTAGAGTATGGTGGTTGAGACATCTTGAAACTTATGTTGTAAAATGGATCTTTGTAGTCTAGTGAAACGTTGTTGATGAAGAATCCTTAAGCGTAGAAATCAAGCTTAGGCAAAGAAAACCTTAGGCGTAAAATTACCAACTTACGCGTAAAGTAATCTTCATATGATTAGCTACGCGTAGGGTTAAGGAACCTTAGCTTATCGTAAAACAAAATTTAGTAGTAGAATGCTTAGGTGTAAGATTTGCTTATGCGTAAGACAAGGCTTAGGCGTAAGTAAATGCTTATGCGTAAATGATTCTCTGCGTAAGTTATTGCTTAGGTAAAACTAGGGTTTTGCCCAAAATCCTTTACACTTATTCAGTGTAAAAGATATCCAAAGTCGAAGTGTTTTCAGGCTTATCCAAGCAAGAAAACAGAGTAAGCCAAAACGAAGATCAAACCAAGGATGACTTACGCGTAACAACTAGGGTTTTGTTATCGTTAGGTTTTGCTAAAACGAGATTCTGTCCAAAAATGTTTCTAAACTAGATTTTTTGATGAAAGCAGCTTCAATATCACCAAAATAACACAAAAGTGTGAAACTTGATGATCCAAAACTTTTATACACCTTACAGCGTTATGAATGATAACACGTATCAAGCAAAAAAACAAAGAAATACACTTAAAGTTTGAAACTTTTTGCCAAAAACTTAAACTTTAACACCTAATAACCTTGAAAGTACAAGAATCTTGGATTTGAAAGTGTAAAAAATGAGTTTTTATGTGTATGAAAGTTTGCAAACCGAGAGTTACGCGTAACCTTCAAAAACAAAATAACTTTCACCCAACTATTTGGCGATTGATACCACTGTTAGGTTCCTATTTATGTAACACAGGCATCAATATAAGAAGTGAGATAAGAGAAGTGATCGAATGAACACACTAATACAATACGCGTAGGAATATGATAAGAGTTATGCGTGAATATTGAGATAATGTGAACAACCAACCATCTAAGGATGGTTTACATGAGGTATTTATAGGAGGGAACTAGGGCAACACACCAAGTTCCCATCCTTTCCTTATTAGTCTTGGGCCAAGGCTTGTGGGCCTTCTACATAAGCCTTAGCATAATAACAAACATAAAGGCCTAATTAAGCTAACTATTACATATTAATTACTAACACTTGTAATCTAATTTAGGAGTGATTCCAACATTATATAAAACCATTTTAGCTTCACTATTTTTGGAAATCTTTTTCTTAATTTCATCGGTGAGTTTATCATGAGGTATATTAACTAAAATTCCATTTTATCTTTGCAGTGGCTTCAAAATCGCTTCAACAATGATGTACAAAGATCAATATCTTTAGACTTCATACGTTTAGAATCTATTTTCCAAAATACAAACTCAAGTAGTGGAGGTCGTTGCATGGATTGCCCTTCCTTGTAATTTTCAGAACCCATAGTGGTTGAAAAGTTTTTAAAATCGGTTTTACTTTAAAACTTTTATAAACTTAGCTCTTGATGCCAATTGTGGAAACTAGAGTTTGAATAGTTTTGCGATTTTAAGTTAGTTTCTAAAAACTTTAGATTCGATGTTATGTGAAATAGTATGGATGAAGATAAAGTATAGATCTAAGAGTAGTGCAAGTAAGGAAAAAAAAGTAAGGGATAAGAAACACAACCGATTATAGTGGTTGGCTACAAGGACACCTTCCTTGCCCTACTCCAATCCCGAGTCACCTACTCGAGTTCAAGCACTATGTCAACAAACTTGAACTTGGCGGAGAAGCCTTCTCAAGTTGCTTACACCTTTTTCCGGTACAAAGCTAAATACCCAGTCCGTAACACGGAGGACCAAACCAACACGACTATTACACAACAACTATGTAAAATATCAAGTACAAGATCTTTGCTATAGAAATCTTGTGAAGGAACAAATCAATCAAGGACCCCTTTCTTGGATGACTTGTAAGCTCGTGATCGCCTTAGAGAAGGACCTATATTAGAATCACAATAGAAGGAAGAAGAACAACTCTCTAGATCAAGTGATCTTTTGTTAGAAGAGTGTAAGAATATATGAGAGAGTTAGTAAGAAGAGGTGTGAGGAGAAATGAAGAAATGGCTCTCTATTTATAGGCAAAAACTTTTGCCCTTGTAGCACGGATCCACGGATCCCTCCCTCAAGGATCCGTCTAGTGTAATACCGGGATCCGTGGGGCGCTCCTCTTTGCCCATGGGTTTTTTGGTTATGGGTCATGGGTCATGGGTTGGTCCATGGGTATTTCATTAGATACAATGTATCTAATAGATGCAATGCATCTAGTCAAATGGATATGGGTCAATACCATGGGTTATGGATATGCTCCATGGGTTGTGATTTTTACCCATCCTAATAAACTATTACAACAAATGATTTATTACAACAATTTGCATTAAATGACTATATGTAAATGCTTTACAAAAATAACATGTATCCTTATAATTTTACTTATGATAACATTATATTTGTTATCAACAAAACACAAAGAAATCGCTAAATATTAATAAACGTTTTTACGGTTTATTTGTATTAACAAAAAGTGCTACGCAAAATCGATTTTCATAAATATCGAGCACTTATCCTGAAACATATGAAGATAATTCACTACAATATCTTCAAAAGATATTCAAAATCTTTCCCATCTTGCGTACCATTGATTCAAAATTTTTCAAAAAAAATTCTCAAAATCTCTCAAATTTGGTACCAAGATATACCCCTCATCAAAATTTCAAAATATGCTTTCTTTAAGGAGGAGTATAAAACCAAAATTGTTCCAATATTCATGCTAAATCAGTTTCTCTCCAAATGCTTTTCGAAAAACATATCTTTTAATCATCTTGTTTCAAAAACATCATAGATATGCTATTTTTGAGAGGGGGGGGGGGAATGTGATTAAAATGTGATCAAATCTGTTTAAAGACCGTTGTTTGAATCTCAAAAGAGCTCGACTCAGTCGCAACCAACAAATTGACGATAAAACACTGGACGGGTAATAATTCCAAGTTGGTCTAACTAGTGATGTAAACGTGTCTCGCAAAGGACTTATCTAAGTAGAATGTACCATCTCGAGAGACTTTCTTTGGACATGTAACTGGATGGGTAATAATTTCAAGCTAATCGATCTAGTGATGTAAACGTGTCTCGCAAAGGTCTCGTCTATTGAAAATCTATCAATTCAAAAAGTGTAAACTCTTCCCTCAATGTGCAAATTATCTAAACAATGTATGTACACATGTGGAGGAGGAGTATTTCTGAAATATAAAATTCTCAAGGTGTTAACAAAACATGTTTTATAATCATAAACACTTTGAGAGATTTTCAAAAAAATGTTTTATGGCAACATAGGATAGTCATGGACTTATAAGGTGACTAAGGATAGGAAATACGTCCTATGATCCGCTAGAGCCGGAGGGATCTATCCAAGGACATCACAAATAGTTTAGTCCTAGAAAGTCCTTACGTATGATTGAAAAAAAGAATAAAGTGAGAAAGGAGAAAGAAGGGGTTGAAGAATTTAAAAAAAAATAAAGAAAATGGTGAAAAGAAATAGCACTCCAAATTCAACTTAGGGCAGAAACCGGGTTCAATTTCATATGCTACTGGTTGTCACTAAGATGATGCCGGTATTGAAGACAAAGTTGTCATGGACCCAGTGACATAATGAATCTAACCTTCTAGCCACTCAGTTCATCTTAAAAGGATTTTTTTCATTCTCACGGGGAACCTTGCATAATCTATCGACCTCTCATTTCGAGAAGTGTTGATATTGAAACAGGAGACACTGCTCTAGTCTCCGACTAGTCAAACAAAATTGCACAAATCGAGTCTAGATCCACGAGATTCATCAAAATATCTTTTAGGAACACTTAACATTTCTATACTTGTTGTTCAACATTAAGAACACAAGATGTAAATTTCAGAGTCCTACGCAGATCCTAGCAATCTGCCAGAACATTTATGAGAGGATTTACACATGTAATCCTCAGTGATTGAATGAAAATTCCTGCCAGGGTCAACATCAAACAACCTTGACAGCAGGTCACTTCGGTAATTCTTTACGGGTTACGCTTAGTGTTCTCGGTGATTTCAAATGGTCTGATCGTGGAGTGACACCTTGGTGTACTCCAGTGACTCACACCGACAGTGTGATGATATTAAGTACGGGGACATGCCAGTGACCATCCAGTCTGAGATTCGTCAAAGAACTCGCCAGCGATTTGGGATGTACTTGTACAAAATATCTAAACACTTACGTCGGGAACTTTATACTTGTTTTCATCGATCTTAAGAGTTCTAGTGACCACTACCATGCGATTATCATCAACAATGTTTTTTAAAACATGTCGTTTCTCAAAAATTTCTTCAATAATGGCTTCTGGACACATCAGTTCAGGACCCGCGCTTCAAAGAAAGGAAAGTGCTTAACAAAAACAAAGGTTTTATATATATTTCAAGAACTTTTCCTAAAAACAATGGCTTGTAAGTATGTCAGCTTGCAACCCAAACTTTAAAGAAAGGAAAGTGATACGCACAATCAATTTTCATAAATATCGAGTACTTATCCTAAAACAAATGAAGATAATTCTTATCTAATACCTTCAAAAGATTTTCAAAATCTTCATCATCTTGCGTACCATTGATTTGAAATTTTTCAAAAAGATTTCTCAAAATCTCTCACATATTGGTACCAAGATATCTCCCTCATCAAAATTTCAAAATATGCTTTCGTTAAGGGGGAGTATAACACCAAAATTGTTCCAAAATTCATGCTAAATCAGTTTCTCTCCAAATGCTTTTCGAAAAATATATCTTTTAATCATTTTGTTTCAAAAAAACATCATAGATATGCTATTTTTGAGGGGGAGAAACGTGATTAAAATGTGATAAAAATGTTTTAGATCATTTGAATCTCAAAAGAGCTTCGGTAGTAACCAATGAATTGACGATAGAATAAAGACATTACTCGAAAGACTTGTTCCTGACGGGTAATAATTTCAAGCGGTTAACCATGATGGCGTGTCTCGAATAGGACTTGTCTAAGTAGAATGTACCATTTCGAGAAACTTTCTTTGGACTTGACCAGGCCGGGTAATAATTTCAAGCTAGTTCACTAGTGGTGTAAACGTGTCTCGAATCGGTCTTTTCATTGAAAGTCGATCAATTCAAAAGTGCGAACTCTTCTCTCAATGTGCAAATTTATCTTAAAAATGTATGTGCACATGTGGAGGGGGAGTATTTTTGAAATATAAAACTCTCAAAGTGTCAACAAAATATCTTTCATAATCATAAGCACTTTGAGAGATTTTACAAAAAGGTTTTATGGAAACATAGGATAGTCATGGAGTTATAAGGTGACTAAGGATAGGTTTTATGTCCTACGATCCGCCAGAGCCGGAGGGATCTACCCAAGGACAACACCAATAGTTAGAATTAGAAAGTCCTTAGGTATGATTGAAAAAGGAGTAATATGAGAAAGAAGAAAGAAGGGGTTGAAGAATTAAAATGAAAAGTAAATAAAAAGGTGAAAATAAATAGCCCTCCATAATTCAACTTAGGGCAGAAACCGGGTTCAATTCATATGCTACTGGTTATCACTAAGATGATGCCAGTATTGAAGACAAAGACGTCATGGACCCAGTGATGCAATGCACCTAACCTTCTAGCCACTCAATTCCTCTCAAAAGGATTTGTTTCATTTCTCACGGAGAACCTTGCATAATCTATCGACCTCTCACTTCGAGATGTGTTGATATTGAAAAGGTGGCAGTCTGCTCCAGCCTCCGCTCACTAAAATCAAAACGCACTTAATCGAGTCTAGAGCCACAAGATTCATCAAAAGATCTTTTAGGATACACTGTCCAATTTCATACAATTGTGTTCGCAAAAAAGGACACAAGTTGTATAAGAGTCTTTTGTAAGATCTTTTGATCTTGCCTCAAATATCATGGTGGATGTTTTATGTTTCAAACGGTCTACAGTCGTGGAGTGATACTTCAATATACTTCAGCGACTTACCTTAATTGTTGATACACTTCGGTATATCTTGTTAGCCTTCTTAAGGGCCTCCAATTCAAGAACAACTTTTGTAAGGATTAGAAAAGTATTTTCACACTATCTTTAATACTCTCGACATTCGAACCTGTAAGTGCTGGAAATCCCGCTAAGGAGATTCCTTTCACGAATCGAATCCTGAAGACGTGGGTCGTTACTTGGATTTATCCAATGTAATGATAATTGTCCCTCAACGGGATTTAGACGGCTGATGTGCCCGACCAAGGTGAATGGAATCAAGACATTCATCAATAAAACAATCGTAGTGGTCTATTCTATAAGAAAGGTCCAACGTGATTGATTGGTACTTTCAACTAACATATTTATCCAGGTACTGATGATAGTCCCTTGGAGGAAAGACCATTTACCACCACCATTATCATCAACATCTATTTTCGCATGCTCATACTCACATTATAAAGATAGTCTCATCAAAGATCTCCACAAAAGCAAAGTTTAGAAAGATTCTACGCCAAAGTCCAAGAAACTGCAAAGTTAAAAGACAAAGATCAATGTTAAAAGTTGAGAACTACACAAGTATGAAGATTCAAAGTTATCAAGAAGTATGAGCTTGTCGGAAAGGAAGATAACGTACCAACAACAAAGACATTGATGAAAGGCAGATATACACCATTATCTAATCACAAAGCATGAAGGAACAAAGAATCAAGACTATTCTATGTCGATACACAAGGTTCAAGCTCAAGAAGACTAAAGACCTAATCAAGTGGAGCATCTTTTGAATGACCACCCTTAGGGGGAGATTGTTAGCCTTAATAGAAAGTGATGGTCATTCACGATTAAGAACTTTGTAACATGTCTTAGGTATTGTAATAGAATAGTCAATGGGCTCGTGGATCGGGCTAAGCTAATAGGTTAGTGGTTATGATTAGCGAGTCCTTATACAAGTTGTAATCCAATCCAATCCAATCCAAGTCTAAACCAAGCCCATGCCAAGCCCATTAGGGCATTCTACTTGTAGTATAAATACACCTCAAATGATACATTTGAGGTGTGTGCTTGAGTGTGTAAGTATGTTTTTTCTTATGGAATAAAGTTTCATGTTCTTTTCTTTATCTCTCAAAAACATACTATCTCTCAAGTCACCATATTACCATTCGAGCTTCATTATAACGTGATAAGGTTGATATATTCAAGGTCCTACAAATAGACCCTACTTCTATTCTCATTTACGCTTAATGTATAATGAATTGTGATTGTAGATGATTTACATTTATCGACGTTTTTATATTGCATCATTTTCATCACGTCTTGGTATTTAGATTTTTTCCGTCTCTCTCCGGCTAAAATAAGTTGGATTTTTTATGAGAAAAATTGAAAGAAAATGGAACCAGTGATGAGTTATGGGTTGAGTCGTTCCATCTCATGCAATACTATCGTACACAAACAATCCGCCACAACATGCGGTCAATACTATTTCATACAAACACTACGCAACAACATGCGGGTTGAAATTCTCGTTTATATACATACACAAAAACTCATGTTTTTATTTTGATATTTGTAATACCGTGCATATACATGTTGTATTTTTAAAACAACATATATTTTTTATTCTTAAAATATAAAATCTAATGGATATAAAGTATAAGGAGGTATTTTTTTTAAAGTTATAGAAAAACATAGAAACTCATAAATTCACAATTAACAACATATAATTTATTTAAAATCAAACCACTAAAGTTTTATTAATTATCATATTTTTTTTATTTTTTTTAAGTTTTTGTTTTCACAAATTTGACACCTATATTTTCATTTTTATCACCAAGTGTATCAAAGTTTGATTTTTTTTTCTCAATTGAATAATAAGAATGCTCGATTTTGCTACGTGTCAAATAGTACAACATGATTGGCCTAATTTTTTTTCCCAATAATATTGTTTTAGCAGAATACTTCCAAAATGATGTAATTCTTTTTTATTAAAAAATTGCTCTTTTAAGTTTGATAATAACCTTAAACTCATTAAGCTTTAACTTTTAACTCCCATATATTTCAAAACTTCATCCTAACAATTTAAATGATTCCTTAAAGACATTAAGATGTTTGGTACAATGGTATGGAAAGGGTTGTGCTTTTCCTTGTTTGTCTGGTCCAATGAATGGAACTAAAGAATAAAAATGGCATTCTCTTTCCACAATTTTGATTCTTTAAAAAAAGCAGAGAATGAAGAGAATGGACGATTTAAACGTAATGCATTCACAAGTGTAATGCCATGTGAGAATCAAAAGGCACTAGAAAAAGGGAGGTTTAAAAAGTAAAAGTCATGTGTACGACACATGCTTTGTCATTGTTGATTATATGAACAAAACCTAAATCGAGTTTTGTCTCTCACGACTGGGATTCAAATCTCCATCGCCGGCTAACCTTCATAACCTCAATTGTTCTTGCTTTCATGAATAAAACATGGAGTCAATTGCTTGGAAAAACATTAATTGATACTATAAAATATTCTAACCTCTCGTGAAACTTAAAACACTCTATGAATCAAGGTTCCAAACACCATAATAACACACAAGATATTCAAACATTCTTTCTGGCAGTAAAATTATCATAAGGATATCCCTTTATGGCTAGTCCACGATGAATTATTGATGCTTATTTAGGCAATAACATTATCATTGATGGATTCTTATTTAATTGGCATTAACTCACTGTTGTTTTGAGTGGCGGGTTTGGTTGTTAATTCGTTGTTGTTTTAAATGTCGGTTGCTTCTGTTTGGGTGTTAATTCGTTGCTATTTTAAGTGTTAGTTGTTGCTTTTTGGGTGTCGATTTGCTTTCTTCGAGTTCCAATTGCTGTTGTGTTGTTCATGTGTCGGTTTGCTAATGTTTCGAGTGTCATTTGTTGTTGTTCGGGTGTCACGTTGATGATTTTGCAAGTATCGTCATTCGTTGTTTCTGGTGTTAAGCTGGTGTTGTTCTGTAACATATTGGATTTCACAAACACATACATAATCACAATAAGGGGCGTATAGTTTAGAGGTTTTAGAGAGAGAAAGTAGAATGAGAGCCTTTCTAGAGAGAGAAAATAAACAAAAGAGAAAATGTTAGATTAGAATGAAAGGTCCAACCCTCTACCTTGGGAGATAGAGGGTATTTATAGTTACATACTACATGTCCTCCTTCGGACTGTGGATCAGGCATCTGAGTGGGTAAAGACCGTCCGTCCTCCACGGTGTTGCTCTAAACTAAATAACTAATAAATAGCGTAATGTCTACGAGCTAACATATGCTAGACTAGAGTTGGGGTGACCGATTCTTCACTATGGATTTCTAAATCTAACAATCTCCCCTAAGGGAGGTCACCCCATGAATTACATTTTTTTCCTAGCATTCTATTCTTGACTTCGTTCTTGAGCTCGTAGACTTTAATTCTTCAAGTTCCGCAATCTTTGTGCTTTAGCAGTGATACTTCAAAGTCCGATTATATTGTACTTTGAGTGGAGGCCTTTAACTGATCCACATCTTTGATGATCTTTGAGCTTTCATTGAGATCATCAGCCACAGTAAATCTCTGGATCACCCTTTATTGTGTTGCCATCATGTGAAGTTGTGACTTTCGGACCGACATGCTCCCACTTTTGGATCATGACATCTTTCCTTCAGAGTAGCGGAAGCTTTACTGGTTCATGATATTTACAGCAGTGTAGCAGAAGCATAGTATAAAAATATCAGAGCCAGGTTATGTAGATATGCACCCGTCATGATTTCTTCAATTAAGTGTGGATGATGTGAGCATGCGGCTTTGGATTGACTTCTCAATCGATGGTACCAGCAGTAAATGTACCTACAAACAACAGTTAGCAATAAAACACACGAAAGTGTCTTTGATCACTTCGTTGAATTGAGGTACACGGCCCACGGTTCCCCGTTGATCAGTACAAGTGCTGTGATCGGTATAATTCGAAGAATCTCTTGACAGGGTTTCGCATCTATTCTAGCCGTTCTCAAACGGAACATCTCAAAGAAGACAACGGAGTGAGAACAGCGAATTGAGATTCACTGATTGATGAAAAATTGATTTGTAAACAATCGCGTATTGCTTAGAAGAAAGATTTTTGCAATACGACGAAGGTTTTATGAGAAAGATCAATTTTCAATCAAAAATACCTTTTGTATTAGAAAGAGAATACACATTCGATGTGCTAGAGAAAAGAAGATTTGCACATCGAACGGTTTTTCTAAAAGTATTTTTACAATCAGAGATACTTTTTGTGTTTGAAAACATGAGTACACATTCGATGTGCTAGAGAAAAGAAGGTTTGCACATCGAACGGTTTTTCCAAAAGTATTCGTCAATTCATTTCCTGGACCAAGGTTGATTCATGATTGAATCGCCCCATCGTTTCTATCCATTTGTCACAAGCTTGATCTTATAAAAGATCTCACATGTCACCAACCAAGAGCTTGTTTGATGTTGGCTCTAGAAGGATTTCCATCTTCATCGTGAATATTTATAATATCACTCAGATGTTTTGGCAATACCACAAGGATAATGCGTAGGACTCTCAATATATACTTACTTTCCACCTAGTGTGAAACAGTAAGTCTTCAAGAATAATGTGTCCTAATGAGATATTGTGGATGATCTCTTGGCTCTAGATTCAATTGTGCACTTTTGGTTCCTATGCCGGAGACTAGGGAGAGGGTCTCCTTCTTCAATATCAACAATCTCTAAGAGAAAGTCGATAGATTATGTAGGTTCCCCGTGAGAATGAAACAAGCTCTTTTAAGAGGAACTTGAGTAGTTTGGGAAGTTGTAGTGCAGTGCGTCACTGGGTCCATGACGTCTTGTCTTTAATACCGGCATTACCTTGGTAACCACCAGTAGCATATGTATTGAACCCGGTTTCTGCCTAAGGTTGAATTAATGGAGGGCTATTTCTTTTCACCCTTTTCTCATTTCATTTATTTTTCATTCTTCCACCCCTTCAGTGCTACTGAGACTTCATTACTAGAACCTTGTTGGGTTTATTCCAGTTCTAGCTCTATCTCAGTCCGCACTCTTCCCATATCTCATTTTCTCCTTTTTTTCCATCATACCTAAGGATTCTACTATCTAGTGGATTGTCCTGGGTAGATCCCTTGGTTACGGGTGGATCGTGGGAACTAATACCTAACCTTACCATCTTTATAACTCCAATGCATAAAGTAAACGGGTCGGTCCTTTGGTACAGTTCTTTCCATCTTGAAACCAATTAAAAAATCATTTGGAAAAAACAATCAAGGTACTTTTGATACGAGATCAAAGCATTTTGTACCTTAATAGTTTTGATCATTTTAGAAATGCTCCCCCTCAACATGTGCATATGATTTTATAAATTGTTTAGCACATGGAGGCAAGAGTTCTTTTGAAATAAATTCTTGATCACAATTTCCGTGGAAAAAGCCATTTGATTTTCTTGGTAAATTCTCCCCCTCAATGTGTGCGTAGGATATTTGAAATCATTTTATCACATAGAGGAAAGAGTTCTCTTGAAGTACATCCATGATCACAAAAGCCATTAAGAAACCATTTGCTGCCCCTCAATATGTGCCTCGATATACAAAAGATTTTAGCACATATTAGAGAGAACTTGCAAATTGAATCAAAACGATCATCTTTTATCAAATTTCATATTAAATCACAAATTCTCCCCCGATCAAAAATATCAAACCCTTTGAGATTTTGGATCTCAAGTGATTTAATCAGGTTTAGAAAACATTGGAGAAAATGTGGCCTGGTTTAAATACTCATCTTGTTTTTGGATAAATGCTCCTCCTCAATCATGTGCATCATATATTGAAATCGTTTGGCACATGGAGGCAGGAGTGCCTTTGAAGGACTAAAACAAATTCCATTAAAACATATTTGAGATTTAAATCACGATCTCTCCCTCGATCAAAATTTCAAACCAATTGAGATTTGTGATCCCAATTGATTTAAATCATTTAGAAAATTTTGGGGAAAGACGTGGCAAGATTTTATTTTGAAAAATGACAGATAAGGACCATTTTAAGACATTAAAGATTGTTAGTGTCAGGTATGATTGTTTTTTAAGATCTTTAAGTAAAATAAAACAATTTCACAATCAAACAAGAACAGAAAAAATTTCATTTTGACAGATCTTTGAGTTTTAAAGAAAATCATACCATGACATAACATTAAATCTTTAGATCACCACATTTTAACGTACAAACGGACTTGATAGATGAAATACCGTTTGAAAATATTTAAGAATGAAATCACTCTCCCCCTCAATCGATGACCGTAGTCGTCGATTGAGTGACTAAAGATTTAAAAATGAAGTCCGGTTGATTTACAAAATTTAGTCCAATTTATTTTCAAACAAATATTTTTCTACCATACAAATATGGTATCATCACAATTAATCCTTGTTGGAATCACTCCTAAACCTTAATTCAAGTGTTAGTGATTCATATGTAATAGTTAGCTTAATATGGCCTTTATGTTTGTATTTAGCCTTAGGCTTATGTAGAAGGCCCATAAGCCTAGGCCCAAGCCCATAAAAGAAAGGAAGGGACTAGGAGTGTTGCCCTAGCTCCCTCTCCTATAAATACTTTGTAATAACCCTCACTTGAGGGTTGGTTGTTCAATTCATTCACTTTCCCACTCTACGCATAACCATTCTTCATATCATACGTGTGTGTGTGTGTGTGTGTGAATTTGTTCAACCGATCTCTTCTCTTCTATATTTCTACATATTGATGCTTGTGTTACTAATATGGTGACCTAACAGTGGTATCAATCGCCAAATAGTTGGGTGAATCATTTTTGTTGTTAAAAGTGAGTTTGGTCTTACTGCGTAACAACGGTTCCAACTTTGGTTACTTTCGAAACTCATTTTTATACTTTTCAATCCAAGATTCTTGTACTTTCAATGTTTTAACGTGTTAAAATATCTGTTTTGGCAAAAGTTTCAAACTTTGCGTATGTTTTTGAGCTTGGTTTTATCGTGGTACTAGTTCTCACGCATAACTGTTTTTTGAGCTTTGGATCATCAAGTTTCACACTTTTTTGTTATTTTGGTGATATTGAAGCTATTTCATCACAAAAATCTGGTTTGGAAACATCGGTTGGCGAAATCACTTTTGCTATTTTCTACGCGTAAGTAAAACCTAAACTTACGCGTTGTTCATGGTTTGATCTTCATTTTGTGGATTACCCGAGTGTTTTCTTGTTTGGATAAGCCGAAAACGCCGACTTTGGATATCTTTTGCACTGTGATAGTGTAAAAGATCGTTAGAACAAAACCCTAAAATTACGCATAAGCAGCTTCTTGCGTAGAATTTTTACGCATAAGATTCATCTTACGCCTAAGCTTTGTCTTACGCGTAAGGTAATCCCTCGCCTAAGTTTTCTACGCTTAACTTTCTGTTTCACGCATAACTTTAGTGTTTATCATCTCTTACGCGTAAGGTAATCCTCTGCGTAACTATTGCTGCACGCGTATCTTTGGTGTTTTTACGCATAAGTGGTACTTTGCTCTTCTGTGATTTCTACGCCTAAGGATACTTCATCAACAACGGTTCATTCGACTACAAAGATCCATTTAACAACACAAGTTTTCAACATGTCACAACCACCATACTCTAACTATTTTCCTTACACTTATAATCAACGACAACAACAACAACTAAGTCCACAACATCAACAATTTAATCATCAACAAAAAATTTATCAACAACAATTTACTCAACAACATACTCCACAACTTGCAGCAATTCCACAACCTCAAATGGTTCAACCACCACCAAGTCTTAAAGTACAACCTTACACAACTTCTCAATCAACATCCATCCAGGAGTACTATGAAGGAACCGACATGGTTTGGCAAGATGTGTGAAGGCTTAAGTAGCCAACAATCAATTCATGAAGCTGGCTCACTTGATAGACCTTCAATGCTCACTCCAGGAAACTATGATCAATGGGTGATAAGGTTCTTTAGGTTTTGTGATCTAAAGTAGCCACATGGAAAGTTCTTAAAGAAGGTCATTATGGAAGGTCCATTTAGGATGCCTATTATTATCACGCATGGATCAATTTGCCAATCCACCAGAGATCTGTCACCAATATTGCAACATCTCCGACCTCATAGGTGATGAACTTCTACATTTTGAAGCCGATGAACTTGCAATGCAATACATCCTTTTAGGATTACCCAATCCGATCCTTTGAAGTGTTGATGCTCAAAAGACTGCTAAAGCAATGTGGGAACATATTCATCTTCTTATACAAGGCACAA
Source organism: Chrysanthemum makinoi (assembly GCA_910596185.1). NCBI lineage: Eukaryota > Viridiplantae > Streptophyta > Magnoliopsida > Asterales > Asteraceae > Chrysanthemum > Chrysanthemum makinoi. Next base: position 17,597,048 of record OU343216.1, on the reverse strand, counting down.
CACTCAATCGGGAAGACATGGAATCCAAAATCTACTTGGCTTATGAACACTTCATGATTGAACCGGGAGAACATTAGAGTCATATCATCATCGCTTTTCAGACATCATCAATGATTTGGACAAACGCAACATCATCATGCCACAATTGTGACAACACTAAGTTCCTAAGTAGTCTTGGTCCGTAATGGGAGAAGTATGTCATTTTTCTTCGTCAAGCTAAAAATCTTCATCATGCTACATACAGTTGTTTATGCGACTATTTGAAGCCTCACCAAAAGAAAGTTGACAAAGAAAGGGCTATCCGTGGACTCAAATTGTCTCCACAGTCACTTAGGACAATCAACAACTTGCTTTGTGGGCTCAAACTAGTGTTCCTCCTCAACCTGCTCCTCAACAACACAACCATCACACCATATGATCCATCACAGCAACAACCTCAACAAACTCAATTGGTTCCATACAATAACAACAATGCTCAAGCACTTTACGAGTGAAGCGATGAGGACTCGATGATTTTGATGAATTGCAAAAAGTTTGCTATGATTGCTAAAGCCTTGGTAGTATACAAATAGATCCAACAATATTCGGTTCCTCATCAAACACAAGGAATGGTACATTGTGAACAATGGACGCGTCAAAGTTCAGAATCGTGGTTATGGTCGTCAGATGGGAGGTGGTCAAGGGTTAATGCTATGGGCGGGAATAACCGGTGCTCCACAACAAAGAATTGCTCAAGTGGTTGAACAGGGGAATGCTCAGAATGGGGTTAATGGTCTTCGTTGTTATAACTGTAATGAGAATCTGGCTAATGCATGTCTAAGCCGAGGACAAGAAGCAGTGCTTATCACAAAGAGGCTTTGCTCTTGGCTCTCAAGGATGAAGGTGGTGGCACTCTCCAACAAGGAACGAGCTTTATGGCGGATGCAGGTCCTGATGATGATATGGAGGACTTGCAGGCTAATGCAGCGGTGATGTTGATGGCACATATGCAAGCTCTACACATGAGTGACCGGGCCCAGTGTATGACAGCGATGGCTTGTCTCAGTACGAAACAAAACATACTCATTCGCGATCTGATATCTCCGCCAATTTCTCATCGGCAAGGATCAATGTTCAACATGAGCCATCCACATCTCATTCGATGATTATCAAATAGATCCGTAGTTATATTTGTGATCAAGATGACCTTATAGGTTAATATTGATAATCAAGTTGACTCCGTGGTTATATTTGAGGATCTAAATAGTGATCATGTTGAGACTAACGTTGAACAAGATGAGCTTTGTCTAATAGAAATTGAGCTCTTGACCTTAATTAAAGACCAAGAATCTCGTTTGGAAATTTGCACGAAATTAAAATAGAAAAATGCACTATTAATTAGGGATAATGAATGCTTAATTCGACAAATCAACTTTTTCAAAACTCAAGCGTGAAAAAGGTTTTGAAGCGCTTTTGCCAAATCACATCAAAGCGAAAATCTTTGGAACAACGATTCGTGATCTAGCAGCCGAAGAATGCTTTGTTGTCTCAAATAGAACAAATGAAACATGAACATAAACAACAAATTAGCGCTCTTACTTTGGAAACTCAAAAAGCCAAAATTTGAGTTGTTAACTTGTCAAAAGCAGTTCTCTGATACAAAAGCATTCAACGAAACGAATAGATGACATATCTTGAGAAATTTTGACTTACAAAACAAAATCAAAGAGTTTAAAATTGTTGTTTATAAACATGGTGAATCAATCACAACGATTCAAAAGTTTTCTTTTAAACCAAATCCAAATGGATATGGACTGAATCTTGCTGATTACAAACCTAAGTTTTCATCAGAGCATTCAAACCAAATCACGAAGTTTCAGATGCGGAACATAGAATTGATGATTCAATTATGACATTGTTGAATATAATCGCATGGAGGAATTAGATGCGATGCGAGAGTCGATCAAAATGGAAAATGTCGTTTACAACAAACCATTTAACTATTCAATTCGAAAGCCACTTTTGTCACACAACAAGATACTTCTAACAAACCTTTGGATTATCACACCGATTTCAGTTAGTCCCAAACACAATGGTGCACAAATTAATGGTCCTTCACCTTCACTTAGTGAAGTAACTTGACTAAAGCCGAAAGTTGTCGCGTTATCAAATATTTTGACACTTTTCTTATCGACCTCAAAATTTTGGGCGTGAGATTGAATTTCATTTTGAAATAAAAGTTCAACATTTTCAATCGCCAATGGCGCGAGAACATAGAGATATTCTTGACAAAATTTTACCCCATGTCAAAAATTTGAAAACTTGTGCACTATATTGGGAAAGGGATTTTCACAAGGAACTTGGTCTCATGAAAACAGTTTTAGAAAAGAAACATCGATTTCAAATACTAAGCGTAAAAAAACTATTGAGAAAAGATGTTGATCGACTCTTGGAAGATGTTATCTGTGTTGATATCCATAATGTTGTGTTATTACAATCTGTTGCATATGCATCTGATTATATCTCTGTGATATTGTTGATTCTTTGAAATTGTTGAGAATCGATAATGTGTGCTTCAAATCGAGTCTTTAAAAGTTGAAAATGTACGATTATTAAACGAACTTTCATATGCAAAACGTCGTCTTAATTGGTGTCTAAAAGATATTCACGATCAACAACTTGCTTTTCAAAACAAAATCGCCAAGTTGCATGATAAAAATCTTAATCCAAAATTGAGCAACTGGATGATATAAACGTGTCTTTTAAGTGTCAAATCTCAAAATATGAACAAGAACTTGCAAAAGTTAAAAGGGAATATGGTGTCATATTTGATTTACTCAAACAGACTCGTGATGAAGCATCAACGAACTTGATCATTATCTTGCACACACTAAAGAAGTCATGAATTTTCTGGAAATCTTCGTTCTGAAAATCAAGATTTGTACACTATCATTAAGTTCACGGAAATGTTAGGAAAGTATGAACAAGTTCAACTAACACATCATTAAGAGAATTGCACGTAACACTTAGTAAGCGTGAACCCAGTTGCCCTACGACAAAACACAAGTTACTAATGTGCTTCCCTCTCTGAAGCAGAATAGTTGCCTCTTTTCCCAGCGTCGCACTTCATGACCTAGGGCAATACAAGGAAGAATAGGAAGTTGCGACCTAAGAAAAGAACAATAAAGAATGCTTTGAAGTAGAAAGAACACCCTAGGACTTTGAATAAGACTCAGTTGCACCCACTTTAGATATTGCGTCACGACAAATGTAAAGGAAAAAGTGTTGTAACGAATGCTAAACCTTTAAGTACTTTTGATATTGAGTCTGATGCTTCTTGTGTTATTTGTCGTAAAAGTACTTCGATTGTCATGACAAATGTGTTGCTAGAGCTATCTTGTCTCGTTTAAGAATCCTAAGAATGGAATACCTCTAGGCCCACTAATGCTTAAGTCTATGCTTGGTGGGCCGCCCTCCTTAGATTCTAAGAATGAGCAATATTTTTTATCAGTTCGATATCACCTCCAAGGAGTGTAGTACCACCTAGTGCATTCACTAAGACTAGTTGGAGATGGCAGAAATAGATACATAATACCTTTAGGATTTAAATAGATGCCTAAAATCATTGATGTGTGTATTTCTACTATATAGCTGTGAGGAACCCTCTAACTCAA
>OU343216.1:17562732-17593295 GCA_910596185.1 Chrysanthemum makinoi | reverse complement strand
AAACAGTTTCTTCAAATCATCTTCTGAAGGAGGTACATATGGAGTTGCTGGTGAGGAATTTTGTACAAGAGAGGAACTAATGGAATTTGTTTTTGAAATGCGGGTCCAGGCTGGATTGTCCAGAGCCATTTGACCGGTCGACTCAAACGTGCGTGAATTATTTCCATGATATTTCGGGTTCTTTTGTTGTAGATTCGGTATCCTTTTCTGTTTGTTGCATATCCTACAAATACTCCAATGTCCGCTTTAGCTTTTCGGTTTGCCTAAATCTTGACCCTCATTAGTCGGGTAACATAACGCACCAAACACACGAAGGAATGATAGATCGGGTTTTGATTGTGGACAAGTTCATCTGAGTTTTTCCATGAGTTGTGTGAATTAGGGATCGATTTTGAGTGTAGCATGCAGTGGCAATGCCTTCAGCCCATAGAAACGTTGGAACCTTTGAGTAAATCGGATTGTTCTTGCGGCTTCCACAAGAGTTAGATTTATTCTTTCAACTACATCGCTCACGTTGAGGAGTTAGGTGGAACACTTCTTTGAGGACTGATTCCAACACTTTCATAAAACTCAGAAGTTCTTTATTAACAAACTCAGTTCCATTGTGGGATTCAGGGCGATTCTCAGGTCTTGTTAAGTCGAACACAAGCGGTACATTTTAATAAGTTTAATGATGACATCTGGAGTTTCATCCTTTGTCCTCAAGAACTTAACCCAAGTGAATCGAGAGTAATCATCAACCACAACTAACACATATTTCTTCCCATTAATAGTTTGCTTTCCTAGGGCGAAAGGGGTCCCTCGTAGGTTCTAGCTTTTTGCTCATGATCCAATTGTAATAGAGCCTAGACATTATATTCATGGGTGCCTTATAGTCAATGTAGGTGTGATCCCTATATAAGTATCCAATCATACACGGTATCTTGATGTTTTTAGGGTTTCCCTTTTTTATGCGAGGCTCGAAAGGTGGTCTTGGGAAGTTAACCACGTTATGGTGATAGGCGGTTTCCTTCCCTTTAGGGTATGAATCGAAATACTCCCTAAGTTCTTCCTCCTCCTTACTACCCTCCATAATTTCTAACACCTTATAATCTCCATCTTCTAGGTCATCATCCGAATCACTTGAGGTGGAATCACTATCTAAAGGGTCAAGAGATTCCTTAAGGGCTTCCTCAAGCGTATTTTCAATCATTCTTTTTAGTTTCCTAAGCTCTCCAATTTCACTAATAATACGAGCTCGAAGTTGGTTGGCAGAGGCTGAGTCAAGCGGTGGGTACTTGTTTGGTGGTAAAGTGTTGTTTGGTGAATTATCACCTTCCATGATGAAAAGTGATGGGATTACGAACAAAGGTCACGAAGAAGGAGGATAGACTATGAGAAAGCTAAAAATGAGAAAATTTACTTGATATGAATCAAGCAAAGAAACCTAAACGAGGTGGACTACAAACTAGCTATTCTATTCTCGTCCGGCCAAAAACTTGATACTACGCTTACTTGGCGTTCAGGGTCAAAGGAACTTCCTTTAAATCGAGCAAGTTTTCAACACCTAGGCAATGAACCTAATCATTGTAGTGTAGTATTAGGGTAAGCCACGGGAATTGATATCATTCTCTAGGGGAATAGGAATGCTAGTGAGAAGTTACTACGCTAAGGTTGGGGTTGAGGAAGATTATTTTTTATCTTTTTATATTTTTTTTTAAATAAAGGAAAGGTACGAATCTCGGGGTTTGGATTTGGGGGGTTGGTATTGTAACATACTGGATTTCATAAACACATAACAAACATTAATATGGGTCGAATTGTTTAGAGGTTTTAGAGAGAGAAAGTGGGAGCCTTTCTAGAGAGAGAAAGTAAAAGAAAACATAGAAGGTTAGATTAAGATGAATGAAAGGTCCAACCCTCTACCTTGGGAGGTAGAGGGTATTTATAGTTACAAAAATAACGACCTCCTATCACATTGGATCGGTATACGGTGGGTAAAGACCCGTCCTTCCTCCACGGTGTTGCTCTAAACTAAACTACGCTACTAATTAACTAAATAACTACTAAATAACATAAATAACTACAAATCTACGAGCTAACATATGCTAGACCATTATTGGGGTGACCGACACTTTAATATGGAATTTTCAATTCCTAACAATCTCCCCCTAAGGGAGGTCACCCCATGAAATACATTTTGCTTCCTAGCATTCTTTCTTTGACTTTGTTCTTGAGCTCGTAGACTTGAATTCTTCAATTTACGCAATCCTTGTGCTTTTGTAGCGATTCTTCAAAGTACGCTTGATTTGTACTTTTAAGTGGAGGCCTTTAACTGATCCACATCTTTGATGATCTTCGAGCTTTCATTGAGATCATCACCCACGATAAATCTCGGATCACCCTTTATTGTGTTGCCATCATGTGAAGTTGTGATTTTCGGACCGACATGCTCACACTTTTGAATCATGACATCTTTCCATCAGAGTAGCGGAAGCCTTCGGTTCATGATATTTTTGCAGAAGCGAGAAGCATAATATGAAATATCGAGCGGTTATGTAGATATGCATCGGTCATGACTTCTTCAAATTAAGTGTGGATCTTTGTGAGCATGCGGCTTTGGATTACACTCCTCAATTACGATCAGTACAACCGTCCAAATGTACCGCAAACAACGTTAGCAATAAAACACACGAAAGTGTCTTTGATCACTTTCGTTGAATTGAGGTACACGGCCCACGGTTCCCGTTGATCGTACAAAATCTGCCTGTGATCGGTAGGATTCGAAGAATCTCCTTGACGGGTTTCACAATTGTTCTAGCCGTTCTCAAACCGGAGCGTCTCAAAGAAGACAACACGAGTGAGTGAACCGAATTGAGATTCAGCGATTGATGAAAAATGATTTGAAAAACAATTGCGTATTGCTTAGAAGAAAGAGTTTTGCAATACAACGAAGGTTTTATGAGAAAGATCAATTTTCAATCAAAAATACTTTTGTATTTGAAAAGAGTACACATTCGACGTGCTAGAGAAAAGAAGAATTTTGCACATCGAGCGGTTTTTCCAAAAGTATTTTTCAATCAGAGATACTTTTTGAATTTGAAAACATAAGTACACATTCGACGTGCTAGAGAAAAGAAAAGATTTGCACATCGAGCGGTTTTTCCAAAAGCATCCGTCAATCCATTTCCTGGACCAAGGTTGATTCACGAGTGAATCGCCCCATCGTTTCTATCCGGTTGTCACATGGTTGATCTATAGAATAGATCTCACATGCCACCTACCGGGAGCTTGTTTGATGTTGGCTCTAGAAGGCTTTCCATCTTCATTGTGAATATGTTTGCATATCACTCGGATGTTCCGGCAATACCACAAGGATAATGCGTAGGACTCTAAATATATACTTACTTTCCACATTGTGTGAAACAGCAAGTCTTCATTAATTTTGTGTCCTAATGAGATATTGTGGATGATCTCTTGGCTCTAGACTCAATCGTGCACATTTGGTTCCTATGTCGGAGACTAGGGAGAGGGTCTCCTTCTTCAATATCAACAATCTCTAAGAGAAAGTCGATAGATTATGTCGGTTCCCCGTGAGAATGAAACAAGCCCTTTTAAGAGGAACTTGAGTGGCTTGGGAAGTTTAGTGCAGTGCGTCACTGGGTCCATGACGTCTTGTCTTCAATACCGGCGTTACCTTGGTAACCACCAGTAGCATATGTATTGAACCGGTTTCGCCTAAGGTTGAATTATTGGAGGGCTATTTCTTTTCACCCTTTTCACATTAATTCATTCTTCAACCCCTTGATTGCTTAACCGAGACTTCATAACTAGAACCTTGTTGGGTTTATTCCATTACTAGCTCTGTCTCAGTCCGCACTCTTCCCATTTCTCATTTTCTCCTTTTTTTCATCATACCTAAGGACTTCTACACTATCTAGTGGATTGTCCTGGGTAGATCCCTCCGATTCTGGCGGATCGTGGGAACTAATACCTAACCTAACCATCCTTATAACACCATGCATAAAGTAAATTGGTCGGTCTTTTGGTACAGTTCATTCTTCCTGAAAACCAATTGAAAAATCATTTGGAAAAACAATCAAGGTACTTGTGATACGAGATCAAAGCATTTTGTACCTTAATAGTTTTGATCATTTAGAAAACCTCCCCTCAACATGTGCATATGATTTAGAAATTGTTTAGCACATGGAGGCAAGAGGACTTTGAAATATTTTCTTTGATCACAATTTTCATCGAAAAAGCCATTTGATTTTCTTGGTAAATTCTCCCCTCAATATGTGCATAGGATATTTAAAATCATTTTATCACATAGAGGCAAGAGTTCTTTTGAAGCACATCCACGATCACAAAGCCATTAAGAAACCATTTGAAAACTCAATCAAGGTACTTTATAAATCTCTTTAGAAAGCTTTTGTACCTCGATAGTTATGCTCCCCCCTCAATATGTGCTTCTAGATTGAAAGCGTTTAGCACATATGAGAGAGCAACAACTGCACAATTCATCAAATCGATCACCTTTTATCAAATTTCATTATTAAATCACAAATTCTCCCCGATCAAAAATATCAAACCCTTTGAGATTTTGGATCCCAAGTGATTTAATTAGGTTTAGAAAACATGGGAGAAAATGTGGTCAGGTTTAAATACTCATCTCGGTTTTGGATAAATCCTCCTCCTCAACATGTGCATTGTGTATTTGAAATCGTTTGGCACATGGAGGCAGGAGTGCCTTTGAAGGACTAAAACCAATTCCATAAAAACAGATTTGAGATTTAAATCACGATCTCTCCCTTGATAAAAAATATCAAACCATTTGAGATTTGTGATCCCATCTGATTTAAATCATTTAGAAAAGTTTTAAGGAAAGACGTGGCAAAATTTAATTTTGAAAAAAGATTAATAAGGAACAAATTTAGACATTAAAGATTGTTAGTGTCAGGTATGATTGTTTTAAGAGATCTTTGAGTAAAATAAAACAATTTCACAATCAAACAAGAACAGAAAAATTTCATTTTGAAAGACCTTGATTCAAAAGAAAAATCATACCATGACATAACATTAAATCTTTATATCACCACATAATTTCGCATACAAAGCGGACTCTTTTGAAGAATATATTGTTTGAAAATATTTTAAATTAAATCACTCTCCCCCTCAATCGATGACCCAAGTCGATAATTGAGTGACTTAAATTTTGATAAAATGAAGTCCGGTGATTTTCAAAATTTAGTCCAATATATTTTCAAAACAATATTTTTCCATTTTCAAAACAATATTTTTCAAAGCTTTAGAAAAATGGTATCATCACGATTATCCCGCACAAAAATATGTTAGGTGGTTGAGAAGCTTCATTGATGTTGTAGGGCTTGGAAGAAAAACGTCTGCGATGCGGTGAGACTTCTTCTACGTTGCATTTTGAATGCCAAGCGAGGTCAAATTAAGCTCTGTTTCTTCAATCAACTTAGAATAAAACCATCTGGCGATGCAGTGAGACCTCTTACGTTGCATTTATGCCAACTCTCCATTGAAGTCAAATTAAGCTCCGTTTCTTCATTTGTCAACCCAAGAAATAGTTACCCTTTCCTTTCGGCATCCAATCATATTCATTGTGGGATCCGGATCGGGAACATTCTTATATACCAATATACCTGCATACATTAGTGAACACACATACTAGATATATGGTGGTGACATCACCCAAACAGATGTCGACTAATAAAAGTCAATGCAACATATCAATCAGATCATTTAAATGTATGGGAAAAATGTGTTCATCAAACTCTAATCATCTAATCCTAGCAATCATATCCTTGGCACCTAGTCCTTCAACATAGGTTAACATCATTTTTAATTAAGCATATTAGGATAATTAAGAAAGCTCGTTAGAAGATATAGATTTGAAAACATTCTCCCCCTCAACCAATGACTCATTTTATAAAAGATTTTAAAAGTGCTGAAGTCATTGATTGAGTTTCCAAATTTTATAAAACTCGAATCGATTGATTTTAAGCAACTCATTTTCCACCATTTTTGAAAAACACAACAAATATTTTTCTGAAGAATTTTAGACTGAAAAACATTTGTGTAGGAACAACAGTTTCTTTTGACGACATGCTTTCCTTGTTTTGTTTTAGGATAAGTGCACGAATTTTGAAAAATGGTTTAGCGCAGAACTTTCCTTTCTTGAAGAACGGGTTGCTATCCGAAATAATAGCAAATCATAGTTTAAGCGCGGGTCTTTTTTTTTTAAGACATGATTGGAAAAGAATATTTATACCTTCTGTTCGAACTTCATCTAAAGTCCCGTGCCATTATTGAATGACATTTCTAAGACCGTAGATGTTATCGATACCAGAAGACATGTCTTGAGAAAACAATATTTTTGGTCTTTTCAAAATTTTCTGATTTTTATGGGTTTTGTTGATTTTATATTTTTGTATTTTGGTTTTTGAAAAATATATACAAAGATAGAGTAGATGATATAATTTAAGAGGATGATGATCAGATACCGAGATAAGGATATCGAAAGAACGTCAGTAGAAGATAGAATTCATCATCTCCTAAACTTCCACCACCAAAGCTTTTGAGACTCTTGAATGGGACGTCGAAATTGAGCCAGAAAGTGAGACTTTGGTAGCTTCCCCTCATACCGTCAATCTTAGAATAAAGACCATTTTCCCAAGAAGAAGAATGAGAAGAAAGCAGTCTCATTGAATGAAGCTCGGCACCCCGAAGAACATGAGAACACCGAGGTAACAAGTTAAGACATTGATCGTCTTAGCGGTTATCAAATCCGAATAACGATGAAGACCGATCACATGAACCGTTGTGCGTCCCGATGTACACATTACTCTTCTAGATTGACCGGTTGTCATATGCGGGAACAATACATCAACATCTTCATTTTACCAAATGCATTCCAGTTATCTTCCATATAACCAATCAGCCCATAATGTACACAAGTACCCAACCAAAGTAGAGACAACAACATCACACTAACGGTTGAATCAGCGATCTCCTATGCGGATGTCAACTCTAGAATGACTGATTAGCTCGATCATGTAAATATGTTGTCCGACCACGATGTACACATATATCTCCCCTGATGGTTGCGATCTCATCTGAATCATCATTACATTGTGTACATGAAGCACTAACAGGAAGCACTTTATCATAAATCATATAGAAGATGTCGATATGCAATATCATCTCACGAACCAAATATTTTTTTCACATTTCTTCTAAGCTGAACTTTGAAGTAACACATACCAAAAGTCTCCAGAGACCATTTCCTCCAATTAGTTGGAATAATACACCAAAGGCTACGAGTTAAACACTGAGTTTCTCTACGGTTATGACCATTGTCTTTTCGGGATAACTTCAATCAGGTAGAAGTGTTAAGTTCATCATGTGTACTCATTGTGCTTTTAGATATATGTCTCCTTCCCCTTGCTGGTTTTGATACCTCAGTTCACAAAACATAATATACCCAAAACTTCGAATTCTTGTGAGGAGAACTCAAATAGCCCAAATGAATCTGTGAGAATCAACGCAACGGAAACTCTCTCTGACTATCTTTATCAACCCATATGTAGACAATTTGAAGTGACCATGATGAAAAATACCGATATACCAAACTTGAAACTGAAGTCAAATTCCCACATTTGTATCTTAAGCTTGCACCTAATAATGGAAGAACGTGTAGAATTTATGCTTCAAGCAAATTCCTAAGTACTCACTACTCAAGCATAGTATGAGACATTAACACCTCTTGCGATTATCCACACCGACATATCGTGTGACTGAGTAAAACAAAGTAACTCCTAATAGTGATAGTTAACCAGGTCTTCAACCATCCACCTCGATTGCTGGTAACTAGATAACCCAAGACTTCAACTCAAATTCTTAAGCCCGAGCAAGTTTATCAAATAAGAACACGCCTTTGTGAATGTCAACTTCAACCTCAAATAAGTGATAAAAGAGTAATTTTGAAGTAATCAACTTGTGTCAAATGTCCAACACTTGAATAAACATACAATCGGATGAACATTGACCCAATGAATGAACTGGAGCAAATGTTTCCTCAACATCAATGCATTCTTCCTCAAGGTATACATGTAGAAGCGATCACGGAAGATTTACTAAAAATGTCTTCTAGCGGATGAGGAAGTCATTTTTCCTTAATGTTCATGTGGTTGATTTATAGCGTGCACAATGAGAGGAACAATAATCCGTGAAGATTTGGCAAAGGAATACCAAAGAGCGGATCATTATTCATGAACAATAATCCGTGAAGATTTGGCAAAGAAATACCAAAGAGCGGATCATTATTCATTAGTGCAACTACAATATCATGATAGTCATTATCAACGCCTTATGAAGTAACCGAGATAAGGTTTCTTGAGAGTTCTGAGAAGTACTTCTTAGATGGTGAACTAGTTGAGTCACTAGAAACGGAGCATGAGCTTGAAGTTGGATGATCAACATTCGTTAGAGGTTGGAAGTACTCATCAAACATATCTTTGAAAAACAATGAATCCCAAACAATGAATCCCAGTTATCCTTAGTAATTGAAGCATTAGGCGTAGGAGGAGTTTCATCAAAAATCAATCAATGAATCATTGCTAAAGAATATGAACAAGTCTAATTGGGGATTTAATTTTGGCTTTTCAATCTCCCCCAATTAGTGCTCTCCCCTAAATTGACAAAGATTTTCAAGTGTTCTTCTCAGCCCGGATTAAGAAGAAGTCTTTAGATCATCAAATGCAATTAGTCTTTAGTCTTCTAATCATGTATCAGAAAATGTAGATTAGACTATGAGCTTCGACCTTCTTCAAGATTGTCCGAATAGGGAAATAGACAGTTAACATCTTCTTCACACCAAAGGCATTCCAGTTAACTTGTAAATAGCAAATCCCTTAATTAAAATCCCTCCCAATCAAACAAGAACAGAAAGATGTTCATCAAAGAAATCAGCCGGACAACTAGAAGCACTTTGTCATTTAATCATATCGACCCATGTGAAGATGTCAACCAGCGGCTCTTAGAAGAAACTACATGTGAAGATGATCCGATAAGAAGAGTCTCGGTTCTTACATGAGTTAGGAGCCGTTTGACCATATATTCTCAAATATCAATCAATCATGCAAAAAATTCACACTTCTTCTCCCCCTCAAGAATTGCATATGGAGATGCCATTCTTGATTAAACAAGTGATTATCATTCAAATGTATTATATTCACACTTCTCCCCATAAAGTTAGCACGGGATGTCGCCATCTTCATTATATTGAGCAAGTGGAATAAGAGTAATTATTAGTAGTCCGATTCACTTGATGGTGAGGCGTGGAAAAGCATGAAGCATGTTGATGAAGAATGTCGATGAGAATGGTCATAAACATGAAGATTTCTCTTCTTATGAAGATAAAGCGCATTGAAGCGTACACCTTTCTTTTCTTTGAGGAACGGGGCCTGAAGTGTTATCTGCGAGACACCATAATGATGAAGTCGAGGGCTGAACTAAAGCTGAAAAGGCGTCATAGCGAAGAATATCAAGATTGAGTTACTTGAACCCGTGAGTTATGAGATATCAATCCATTTGTAATCCATACTTTAAGCCAATCAATGTAGTGAAGGATCGAAGTATACACTGAGGAAGGACTACCTGCACTAACATTACAAGCTTGATTGCATATATATATTGGTTAGTGACATTAGTATCCAAACCCTTTGGTGTTTCACGGTCAACCTTGATTTTGTCATCAGAAAACAGCTTTCCGGTAGGAATCCACCTAAGTCCAGCATCCTTAAACATTCTACCCGATGCTATCCATTTATGGCAAGGTCTAGGATTGTATGGCTTCTTATGCATAGTGGAAGACTTATCCATGGTCCTAGTTTCCAAAGATTTAGCAGTTGGTATCCATCTAGGCGAAGTTTTTGGCTTGTTTTGCTTCACAACATGTTGAACCTTAGTCACGTTAGTAGTCTTAGTGGATTGTACCTTAGCATGTGAATAAGGAGAATTTCTAGTTTTGTTTTCTACATGCTTAGCATTATTATGCACATAACTACTATTAGATGCACGCCAATCCCTAGTCTTTTGAGTGTTCCTAGGTAGTGGTTTACAACTACTAGTAGTGCCTTGAAATCTCGTAGAATTCCTCACCCTAGGTCTTGCACCTAAAATTCCGTCTTTTTGAATCTGTGCCTTTTTTCTAGCTTTTTCTAGATAATAGTTCTTCCACAAGTCATTCATATCATATGAATTCTGGGTTTTATTGCTTGGTTTTGACAATTTTGAACTAATCCTAGAGGTCTTTGGGGTAGAAGTGGCTCGTGTTGAGGGTTACGGAGCTAGAAGCCTTATTCTTAGGTAACTTCGAGGTGAAGTGACTGGTTTTGACAAAACTTGTTTCTCATCAACTTGGGAGGCAAACCGTGTTTTTGAAAATTTTGGTCTTTCGGATATAAGCAGTAGAAATGCCTAACAATGGACGGTTTCTAATGGGATGAGAAACCGGTTTCCCAAGGTTGATGGTTTTGTAAACTTAGTATTCACACTTTTCCCTACAGTTTTCCTAAGCTCATTTTTAAGGCAACAATAGCGAAACTCTTTTCTTGAAGTTGAGCTTTGAGATCATCAATTTTTGCTATCAAAGAGTTTGTTTGTTTTATTGATTTAGTTCTAGCATCTTTGACAGAGTCACTTAGTTCTATGTGATGCTTTCTCAAAGACTCATTTTCCTTTAGTAATTTAGCCACATAAATTGACAGTTCATTATTTCTTGTTATAATAGCATCAATGTCTTGTGTATTCATGACTAAATTACTTTTCTCATTCAAGACAGAGATATGTTTCTTGGATTGTAAATGGTTGACTCTTTGTCTTGGTGAGCTTTCAAAGTGTTAATTTCAAAAAGTTCACGGAATTCAGGAAGTTCGGGATTTTTACATGGTTTGTTAAGTTGAAAACTTTCTTCTTTACTTTGATCGATTTCAAGTGAAATGCAATGTTTTTCAAGATTTGAGAATTTGTTTGAAAGTTCATCAAAAGCCTTCTTATCAACCATATATTTTGTTTTGAAACTCTTAATCTCAGACTTCGGCCCATAGCAGAACATTTATGAAAGTTATGTTGAGCATCATGATCAGTTTGTTTAAGTACTTTAGCGAGATGCACTATGTTGAACGATAAAAGGGTACCTCATTCATGACTCTGTTCAATTTCTCGGTCGATATCTGCATCCACATCATGTGTAACAAGAGTCACTGAACCATTTGGTACTTTTCAAGCTTATCTGTCTCTTAGCCTCTGATTGTGTCAAGCGATCAACATCACAGTGTCATACCGGTCTCAACACAACAATTTATTGATTGTACCCGAGATTCATTAAGCCTTTTCGATTACAACATCCACTTCTTGTGAGGCAGAGTCAGCGAATTTGGTTACATCATTCTTTGTAGTTTACGATATTCGCATTCAGCAACACCCGACCTTTTACGATACATTACCGACTTATCACAAATATCTCTCAACTGTACCCGACTCTCATCTACTTTTGCATCTTTCGAGTAACTTCCTCAATATACTTCTCCACATTATCCATGAGATGGATAAGTGTCTTCGTGAACACGCTAATTTCCATTCAGGTGTGTCTCTTGAAGGACATTTCGGTCATGTCTTGATCATAATCGATGTGAATTCCTTCTAATGAATGGCCGAAAGTGTTTGTAGATCACTTGAAGTGCAGCACTGGAACTATCCTTATGAGCCTTCTCTTTGTCAAGTTGTAGCTCCAATTGCTCTAGGTTTAACAGCGAGTTCTGTAATGTGGATAAGTCTGACGAAGAGGGCAATACATGTTCGTTCCATTGATGTGGGTAGAAGTAACATGAGGTGAGAGTGAAGTTGTTGATAAGGTTCAATGCTGCTTTCCTTTTGCATGGCATTCAGTAGCATTGGCCGGTGCATTTGGTCTTTTAGTCCGAACCGGAGATATCACATCCTCATTGATTGATTCAATCATCTTTAATCGTTCAGTGTAGCATACATTATCGTTGTTGTCCACATCATCATATAATTTAAGCACTTACGAAATCACTGGGTGATAGAATAAGACATGATGTGGTAGTATGCGGGGATTTTACAAGTCTATGATTTAAACCGAGAAATAGAATCTTTCGCGAGATTTTACTAAATCAAGAAGAAACCGTGATACAATGACCAATAGAGCGAGTTAAGATAGCTGATGGACCCACACAATGATAGAGGATTATGTGTTAGGAGTGATGATTGTTTGAAGGATTAGCTGAAGTGTTATTTGGTTGTGAATTGGTTTTGTAAATGCGCTTTTTCACGATGAAATTTAGGTCTAAAAACTTAAAAGCTCAACAACTTCCTTTCGGAGGGGATTTGGGTCTCGAAAAATTCGTTTCACGACTTCGTGGTGAAATCTCACAATATTCAGGCTGTTCGGTCGTTTTGGACAATTATTTATTTGAAAGCAAAAGATTCTGGATCAAAAGTTATGGCCGTTTGAAGTTTTGACGTAAAAAGTCAACTTTGGTCAAACCTCTTCTTCGAAAAAATCAACCAAGTCGCTATAACCCTTGAACCAAGTAAGCTAAGTCACCAAATTAAGCTAAGTACCAAATTAAGCTATGCACCAAGTCGCTAAGCACCAAGTCGCTAAAGAGCAACTCGTTAAATATCCAAGTAAGCCAAGGCAGTCAGTTGCTAAAAGAACAACTTCGCTAAGCACCAAATCGCTAGCAAAATTTTGAAGACAAGTCGCTAAGCACCAAAGTCGCTAAGTTGTCAAAGTAAAGAGCAACTCGCTAAGCACCAAATCGCTAACACCAATTAAGCTAACAAACTTAAGTACAAAGTCGCTAACTTTCACCAAGTCGCTACCGTAGTGGAGAATCCACCAAGTACTTTTGTGCGCTTGTCTCTAAAGCAAGTCGCTAGGACCAAATCGCCACCAAACAACACTGCAACTTCGATTTTTTAAAGCAAATCGCTAGCAAAAAGTTATACCAAGTGAGCCAAGTAAACTAGCAGAAAAACTTCCAAAACACACTTTTCAATCCAAAAACAACCCAACCACGATGATTCAAGCCTTCCAAATCAAAACCTAAACACTTATGATGATCTTAAACACAAAAGTACAATCAAAATCCAAACTTTAACACTAGAAATCAACCAAATGATGCAAAAACCACTAAACTTTCTCAAACTTAAAAACCACCAAAAACCACTAGAAATCCAAAGATATGTAAGAGATGATCTAACCATGGCTCTTGATACCAATTGTAACATATTGGATTTCATAAACACATAACAAACAATAATATGGGTCGAATTGTTTAGAGGTTTTAGAGAGAGAAAGTGGGAGCCTTTCTAGAGAGAAAGTGAAAGAAAACATAGAAGGTTAGATTAAGATGAATGAAAGGTCCAACCCTCTACCTTGGGAGGTAGATGGTATTTATAGTTACAAACATAACGACCTCCTATCGGCACGTGGATCAATTTGTATACAGTGGGTAAAGACCCATCCTTCCTCCACGGTTTTGCTCTAAACTAAACTACGCTACTAATTAACTAAATAACTACTAAATAACATAAATAACTACAAATCTGCGAGCTAACATATGCTAGACCATTATTGGGGTGACCGACACTTTAATATGGAATTTTCAATTCCTAACAGGTATTTCTACCGATTACTCTACTTATCTAATTATCTAAACTAAGGTGTATGTAGTCTATGTCTAATTATTGTGTGCTCGTATGATAGTCTAAAGATGTGTTTACTTAGGTTGTATTACTCCTTAATTATCTCCTATTGATGGTTGAATTGCCACGTCCTTATTCTTAATCGCGTTGTGTGTCTAAAGTCATAGGGTATGCGTTTGTCCCTAACTCTTTGAACTTACCAAAGGGTCTCGTCTACAAAATCTCTAGGAATTATAAACTCTAACTCTAAGGTACTCTTTGGATGGTTTAGCCTACAACTACTCTAGGTGTTATAGCCTAAGGTTCACAAAGATTAATCAAGCATTAACTACACAACGAATGACCTATCGCATTACTAGATCATTAACAATTAAGATAAGAGACAACCAATCAATATTCAATAATTAAGTTTCATATTCCTAAGCAAACACACAAGTAAATTAGCCGGACATGGAGAACATGCAAGCATACACACAAATAATTGAAGACATAATTGAATTAATGAAGTAAAACACTTATCTTGATGTAAGATAGGGTTTGGAACCCTAAAATATTGTACAAGACGGCCTTGGTTCGGTTTAGGTTTTTACTCCCAAAAACTACTCACTAAGCGAAAAATTCGGATTCTATATATAAGATTACATTAGCTGCGTCACCTTATGATTTGTGGCCGTCGGGTCGCTTTCATCATTAGGGTTTCCTCTTGGCCCGCGTTAGTCTTAAGACGGCGTCACCTTGTGCTTGTGGCCGTCCCCTTCGATCTCTCGCCGTGCGGATCAAATCTAGGCCGTCTGAGTTGCGACGGACCTACTCTTTTAAAACTGGCGGAGTCACTTGTAAATAAGCAATTTGGCTATTGAGCCGTCACAAAGTGCTCGACGGCGTCGCGGTAAGCGTGGCCTTCCCCTTGTATTTGGCGGCTTGAGTGTCTCGATTCTTGACTTTGGCCATTTTCTTCGTATATCCGCGCCTTTTCGTCTAAATAAGTGCCATTCCAGTAATTTGCCTTCAAGAGACCTAAAAGTGAAAGGAGCGACATTAAGTAATAACGGATACAAAAGTGATCAAATAAGGGCTTAAACGATCCCTCAAAAAGGTACATTTTAAACCTTATCAAATATCCCTACACTTGGTATTTGCTTGTCCTCAAGCAAATGTGCTTTTAGCCAATTAATTTATAAGTTAGGGTCATGAAGCATTGGTTTAAAACAATCCACAACACATATAAGCCCCGCAAAAGTCATAACAAGCACGGAAATTACATACTAGCACCTCACATGGAGTGTTTGGATACTCACATCTCTCGGGTGTATATGAAATATAACAAGTTGGAAATGGATGATAAACACTCATTAACCGGTCCTAGTACATAGATTACCATAGGCTTGAGAATAGATCAAACCTCCATCGCTTTGGCGTAAGCACCTAGGAAAGACTATCAAAGAGGTCTTTAAAGGGTTGTAATGTTAGGGTTACGGTAGGGAAACAAAGGATTTGGTGGGATAGGCTATTTAGTGGTGGCAAGTCAAAAAATTTTATGTTACAAGCTTACGAAGAATGGCGTTGCTAAGCCAAGACTAGACACTCTAAACTCTAGATAACTGAAACAAACAAACATAAATTTAAAGGATAGATGTAGGATGGTAGCCCGTTTGTTTTTTTTTGAACACTCTATTTTTTTTTTCTTTTCACTTTTCCAAATTTTTTTTTCGATTTTTTTTCATACACTTTTACTCTACCATCCTCTACGGTAACATCAAAATGATAGGGATTTATAGGCACATCCCTACACTTGAGTTTTTATTACTCTAACACTAATTTGACCCGAATTGAAAAGATCAAAACACTTGGAGTACATTACTACGCAAATAAGGGAATTTGAATTAACGTTCCCTTCCAGTCATTTCATAAACTTTAACTTTTCCCATGAGTCCCAATCGTCCCAAAGCTGTATACAAAGGATATGACTCGACTTAGAAACTCATGCAAGCAACTTGATAATTGAACTAAGGGTTTTGGGTGATAACAATAATGCACTAAAAGTGAGTGCATACAAGGTAGGCTAAGGCGATTTGGGTGTACATTTGGGGTGGGGTGTAAACAATGCTCTTCATTGATATTCCGGTAAAACCGAAACATCACGAGAACCGCGAAAAGGATAGGCTCGAGGGGTTAACTATGGGTATCGTGTACTAAAGATGAGTACAACGTAAAGGGTGTGGGGAATTACTCAACCGATGTGGAAGAAGTAATTATATTACGGGTATCAAACAAGGGTTATCCTAATGCCTCTTGTCATTTAGTTATTCCTAACTACACAAGTGTAGTCTTACTAGCGATCTCGGGATGCATCACAAAACAAGTTCTAGAATCTATTATACTACCGGTTCACACTCTAAGCATTAAAGATGAATGCTTTAATTCCTACTAATCTAAGGCGATCCTCACATTTTGGGTGGAATTTAGGTGGTAAAGGGTTTTGTGCTAGTCATACAACTTCCTATCCATGAGACGCTTTATTAAGACTAATGGCCCACTCCTATATGTCATGAAAAATTAAAATTTGGTGCCAAAATTACCCTAACCGACATTTTCTCATGGTTTATTACACAAATGCAATTAGACAAAGCAAATAGTCAAGGATAAGCATAGTTTCAAAGTTCCGTTTTATTTTCCCTCCCTACACTTAAAGCGTACATTGTCCCCAATGTTCCCGAAAGTATCAAAGTTATGATAATGGAAGGTAATAAAAGCAAAGAAACTAGTACTCCCCGATTAGCTTCGGTAGGATCCGTGTGTGAAGTAGTGGTTAAATCCTTTCCAAGAAGAATGTATGCGTGAAAAGCTCTTTCAAATATTATGTATCTTCCTCTTGATAAATAAAACACGCACACTTGAAGAAAACAAACGAAACCTTCGCGTAAAATCGGCGGTAATAATAATATATATAAGACTCGATTAAACTAGGATATAATGCTTGTGGAATGGATGTTCCACGAAATTCTGGAAAATTAAGACACGAAAAATTCCAAAATTTATAAGTAGCTCAAAAAGCGAGAAAAAGTAATCATTGTTTTTACTCCTTCTGTCAGTTATCTGACAAAAACGGTGCGATTTTCGGACAAAATTGGAAAATTTACATCTTTAGAATCCGGAAAAATTTCTGCAAAACATCCATTATGACTCGATACAAGCATTTGACTCGAACAAACACACATATATATCTTTTAATTAATTGTTATTCTCATGTTTACATTTCTTTTGGCGTGTGTAATCCTCCTATACTTATCCTTTATGTAAAATACCTTTATATGCAATTAAGAAGAGGTTAAAAACAAAATAAAGCATTTTACAAATTTAAACATGAGAATAAGCAATCAATAAAAGATATATGACACTAACAAGCAAACAATTAAGCATGGGTTGCCTCCCACGCCGCGCTTTTATTTATTTATGAGTCTTGTAGCTAGACTTCGTGAGTAAGTGCTCTACGTTGTCCAAATCTTAGAGGCCCAATCGATCTCCTTAACCCTTCTCTCATCATGAATATATTCAGGGCCTAGTTCAAGACAAGCGATGTAGTAAACCTTGTTCTTCGGTCTACTTCAAATGTCAGAATGTTATCCACATCTAAATTATCCATACCCTCAAACTTCTTGTTTTTGTGGGGCATTATATATTTAACACTCTCGGCTCCATTTGAGAACTCGACTATTCCTTCCTCTCGATCATAAACCATCTTAGACTCCTCTATAAATGGTTTCCCAAGTATCACATCTATTAAAAACCCATCAATGATGCCCTTAACATTTTACAAGATCATGAAATCATACCTATATGTGAAGTTACCTACGAAGACATGCAATCCTTTAACCCTCCCCACATAGTTACTTGCTTTCCTAGGGCGAAAGGGGTCCCTCATAGGTTCTAGCTTTTTGTTAATGATCCAATTGTAATAGAGCCTAGACATTATATTCATGGGTTCCTTATAGTCAATGTAGGTGTGATCCCTATATAAGTATCCAATCATACACGATATCTTGATGTTTTTAGGGTTTCCCTTTCTTATGCGAGGCTCGAAAGGTGGTCTTGGGAAGTTAACCCGTTATGGTGATGGCGGTTTCCTTCCCTTTAGGGTATGAATCGAAATACTCCCTAAGTTCTTCCTCCTCCTTACTACCCTCCATAATTTCTAACACCTTATAATCTCCATCTTCTAGGTCATCATCCGAATCACTTGAGGTGGAATCACTATCTAAAGGGTCAGTAGATTCCTTAAGGGCTTCCTCAAGCGTATTTTCAATCATCCTTTTTAATTTCCTAAGCTCTCCAATTTCACTAATAATACGAGCTCGAAGTTGGTTGGCAGAGGCTGGGTCAAGCGGTGGGTACTTGTTTGGTGGTAAAGTGTTGTTTGGTGAATTATCACCTTCCATGATGAAAAGTGATGGGCTACGAACAAAGGTCACGAAGAAGGGGGATAGACTATGAGAAAGCTAAAAATGACAAAAATTTACTTGATAGGAATCAAGCAAAGAAACCTAAACGAGGTGGACTTCTAACTAGCTATTCTATTCCCGGCGTGGCGCCAAAAACTTGATAAGCTTACGCTTGCGTTAGGTCAAAGGAACTTCCTTTTTCGAGCAAGTTTTCAACACCTAGGCATGAACCTAATCGTTGTAGTGTAGTATTAGGGTAAGCCACGGGAATTGATATCGTTCTCTAGGGGAATAGGAATGCTAGTGAGAAGTTACTACGCTAAGGTTGGGGTTGAGGAAGATTATTTTTTTATCTTTTTATATTTTTTTTAAATAAAGGAAAGGTACGAATCTCGGGGTTTGGATTTGGGGGGTTGGTATTTCTACCGATTACTCTACTTATCTAATTATCTAATCTTAGGTGTATGTAGTCTATGTCTAATTATTGTGTGCTCGTATGATAGTTTAAAGATGTGTTTACTTAGGTTGTATTACTCCTTAATTATCTCCTATTGATGGTTGAATTGTCACGTCCTTATTCTTAATCGCGTTGTGTGTCTAAAGTAGTAGGGTATGCGTTTGTCCCTAACTCTTTGAACTTACCAAAGGGTCTCGTCTACAAAATCTCTAGGAATTATAAAGTCTAACTCTAAGGTACTATTTGGATGGTTTAGCCTACAACTACTCTAGGTGTTATAGCCTAAGGTTCACAAAGATTAATCAAGCATTAACTACACAACGAATGACCTATCGCATTACTAGATTATTAACAATTAAGATAAGAGACAACCAATCAATATTCAATAATTAAGTTTCATATTCCTAAGCAAACACACAAGTAAATTAGTCGGACATTGAGAACATGCAAGCATACACACAAATAATTGAAGACATAATTGAATTAATGAAGTAAAACACTTATCTTGATGTAAGATAGGGTTTGGAACCCTAAATACAAGACAGCCTTGGTTCGGTTTAGGTTTTTACTCCCAAAAACTACTCACTAAAACTGAAAAATTCGGATTCTATATATAAGATTACATTAGCGACGGTGTCACCTTATGATTTGTGGCTCAGTCGCCGTCATTAGGGTTTCGTCTTGGCCACGTTAGTCTTGCGACGACGTCACCTTGTGCTTGTAACGCCGTCCCCTTCACTCGGCGCCGTCTGGATCAAATCTAGGCGTCGAGTTGCGACGACCTACTCTTTTAAAGCTGGCGCCGTCACTTGTAAATAAGCAATTTGGCTTGAGCCGTCACAAAAACTCCGGCGGCGTCGGGGTAAACATGGCGCCTTCCCCTTGTATTTTGACTTGAGTGTCTTGATTCTTGACTTTGGCCATTTTCTTCGTATATCGCCTTTTAGTCCTAAATAAGTGCCATTCCAGCAATTTGCCTTCAAGAGACCTTAAAAGTGAAAAGGAACAATATTAAGTAATAACGGATACAAAAGTGATCAAATAAGGGCTTAAACGACCCCTCAAAAGGTACATTTTAAAACCTTATCAAATATCCCTACACTTGGTATTTGCTTATCCTCAAGCAAATGTGCTTTTGGCCAATTAATTTATAAGTTAGGGTCATGAAGCATTGGTTTAAAACAATCCACAACACATATAAGCCCCACAAAAGTCATAACAAGCACGAAAATTACATACTAGCACCTCACATGGGTGTTTGGATACTCACATCTCTCGGGTGTATATGAAATATAACAAGTTGGAAATGGATGATAAACACTCGTTAACCGGTCCTAGTACATAGATTACCATAGGCTTGAGAATAGATCAAACCTCCATCGCTTTGGCGTAAGCACCTAGGAAAAACTATCAAAGAGGTCTTTAAAGGGTTGTAATGTTAGGCTTACGGTAGGGAAACAAAGGATTTGGTGGGATAGGCTATTTAGTGGTGGCAAGTCAAAAATCTTTATGTTACAAGTTTACGAAGAATGGCGTTGCTAAGCCAAGACTTGACACTCTAAACTCTAGATAACTGAAACAAACAAGCATAAATTTAAAGGATAGATGTAGGATGGTAGCCCGTATGTTTTTTTTAACACTCTATTTTTTTTTCTTTTCTCTTTTTCTAATTTTTTTTTCGATTTTTTTTTCATACACTTTTACTCTACCATCCTCTACGGTAACATCAAAATGATAGGGATTTATAGGCACATCCCTACACTTGAGTTTTTATTACTCTAACACTAATTTGACCCGAATTGAAAAGATCAAAACACTTGGAGTACATTATTACGCAAATAAGGGAATTTGAATTAACGTTCCCTTCCAGTCATTTCATAAACTTTAACTTTTCCCATGAGTCCCAATCGTCCCAAAACTGTATACAAAGGATATGACTCGACTTAGAAACTCATGCAAGCAACTTGATAATTGAACTAAGGGTTTTGGGTGATAACAATAATGCACTAAAAGTGAGTGCATACAAGGTAGGCTAAGGCGATTTGGGTGTACATTTGGGGGTGGGGTGTAAACAATGCTCTTCATTGATATTCCGTAAACACCGAAACATCACGAGAACCGCGAAAAGGATAGGCTCTGAGGGGTTAACTAGGGGTATCGTGTACTAAAGATGAGTACAACGTAAAGGGTGTGGGGGAATTACTCAACCGATGTGGAAGAAGTAATTATATTACGGGTATCAAACAAGGGTTATCCTAATGCCTCTTGTCATTTAGTTATTCCTAACTACACAAGTGTAGTCTTACTAGCGATCTCGGGATGCATCACAAAACAAGTTCTAGAATCTATTATACTACCGGTTCACACTCTAAGCATTAAAGATGAATGCTTTAATTCCTACTAATCTAAGGGCGATCCTCACATTTTGGGTGGAATTTAGGTGGTAAAGGGTTTTTGTGCTAGTCATGCAACTTCCTATCCGTGAGACGCTTTATTAAGACTAATGGCCCACTCCTATATGTCATGAAAAAATTAAAAATTTGGTGCCAAAATTACCCTAACCGACATTTTCTCATGGTTTATTACACAAATGCAATTAGACAAAGCAAATAGTCAAGGATAAGCATAGTTTCAAAGTTCCGTTTTATTTTCCCTCCCTACACTTAAGCTGAACATTGTCCCCAATGTTCCCCGAAAGTATCAAAGTTATGATAATGGAAGGTAATAAAAACGAAAGAAACTAGTACTCCCCTGATTAGCTCGGTAGGATCCGTGTGTGAAGTAGTGGTTAAATCCTTTCCAAGAAGAATGTATGCGTGAAAAGCTCTTTCAAATATTATGTATCTTCCTCTTGATAAATAAAACCTGCACACTTGAAGAAAACAAACGAAACCTTAGCATAAAATCGGCGGTAATAATATATATAAGACTCTATTAAACTAGGATATAATGCTTGTGGAATGGATGTTCACAGAATTTCTGGAAAATTAAGACCTGAAAAATTCCAAAAATTTATAAGTAGCTCAGAAAACGAGAAAAAAGTAATATGATGTTTTTACTCCTTCGACGCTTGCGTCAGGTTATCTGACAAAAAGCGGTCTGCGATTTTACGGACAAAATTGGAAAATTTACATCTTTAGAATCTGGAAAAATTTCCGCAAAACATCCATTATGACTCGATACAAGCATTTGACTCGAACAAACACACATATATATCTTTTAATTAATTGTTATTCTCATGTTTACATTTCTTTTGAAAACGTGTGTAATCCTCCCTACACTTATCCTTTATGTAAAATACCTTTATATGCAATTAAGAAGAGGTTAAAAACAAAATAAAGC
This sequence comes from Chrysanthemum makinoi, assembly GCA_910596185.1. Lineage (NCBI taxonomy): Eukaryota > Viridiplantae > Streptophyta > Magnoliopsida > Asterales > Asteraceae > Chrysanthemum > Chrysanthemum makinoi. The sequence continues at coordinate 17,571,317 of OU343216.1, read as the reverse complement.
ATTTTTACAAATTTAAACATGAGAATAAGCAATCAATAAAAGATATATGACACTAACAAGCAAACAATTAAGCATGGGTTGCCTCCCACGAAGCGCTTTTATTTATTTATGAGTCTTGTAGCTAGACTCGTAGTCGTGCTCCTACGTTGTCCAAATCTTAGAGGCCCAATCGATCTCCTTAACCCTTCTCTCATCATGAATATATTCAGGGCCTAGTTCAAGACAAGCAGTGTAGTAAACCTTGTTCTTCCAGTCTACTTCAAATGTCGGAATGTTATCCACATCTAAATTATCCATACCCTCAAACTTCTTGTTTTTGTGGGGCATTATATATTTAACACTCTCGGCTCCATTTGAGAACTTGACTATTCCTTCCTCTCGATCATAAACCATCTTAGACTCCTCTATAAATGGTTTCCCAAGTATCACATCTCCTAAAAACCCATCAATGATGCCCTTAACATTTTCCAAGATTATGAAATCACACCTATATGTGAAGTTACCTACGAAGACATGCAATCCTTTAACCCTCCCCACATAGTTACTTACTTTCCTAGGGAGAAAGGGGTCCCTCATAGGTTCTAGCTTTTTGTTAATGATCCAATTGTAATAGAGCCTAGACATTATATTCATGGGTGCCTTATAGTCAATGTAGGTGTGATCCCTATATAAGTATCCAATCATACACGATATCTTGATGTTTTTAGGGTTTCCCTTTCTTATGCGAGGCTCGAAAGGTGGTCTTGGGAAGTTAACCACGTTATGGTGATAGGCGGTTTCCTTCCCTTTAGGGTATGAATCGAAATACTCCCTAAGTTCTTCCTCCTCCCTACTACCCTCCATAATTTCTAACACCTTATAATCTCCATCTTCTAGGTCATCATCCGAATCACTTGAGGTCGAATCACTATCTAAAGGGTCAGTAGATTCCTTAAGGGCTTCCTGAAGCGTATTTTCAATCATCCTTTTTAGTTTACTAAGCTTTTCCAATTTCACTAATATCTGAGCTCGAAGTTGGTTGGCGGAGGTCAAGCGGTGGGTACTTGTTTGGTGGTAAAGTGTTGTTTGGTGAATTATCACCTTCCATGATGAAAAGTGATGGGATTACGAACAAAGGTCACGAAGAAGGGGGATAGACTATGAGAAAGCTAAAAATGACAAAAATTTACTTGATAGGAATCAAGCAAAGAAACCTAAACGAGGTGGACTTCTAACTAGCTATTCTATTCCCGGCGGCGTAAAAACTTGATAAACGCTGCGTTGGGGTCAAAGGAACTTCCTTTTCGTCGAGCAAGTTTTCAACACCCTAGGAAGTGAACCTAATCGTTGTAGTGTAGTATTAGGGTAAGCCACGGGAATTGATATGGTTCTCTAGGGGAATAGGAATGCTAGTGAGAAGTTACTACGCTAAGGTTGGGGTTGAGGAAGATTATTTTTATCTTTTTATATTTTTTTTAAATAAAGGAAAGGTACGAATCTCGGGGTTTGGATTTGGGGGGTTGGTATTTCTACCGATTACTCTACTTATCTAATTATCTAATCTTAGGTGTATGTAGTCTATGTCTAATTATTGTGTGCTCGTATGATAGTTTAAAGATGTGTTTACTTAGGTTGTATTACTCCTTAATTATCTCCTATTGATGGTTGAATTGTCACGTCCTTATTCTTAATCGCGTTGTGTGTCTAAAGTCGTAAGGTATGCGTTTGTCCCTAACTCTTTGAACTTACCAAAGGGTCTCGTCTACAAAATCTCTAGGAATTATAAAGTCTAACTCTAAGGTACTCTTTGGATGGTTTAGCCTACAACTACTCTAGGTGTTATAGCCTAAGGTTCACAAAGATTAATCAAGCATTAACTACACAACGAATGACCTATCGCATTACTAGATTATTAACAATTAAGATAAGAGACAACCAATCAATATTCAATAATTAAGTTTCATATTCCCTAAGCAAACACACAAGTAAATTAGCCGGACATGGAGAACATGCAAGCATACACACAAATAATTGAAGACATAATTGAATTAATGAAGTAAAACACTTATCTTGATGTAAGATAGGGTTTGGAACCCTAAAATACTGTACAAGACAGCCTTGGTTCGGTTTAGGTTTTTACTCCCAAAAACTACTCACTAAAACTGAAAAATTCGGATTCTATATATAAGATTACATTAGCGACGGCGTCACCTTATGATTTGTGACGCCGTCGGGTCGCCGTCATTAGGGTTTCGTCTTGGCCACGTTAGTCTTGCGACGGCGTCACCTTGTGCTTGTAACGCCGTCCCCTTCAGAGCCGGTCTCACGGCCGTAGTCTGGATCAAATCTAGGCCGTCTGAGTTGCGACGACCTACTCTTTAAAAGCCTGACGCGTCACTTGTAAATAAGCAATTTGGCTCTGGCCGTCACAAAAGCTCCGGCGGCGTGTAAAGCATGGACGCCTTCCCCTTGTATTTCACAGCTTGAGTGTCTCGATTCTTGACTTTGGCCATTTTCTTCGTATATCCGCGCCTTTTCGTCTAAATAAGTGCCATTCCAGCAATTTGCCTTCAAGAGACCTAAAAAGTGAAAAGGAACAATATTAAGTAATAACGGATACAAAAGTGTCAAATAAGGGCTTAACGACCCTCAAAAGGTACATTTTAAAACCTTATCAAATATCCCTACACTTGGTATTTGCTTGTCCTCAAGCAAATGTGCTTTTAGCCAATTAATTTATAAGTTAGGGGTCATGAAGCATTGGTTTAAAACAATCCACAACACATATAAGCCCCGCAAAAGTCATAACAAGCACGGAAATTACATACTAGCACCTCACATGGAGTGTTTGGATACTCACATCTCTCGGGTGTATATGAAATATAACAAGTTGGAAATGGATGATAAACACTCGTTAACCGGTCCTAGTACATAGATTACCATAGGCTTGAGAATAGATCAAACCTCCATCGCTTTGGCGTAAGCACCTAGGAAAAACTATCAAAGAGGTCTTTAAAGGGTTGTAATGTTAGGCTTACGGTAGGGAAACAAAGGATTTGGTGGGATAGGCTATTTAGTGGTGGCAAGTCAAAAATCTTTATGTTACAAGCTTACGAAGAATGGCGTTGCTAAGCCAAGACTTGACACTCTAAACTCTAGATAACTGAAACAAACAAACATAAATTTAAAGGATAGATGTAGGATGGTAGCCCGTATGTTTTTTTTAACACTCTATTTTTTTTTCTTTTCTCTTTTTCTAATTTTTTTTTTGATTTTTTTTTCATACACTTTTACTCTACCATCCTCTACGGTAACATCAAAATGATAGGGATTTATAGGCACATCCCTACACTTGAGTTTTTATTACTCTAACACTAATTTGACCCGAATTGAAAAGATCAAAACACTTGGAGTACATTATTACGCAAATAAGGGAATTTGAATTAACGTTCCCTTCCAGTCATTTCATAAACTTTAACTTTTCCCATGAGTCCCAATCGTCCCAAAACTGTATACAAAGGATATGACTCGACTTAGAAACTCATGCAAGCAACTTGATAATTGAACTAAGGGTTTTGGGTGATAACAATAATGCACTAAAAGTGAGTGCATACAAGGTAGGCTAAGGCGATTTGGGTGTACATTTGGGGGTGGGGTGTAAACAATGCTGTTCATTGATATTCCGTAAAAACCGAAACATCACGAGAACCGCGAAAAGGATAGGCTCTGAGGGGTTAACTAGGGGTATCGTGTACTAAAGATGAGTACAACGCAAAGGGTGTTGGGGAATTACTCAACCAATGTGGAAGAAGTAATTATATTACGGGTATCAAACAAGGGTTATCCTAATGCCTCTTGTCATTTAGTTATTCCTAACTACACAAGTGTAGTCTTACTAGCGATCTCGGGATGCATCACAAAACAAGTTCTAGAATCTATTATACTACTGGTTCACACTCTAAGCATTAAAGATGAATGCTTTAATTCCTACTAATCTAAGGGCGATCCTCACATTTTGGGTGGAATTTAGGTGGTAAAGGGTTTTTGTGCTAGTCATGCAACTTCCTATCCGTGAGACGCTTTATTAAGACTAATGGCCCACTCCTATATGTCATGAAAAAATTAAAAATTTGGTGCCAAAATTACCCTAACCGACATTTTCTCATGGTTTATTACACAAATGCAATTAGACAAAGCAAATAGTCAAGGATAAGCATAGTTTCAAAGTTCCCGTTTTATTTTCCCTCCCTACACTTAAACTGAACATTGTCCCCAATGTTCCTCGAAAGTATCAAAGTTATGATAATGGAAGGTAATAAAAAAGAAAGAAACTAGTACTCCCCTGATTAGCTCGGTAGGATCCGTGTGTGAAGTAGTGGTTAAATCCTTTCCAAGAAGAATGTATGCGTGAAAAGCTCTTTCAAATATTATGTATCTTCCTCTTGATAAATAAAACCTGCACACTTGAAGAAAACAAACGAAACCTTCGCGTAAAATCGGCGGTAATAATATATATAAGACTCTATTAAACTAGGATATAATGCTTGTGGAATGGATGTTCACAGAATTTCTGGAAAATTAAGACCTGAAAAATTCCAAAAATTTATAAGTAGCTCAAAAAACGAGAAAAAAGTAATCTGTTGTTTTTACTCCTTCCTGACGCCGTCAGGTTATCCTGACAAAAACTGGTCTGCGATTTTCTGGACAAAATTCTGGAAAATTTACATCTTTAGAATCTGGAAAAAATTTCTGCAAAACATCCATTATGACTCGATACAAGCATTTGACTCGAACAAACACACATATATATCTTTTAATTAATTATTATTCTCATGTTTACATTTCTTTTGAAAACGTGTGTAATCCTCCCTACACTTATCATTTATGTAAAATACCTTTATATGCAATTAAGAGGAGGTTAAAAACAAAATAAAGCATTTTTACAAATTTAAACATGAGAATAAGCAATCAATAAAAGATATATGACACTAACAAGCAAACAATTAAGCATGGGTTGCCTCCCACGAAGCGCTTTTATTTATTTATGAGTCTTGTAGCTAGACTCGTAGTCGTGCTCCTACGTTGTCCTAATCTTAGAGGCCCAATCGATCTCCTTAACCCTTCTCTCATCCGAATATATTGGGGCCTAGTTCAAGACAAGCAGTGTAGTAAACCTTGTTCTTCCAGTCTACTTCAAATGTCGGAATGTTATCCACATCTAAATTATCCATACCCTCAAACTTATTGTTTTTGTGGGGCATTATATATTTAACACTCTCGGCTCCATTTGAGAACTCGACTATTCCTTCCTCTCGATCATAAACCATCTTAGACTCCTCTATAAATGGTTTCCCAAGTATCACATCTCCTAAAAACCCATCAATGATGCCCTTAACATTTTCCAAGATCATGAAATCACACCTATATGTGAAGTTACCTACGAAGACATGCAATCCTTTAACCCTCCCCACATAGTTACTTGCTTTCCTAGGGCGGAAGGGGTCCCTCATAGGTTCTAGCTTTTTGCTCATGATCCAATTGTAATAAAGCCTAGACATTATATTCATGGGTGCCTTATAGTCAATGTAGGTGTGATCCCTATATAAGTATCCAATCATACACGATATCTTGATGTTTTTAGGGTTTCCCTTTCTTATGCGAGGCTCGAAAGGTGGTCTTGGGAAGTTAACCACGTTATGGTGATAGGCAGTTTCCTTCCCTTTAGGGTATGAATCGAAATACTCCCTAAGTTCTTCCTCCTCCTACACCTCCATAATTTCTAACACCTTATAATCTCCATCTTCTAGGTCATCATCCGAATCACTTGAGGTCGAATCACTATCTAAAGGGTCAGTAGATTCCTTAAGGGCTTCCTGAAGCGTATTTTCAATCATCCTTTTTAGTTTCCTAAGCTCTCCAATTTCACTAATAATACGAGCTCGAAGTTGGTTGGCAGAGGCTGGGTCAAGTGGTGGGTACTTGTTTGGTGGTAAAGTGTTGTTTGGTGAATTATCACCTTCCATGATGAAAAGTGATGGGTTACGAACAAAGGTCACGAAGAAGGGGGATAGACTATGAGAAAGCTAAAATGAGAAAAATTTACTTGATAGGAATCAAACAAAGAAACCTAAACGAGGTGGACTACTAACTAGCTATTCTATTCCCCAAATAAGCCAAAAACTTGATACGCTTACGCGGCGTTCGGGTCAAAGGAACTTCCTTTTCGTCGAGCAAGTTTTTCAACACCCTAGGTAGTGAACCTAATCATTGTAGTGTAGTATTAGGGTAAGCCACGGGAATTGATATCGTTCTCTAGGGGAATAGGAATGCTAGTGAGAAGTTACTACGCTAAGGTTGGGGTTGAGGAAGATTATTTTTTTATCTTTTTATATTTTTTTTAAATAAAGGAAAGGTACGAATCTCGGGGTTTGGATTTGGGGGGTTGGTATTTCTACCGATTACTCTACTTATCTAATTATCTAATCTTAGGTGTATGTAGTCTATGTCTAATTATTGTGTGCTCGTATGATAGTTTAAAGATGTGTTTACTTAGGTTGTATTACTCCTTAATTATCTCCTATTGATGGTTGAATTGTCACGTCCTTATTCTTAATCGCGTTGTGTGTCTAAAGTCGTAGGGTATGCGTTTGTCCCTAACTCTTTGAACTTACCAAAGGGTCTCGTCTACAAAATCTCTAGGAATTATAAAGTCTAACTCTAAGGTACTCTTTGGATGGTTTAGCCTACAACTACTCTAGGTGTTATAGCCTAAGGTTCACAAAGATTAATCAAACATTAACTACACAACGAATGACCTATCGCATTACTAGATTATTAACAATTAAGATAAGAGACAACCAATCAATATTCAATAATTAAGTTTCATATTCCCTAAGCAAACACACAAGTAAATTAGTCGGACATTGAGAACATGCAAGCATACACACAAATAATTGAAGACATAATTGAATTAATGAAGTAAAACACTTATCTTGATGTAAGATAGGGTTTGGAACCCTAAAATACTGTACAAGACAGCCTTGGTTCGGTTTAGGTTTTTACTCCCAAAAACTACTCACTAAAACTGAAAAATTCGGATTCTATATATAAGATTACATTAGCGACGGCGTCACCTTATGATTTGTGACTGCCGGGGTCGCCGTCAATAGGGTTTAGATCTTGGCCCGTTAGTCTTGACGGCGTCACCTTGTGCTTGTGGCCGAGTCCCTTCAGCCGATCTCGGCGGCGTGCGGATCAAATCTGGGTCGTGCGAGTTGCGACGGCCTACTCTTTTTAAAGCTGGCTGTCACTTGTAAATAAGCAATTTGGCTCTTGTCGTTACAAAGTGCTCCTGCGTCGCGGGTAAAAGCTGGCCGTCCCCTTGTATTTCAGCACTTGAGTGTCTCGATTCTTGACTTTGGACATTTTCTTCGATATATCGCGCCTTTTCGTCTAAATAAGTGCCATTCCAGCAATTTGCCTTCAAGAGACCTAAAAAGTGAAAAGGAACGATATTAAGTAATAACGGATACAAAAGTGATCAAATAAGGGTTTAAACGACCCCTCAAAAAGGTACATTTTAAAACCTTATCAGTTTTCTGAAGGCCATTTCTAAATCAGAGTCACAAAATTGTCCGACAGAAAATAGATTATGACCAAGACCTTCAACATAGTATACCCTGGAGATTACACTATCTCCATCCACATAATCTCCATAACCCATAATAGCACCAAAATGGTCGTTTCCGAATCTAACAGTTCCGATGAATTTACTCACGAAGTTCATGAGCCGCGACCGGTCTCTAGTCATATGCTTGGAACAGCATGAGTCCAAGTACCACAGAACGACTTGAACGACATGCAGTTGAACACAGACAAGAATGGATAACTGGATAATTGGGATTCCCATGCAAGAATGGGTTCCACTTGGTTAGTAGCAGTGATTGGAACACCCACATCAGAAGCAGATTTAATGGAATTATCATAGGTAGATGCAGTACTAGTGTGCTCAATAGACCTATTCAAAGTATGTTCACTTCTTAAAGGAATAGTTCTACCAGTAGGAATCCATTTCATAATAGGCATTGACCTAGATAATTTAGGGCACATCTCATTAAGACTAAATTTGCGACCAGTAGGTATCCACTGATAACCTACATTGCTAAATTTTCTTCCTGTGGGTTTCCAATATTTTCTAACCTTCTTCCTCCATTGCTCTCTACCCTTCTTAACATGTTTGATGGCATTAATGCTTTTAACAGGGTATTTAACATAATTAATCAAATCATTCACGCCACATTCATGATTAGTAACAGAAACCAAGCAGTCATCATTACATGTTTTGCCAATAGTAGCAGAATTCAAATTAATTACAGTACGCTTATAGCTAATACTAGAATCAACACGATTCGTTTTATTTAACTCGAACTTAATGTTCCTAGGGTGGTCTTCTACTCTCTTCCAATGCACACTCTTAGCTTGCGATGTCCTATCTTGCTTTGTATTGCCTGTAGGCTTTGACCCGCTTGCTTTTATGCCACTGATTACTCCTGTAGAGGGAATCATGGGAACATTAGTTGGTTTTGCTACCTTTTGCATTCCTGATC
>OU343216.1:17524039-17562632 GCA_910596185.1 Chrysanthemum makinoi | reverse complement strand
TAGAAGTGCAGGGATCTGAACTACTTGAAGGCACATTAGAGTTCACTTTCTTATCACTAGGCATGAAGCAAGGCATAACAACTTTATCATTCTTAACAAAGGATCTTGGGCATGTTGTTCTTAAGCATTCTAAAAGCTCCTGAGATCGTTTGGTATATAAGCACGCATACCTAACTTCACTATCAAGTGGTTTATTTATGTGATCTTCTTATACAATCTCACGAAGGCATTCAAGACTATCCTTAAGATGATAAAAGTAAGTATGAAACACACGTTCATTATTTCTGAGATGAGGAGGAATACATTTAACAGTTACATCATACTTAGGGTCTGCAGATGCCTTTGAGGCAACATTCTCATTCCAAACAAGTGGCATTTTCCCTTTATCCTGTCTCTTCAGATTCTCAATTTCCTTTTGTAAAGAAGTTATTTTTTTGTTGTTTTTGTCACGAGTGACTTTCATTGAATCAAATAACTCTCTAAAATGTCTTTTAACTTTTTCATTTTCTTCTAGAAAACTTTCATTTTCTTTTTGTAAAACATTAACCAAGTTTTGAAGATAAAAAGTTTGAGAAGATTGAGAATCTAAAGGTGGAGGCATTTGGGAGCCATTTGCATTGTTTCTTTCGCCCTTCAATTGTGAGATTTGGGCTCTCATTAGTCTGATCGTGTTGCAATGAGCTCGAAATTGTTCATCACGTTTGCTTATTTCAAAAACTGCATCAAACTCAGGAGCATCCAAGGATGTCTTGATATTTGAGGTTTTAACATTTTCCTTTAGATGTTGATATTTTAATTGCAATGCAAGATGCTCAACTTCCAATTTAGAATAATTTTTTACTAGGTTATCATGATCATCCTGTTCAATTTTCTCATGCAATTTAGAATTAGTTTTTTCAAGCTCAATGACACGATCATGGGAGACTTTCAGAGCAACAGATAATTCATGAAATTGAGAGGCATTAATGGAACAATTCGTGGCAGTGTAAAACACATCTTGAGTGATACATTCAGAAATAAGATTCTCATTTAAGGTATGCAAGTTCTTCCTCTCAATCTCATTATATTTTAATTCTCGCTCATAGTCACTAACCTCAACTTCCATTTCATTAAACACTCTTTTCATGTCTTTAACCTCAGTGTCAATTGCCTTTTGTAAGGACTCAAATTGTTCTTTTAATAGCTTAAAGAAAGGCATAACTTCAGTTAAGTAGCATTCTTTTATTTGCTCAAATCCCCTTTCCCCTTCTGTAATCCCGGTTGGTGTGATTCTCTTCTTACAAGTTTTATCAAAATCAACAAACAACTGATACACTACATATAGGTTGACTAAGTTTTTACTCTGTGTAGGAATAGTTATGGGCACTAAATGCATGGGTGTATTGGGAGGGTATACAGTGGCAGGAAGCATTCTCCTACAAAGGGAATTCTGTTCAATAAAATCATCAGCTTTTTGCTTGTCCATATCCTTTTTCCAGAACACTTGTTCGGGTGTCATTGTGTTTGACGCTTAAACTTGTTAAAGGCAATCCAGTTTTCCTTAGCATAGTTAGGTGTCTTAAAGCTGATGTTGTTTTGCATGCATGAGGGGCTCTTAAGTTTTTCATCTAACTTCTTTCTAGTGACTTCCTCTAATTGCTTATCTTCCTCAGTGCTCTCAGCGCAACTAGGTTTCTATCTAGGCTTAAGGATTTCGTTACCATCATAGATTACCTTTTGTGCATCTCTAGCTTTCTTACAGACCGCAGGATTTGGCTCATCAACTAGTGCAACACTATGTTTGTCACTTAGAACTGTATGCTTAGTAATCATGTGAGCAGTCTGAACGGTGTTTCCTTGTACGTACAATTTGTTCTCAAGTTTGTTTTTCAAAGTTTTTAGGTTGGAAAATTCATTTAAGAGTTTTGATTCCTTAGCATTAAATTCCTGCTTAAGCACTTTCACATTTTCTTGAAGTTCTTGTTTTTGCTTAGCCGTTTTATTAAGATTTTCTTTTAAGGAATCTAATTCTTGTTTTAATATTTCTTCCCTAAAATTACTTTTTCTAATAATTGTACGCATTTGGTCATCCATTTCCTGCTCACGGGTAGTTAACTCAAACTTAGCACGTTGTTCATAAATGGCAACTTGTTCTTTATAGGCATTAAGTTCAGATATGGCAGAATCATTAAGGGCACTTGCAGTATATTCATCAAAAACATAGTCATCATTGACTGCATAAGATGCATCAATTGGTTCAATCACACTTTCACTTTGGATCACATATTGATCATATGGGACAATATTACTATTACCCACATTAGCAATATCTGAGTCACAAGTTTCATGTGATTGAACTTTATCATGTATCTTTTGCTGATCAACTTCATCATATAGTTTTAGTACCTCTGAGATGATTGATTCTTTGGATGGACCACTTCTGTGATGATGAGACCTTAGGAGAGACCATTGGAGAGATGCTAGCCATGAAAATTGTCTGGGCAGTAGGTTCATCATCGACGTCAGAGTCGTATGCATCACAGTCAGCAACTTGAAAGGCATTCTGATAATTATGACCTATCTCCTGATTGGTACGCTCATCCACATCTGCATCATATGTCTTGGCATTACCCTCAGCAAGAAACAGCAACTCCTCTTCATCCAAAACTGCTCCATTATCCTGAGCTTGCACAAGTAACATCTTGTCTCTGAAGTACTCTGCATTTTGAGGGCGTTTTGGAGATGTGCAGTTCCTTGCAATGTGTCCATCACCACCACAGTTGTAGCACTTGATTGGCTTAGCTTGTCCTTGAATTCCATTCCTTCCATGATTCTGATTTGCCACATACCCTCCACCTACTCCACCTCTTCCTTGTTCATACTGCCTTCCTTGAACTGGTTGCACCGTAACCTTTCCATCTCTGACAATAGCATGATTGTGTAGATTGGATGCAGTTCTGATTTCATTGTTAGTGTGAAGACTGTTAGTATGTGGAGTGAAGGTCAAGTTTTGTTTAACCATAAAAGCCAGTTGATTGATGAAGTGTTCCATGACTGCATCAGCATCAGGTTGCTTGAACCTCGGATCGGGAATGAGTTTATGATTACCGTTTCCAGTAGGTATGACTTGTGATGCTTTGGTAGTGATCCCTACATTGGTGTAGTATGCTGTTGAATCATTTGATGAACTTGCTTCTCCCTGATTAGATTTGAACTTTTCAAGAATCATTCGTTCAAACATAGCATGCTTCTCATTCTGCGGTAGGAAGGCATAAAGTTGCTCATAGTTGGTGTTCTTTAATCCTTTGGTCGCTTCACATTTGTGACAAATTTGTACCATTCGGGTTCATGTTGTTCACAAACTTTGAGTTCAATTGAATATTTGGCATGGTCATTTTGATATTCCTCATGTCATTCACAAGCTTGTGGAATCTCACGTAATATTCATTGACACTTTCTCCTGGTTTCATTTTAAAGTGCTCAAATTCATCATACAGTTGTGATTCTCTGTCTTCCTTCGTCAATTCAGAACCTGAGAGAAGCATCTTGACATTATCCCAAACTGCCTTTGCTTCTGTGTTGTGATTTATAAGCTTGTAGATATATTTTGGAAGACCCTGAAGTATAATGTTTGAAGCCCTGATATCAGCATCGTGTCTCTTTTTCTCCTTATCACTGAGCTCACCATACGTCTTAGGTCTATCCAAACCTAAGGTCACTTTACCATCCGCAGTAGATTCAAGAACATCTCTGGTAGTCTCAATTTGATAAGGTCCTTCATCAATTGACTTGAGAATGTTGACTCCATTTTCCTTTCCCAGACAGTACAACCTAATTCGTTGAGCCCATGAGTCATAGTCAGTTCTGTCAAGCATGGGTGGACGAGTATCAGATCCAGCTGCTTGAACATCCTCATCTACAGAAGAGATGATTGTAGGCACGTTGGTAGACATGTTTACAGATTTCACGGGATTTTATAACTCTATGATTAAACCGGGAAATAGATTCTTTCACGGGATTTTACTAAATCAAGAGAAAACCGTATTAGAAACAAAATCAACCAAGTCTCTATAACCCTTGAAGACAAGTCGCTAAATCACCAAGTTGCTAAGTAACAACGCGCTAAAAGGCTCAAGTCGCTATGAACCAAGTCGCTAAACACAAGTCGCTAAAGCAACAAATCGCTAAGCTGACAAGTCGCTAAAGAACAACTCGCTAAGTGGGCAAGTCGCTAAGGAACAACTCGCTAAGAGACCAAGTCGCTAAAGAGCAACTCGCTAGTTACAAAAGAGACAAGTAGCTAGAAATAGTAAAGATAAGTCGCTACGTCGAACAAGTTGCTAGCCGAAGTGAAACCTCCACTACTTTGTACTATTTGTCGCCTTGTCTCAATAGACAAGTCGCTAGAGCTCAAATCGCTACCACTTCAACTACAAGTCGCTACAAACTAACGAAGCAAGTGGCTACGAAGAAAAGTTATCCGAGAGTCAAGTCGCTAGCTAAAAAAACTTAAATACAACCCTTTTCAATCCAAAACAAGCCCAACCACAGTGATTTAAGCTTTCCAAATCAAAACCAAAGCACTTACAATGATTCTAAACACAAAAGTACACTCAAAATTCACACTTTAACACAAGAAATGATCCAAATGGTGCAAAAACCACTAAACTTTTTCAAAACCTAAAAACCATATAAAACCACCAGAAATCCAAGGATATGTAAGAGAGATGATCAAACCATGGCTCTTGATAACATTTGTAACATATTGGAATTCACAAACACATCAAACCATGATCAATATGGGCGTATACTATAAGGTTTTAGAGAGAGAAAGAGTTAGAGGTTTGGGAGCTTAGTGAGAGAAATTAAAAGTATTATTATGAGCTCCAACTCTCTACCTTGGGAGGTAGAGAGTATTTATAGTATCTTACATAAACGCCACCCTATGGGCTGTGGATCAGGCATACAGTGGGTAAAGACCCGTTCGTCCTCCACGGTGTTACTTAACTAAATACTACCTAACATTAAATAACTTACGACTCACGAGCTTCTAACGATTACATACACTTGAGGTGACCGATACTTTAATAGCTGGATTTTCCAAATCCTAACAGGGGAATTGATTAATTTGAAATTAGTGATTTCGGTGTGTTATAAAATTGTTTAACAAACAATTTATATAGTGGAGTGATTTTAAAGAGTAGGAGGAAATACATAATATGTATGAGAAATCAAATGAAAACAAAAAATACAAAAGCCATTTGGATGAGATAGAAGTGAGTTTCTGTTTTTGCGTTTGGAGAGGTCAGAGGATGAGCTAGGTTTTTGCTCACACACAGATGAAAAGAAGAAAATAAGAACCCTAGAGACACAATTGTTTTATAAATAAGAACCCTAGAGACACAACTTTTTATAAGAGGATGTAAACTACACGTTTGCTCCCTTTTTTTTTCTTCTTTTTTTTAAAAATTTGGCATCACCTTTGAACATTGACATTATGTTTTCAAGTTTTCAAAGAAAAGAAAAAAAATATACACATATGAAAAAGAAAAGAAATAAAAAATGTAAAGTAAGTAATGGTTATTTTATTGAGATAAACGAGCAGGTTGGTGCTCGCGCGTTGTTGTGGGGAACGTGCGTGTCATAGTTTTATCTAAGAACAAAAGTTAGAATGATGCATTCGTTTCCTTGTTTGAATATTCTAATTTTTATGTTCACTAGATACAATATAGAGGTGGGTTAATAATTTATATTCAATGTACTGTATAGTTACCTTCTCAACACAACGTAACGGACTAAAAAACACAATTGATAAAGTTTAACCCAACATTGGGACATTGGGCCCAAAGTATAAATTCAGGAGTCCATAACAACAGTTAGAGGCTTATAGCCTTAGTTCCTTATGCCCAATCCAAAATTACATAAAACATAACTTCACTAGCGTGTCTTAAAACCTATCATTATTTGTGTCAGGTCAACACATAAGCACAACCCTAATCTCCCAAGATCTGCGTCGGTTTCTTTGAACAACATCTATTTTCATCATCTTATTACAAACATGGATCTCACAAACACACGATCTCAGCTCCTTAGCTCCTTATCTATAAGCTTTATGAGGAACGAAGCACCTTCAAGATCCTGGGATGGGTCTCGGGTAGGTATTGTTTTGATTTTCGTTTGTGTTTGTTTGTGCGAAACAAAGAAAGATTGAAACAATATTTTTTTGAATCTTTCTTTATGATTTCGAAAATTTATATAAGCTATGCTTCACATAGATCTATGATGGTTTCTTGTTCATGGGTGGAAATCGTAAAGATCGATTAAAAATAAATAAACTAAGATCTTTCTTTGTTTTCTTTTTGGATTTGATTTGTTGTGGTTGGTGCTAGGAATAGGTTCGATGTTTGGTTTTGATTCGATTCAAGAGTTGAATTTTTTGTTGGCTGAGATGATGGGAGTAGTTTAGTTATGGATTTGATGTTGGTAATTGTTGTTCGTTGGGGGTTAAGGATAGATATGAGTCGCGTTGGTTAATTGTAATTTTGTTATTCTCTTTCTTTTCTTTTTTTTCGTTGGATGTTTTGGGCCGAGGGATGATATAAAATTGAGGTTATAAAAACTGATATCGTTTTTGAATGATGGTGGTGAAGAATAAAATGATGTGGTGAAATGGTTATAGTTTCTTATTTATAGTCTTCAAAAATCCAACTCAAAAGACGCATAATGGTTGGCATACTACAACTGAAGCAACACTTAATATTCATCTTAAATGTTACATTTAACTCTACCAAATAAACACTTGCATCATCCCCTTCGTATACCTAGCGGAATAAATTTTGATAGCATTACAACTAAACATTAAATTTTGAGGACTGAATGAAGCACTAATTGCATGCCATATGTACTTACCCTTAAGCATGAATAATAAAGTAATGTACTTACATATGAAGCATCCACATTTATAAGGGGACTCAATCTTTTAATATAATAAATATTATTACTATAGAGAAAAGAAAATTAAGGTTGCTTAAAGGACAATTCAATGGCTATGTTTAGCAAGAGGCTTATAGGGGCTTATCGAGGTTTGGACTTTTAAAATAAGCTAATCTATAAAAAAAAAGTCTCGTTTGTCACACAAGCTTATGGAGGCTAATGGCTTATAAAATAAGCCATAAGCCTCAATAAGCTCAAGCCATAAAATGAGGCTTATAGGGGCTTATGAATAGTTAAATTACTTAAATACCCTTAAAATATAACGAATTATCACGCAAAAGCTGAAAATATACGTGAATTTTATTTTATGTATTTTTATGTGATTTTATACTAATAAGCTTGAGCTCCAACTAATTCACCCAAACAGCTTTATAAATATATAAGTTTCAACTTTCGACATAATATAAGCCCCATCCCAACTCTAGCCCACTCCATCCCAGGTCATTCACCCCATAAACTTTAGCCAAACATACCCAATATGTGCTTTTTAAGAAAATTAGAAAGGGCTTAGTTAATGATATTAGGGTAAATTTAGTAGGACTTTCTGTATAAAAGGTATAAATTATAAATAGTTCTAAAAGATTTTAAGTGTGTTTTTAAATGTGTATATTTTGATCTAAATATGTTAAATATATAACTGAAGGTTTAGTTGCAAATTATGTCATTGTGAACACGAAATGACAAAAATACTTCGACGTGGTCCTCAAACTAACGGAAGAAAATAATGATTGCTAGGCCAAGGGACACAAGTTGCAGTAAAACATCCACATTAGTGGCATAATTTGTAGAATTATCTTTTCAGTAGCTAAACTTGCATTTTTGGATATATTCAGGGACATTTCTTGCATTTACTTTTAAAAAAAATGAATATATTATATTTAGGGAAAATGATGCAAATAGACCGCGCGCCCTGATGCATATCACTTTCTGGACCACTTTTATTTATAATTTGAAAATGGACCAAGGCAAGCCATTTGTTATTGGGCAACTCATTGGTGACACGTGTCCCGTATGTGTAAGGTATTGTTTTTGGCTAACAAAAAGCGGTGGCAACCGTATTTTTAAAAGGATTTTTGGTCATTTTACATTACATAGAACGTACACAATTGAATAGTGAAAGTACATTACATATGTATTCAAAATCAATTTCCCACTCACACAAAAACATTCATAGTTACCGGTTTTTCTGTTTTTGCTCGCATAAAAACATTGTAACTAAGTTGTTTTCACAAATGAGACCGTCTTCTTGTCGGTCCCTCTTTTCCTTGTATCGTCGGTTATGTCACCAGCTATAAAGGTACACTGTTGAGTGCAACCCACATTGGATTGATCAAGTTTGTTTAAAAATGTGGCCAAATATGGTACGTAAATATTTTCCTCGTTGTTTATTGTACATTTTTTTATTTCCAATTGGTTATATGCTTCAACAAATCGTTGTTGTTATTCGATTAATACCTTTGATTTCTCCTCTTTTACGTCTGTCTGATTCGTAATTATGTAGGGTATAATATGGTAGATGTCGTCTGTTAGGTATGTAACATAACCTGGTTCATTAAAAATTTTAGTGGCACTTTCTAGACCAATAAGGAGTGGTTTATATGCATTGTATACGCAATTGTTTACGACGTTGGTATAGATTCCATCCATGGTCTGATTTAAATTGTATTTTTTGTTGACCTTTTTTGGGACTATGAAGCTAAGTTAATCATTACCAGTAAACTGAACTACTTTTGGTTGATAAAGCAAAAGTTAGATGCAAGACGCCGCATCGTGTTTAGGAATACCTGCTTTGGAAGATGGATGGATCTGTTGTTTTTTGAACATGAAACGCACATCATAGATTATATGCTAAGGAAACAGCATAAAGTCGACGATTCTCACTATCATATGCCCTTCGTTTATTACATTGAAGGGCATGCTTTACATTTTGGTCATCGTGAGTTTTGTCTAATGACCGGTCTGCGGTTTGGATCTGTAAGCTTTGGGTTGTATACATCTGGTTCTCAAAATTTTTGTAACAGGGTATTTCCTGACAAGCAAGGGTATATTCTAACCAACTTAGATGTTATTGGTGTTATCGAAGATGAAGAGCGGTTTGGGGGGATATCGATATGAAGATGATGTACGTCTTTGTCTTTTGTTAGCCTTAGAGGTTATCTTTATGGGTCATTTGTTGACATGCGAGGTGGATGATACACTGATGAGGTTAGTTGATAATCTAGATGATTGGAATGCTTTTCCATGGGGTGAGCATATTTGGACTCATTTATACGACCAACTTCATAATGTATTTGATAAGCACGTGGATGACCACCTTTAAGATTGAAGAAAGATCCAAAGCATTGTCCAACATACACACTATCTGGATTTGTGTTTGGGTTTCACGTATCCATTTTCCAACTTAACATTTTTACTGATTTGTATATAAGTTTATGTTTTATTTTCATTTTTTAATTTTTTATTCTCATAGGTGTGGATCCTTGAATCGTTTGAAAAATCTCATGCTTGGTGGATTAAACATCCAAATGTGATACCAAGAGCACTTGCCCGGTCTAGGAAGTCCATCTTTAAAAGAACTGATCGTTCGAACCTTTTTTCAAACGTAAGCCAGTTAAACTTAGTTGTTATTTATTTATTGTTTATAGGTAAAAAAAATGTAAACCTACACACAAAATTAGATGTTCCATTTCCACCTATCTAAGCACACAATATCTTATCAGACTCAGATTTATCATCAAATGTTTTTATTTCTGCCTTTCTTTTCATTCTACCTTGAGGCTTGCCTTTGATGGCCAAATGAATTTCATAATCAGCAGTGGATGAACAATTGGATTAGTTGATTTTGTACACTGCAAATTAAGGCTATATGCTCCTCTCTACTTTTAAACTTCAATGTTGGCTCTGCAATCCCTTTACCCTTTCCAATATCAGGTTCAGTAACTACACCTTTCTGCACAGTTTCACCAATCTGTAGACTCTTAGCAATAGGTTTGGGTGCAGGGATAGGGTCAGATTGCTTTATGTTGACCAATTGCATGGCAACCTCATTCTCAGGCTTATTTTGGTTTTGGTGCTGGTGTTATTGTGGTGCTTATAATTGTAGCAGATCTTTCCTCTGGGCATGAAGCGTCTGAATTGGTGGCTATAATAATACCAGCAGTTGTTGCAAAAGGCGGTGGTTACTTCAATACTATCGGCGGATCGCAGACAACGGCACCGATTGCCTGCACAACTTCCTTATCCTTTTCTTCAACTGCAGCCTTTAAAGAATCATCCATTACTGCTTCTTTACCTTCCATGCGTCGCCTGAATTTGTACTCTCACTCCTCCCCTGTTTGGATGCATCATCTAAACTTTTAATCATATTGCAGGTTGCCTTCTTTCCTAGTTTCTTCACTTTCCTGAATGCATGGAACCTTGGCCTTCTTAGTCTCTCCCAAACACTTACCCTCGTGCTTTGAACCTCCGATTATTTCAGCGCGAGTTGTTGTCGAATTTCTAAGACCAGTGATCTTTGACTCCATACTTGTGAATATATCCGTCAATATGAGATTGAGTTTCATATTATCCTCACCCACCTTGACCTGTGTAACCTGGTCATAGAAGTGGATCATTGGAATTGTCATCATGTAGAAAGCCATTAGTCGTCAAATCATGTTCGTGTTCCAAACTACCCTCATCTATTCGACATGTGTCTAACATTGCATCATTCCTTCACCTGTGTTGAATTGCAAAGAACTATTCACATTAGGAGTTGTCATTGGTTGGGTCGTTCTTACGTTTTCACTGCCCTGCCTCAGCAGTGATTTGGGGAATAAATATGTTATCACCAAAAAGTTACAAAACAGTCTTATAGTTTCCACAATCATCGAAACTAACTAGCAGTGATTTGCCGAGAACTAGCGGTGTTTTCAAGGTAGCTAGCAGTGGAAATATTATTTGCAGTGATTGCCCAGAACTAGCAGTTTATGACTTTAATTATGAATCCCTTATAAAATGTTGTCGTATGTATCTCAAAGTAATTAACTAAACCATATATTAATTTTTTTAACCATTCTTGAACTTTAGGATTCAACTACAATTATTGATCTGAGACCTACTATACATGAGTTCCAATGTGCATGGTGGATAGATAGCCAAGATTTTTTCAATGACTACGTCCCCAAACCCGGTCGAGGACCCAGCACGGCCTTGTTGATACCTACTTTTTGAGGCTTGGAAAAGTCCGCGAGCGTCTTGGAAAACTGGTTTGAAAGTAAATTCAAAACAATGCAAAGTGGAAGTAGTTCGAACAAAAAGCCTTAAGGATCATGTAATTTCGGTCTGAATGCCAAGTTTTTAAACTTGAGTGTATTATTCAGGTTCTCTTTATATTTATTATAATATAAGAATAGTAGATTCAGCTTTTTTAACATCACCTGCGAATTTCCTAACACTTAGACCTTCACAGGTTCTTGCACATGACGAACCGTGCGTCTTGGGTATTCCTTTCAACTAATCTATAGTTATTTCTCATTTGCCATTGTTTATTTTTAGAAATTTCATGCATATTTTTTCTGAGACAAACTTGATTTTGAGTCACATTTTCCAAACACTAGGTGCCTTTTCGATTCACTTAACAGACATTTATCTCAAAGCGATCGACTTGCCGGAATCGGCGTGGACGTTGCTCGGGTTAATATTTCTTCTTTGCATTTAGTTGTATGGCGTTATATACAAATGTCATCAGCTGTTCTGTTTCGGAGTATCTCCTTTTAGAGGAATTGAGATTCGCGTTGGCAAAGGAAGAAAGGTTATAGTTGGAAGAAGAGAAGTTGAATGCTGAGGCTAACATCTTAAGGCTGGAAGAGGCTAATAGGTTGCGGTTGGAAGAAGCTGACATGTTGAAGTTGGAGGAGGAGAAGAAGAAAAAACGACACGCGTTTATGAATTCGTCACATTTTCAAAAGGCTTTAAGTCGGTTACCACCCGACAGGAGGATTCTCATGGAACCTGTTTCGCCACAAAACAATCGGGAGGTTAAGCGGCGTAAAATAAAAAACACGGTCCTAACATGAACGACCCAACTATTGCTGAGGAGCTTAACAGAGTGAAACCTTGGGTAGAGGTATTGTGATAATTTTTACGAACTTGTCGATTATACTTGCTTATCAATAATGCTCTGTCAAACTAATACATTCAACCTGTTTTCTAGGATCTAAGTAGATGGTTTCATTCTGTCGAAACTCTTTTTCTGTGAGAGATTGAAGAATTCCTCTGTGATCCTGATAGACACGGTGTAAATTTCCATGGTCAGATGATTATACTGTAGACTGAAATGTCTGGCTTCGATTAGTTTGTTTAGACCCTGCTAGAAAAGGATGGCTAACTAAGGAGGTTAGTTTATATAGGCTTTCTTATTCAAATTTTTTTTTACCTCGTATTTGATTTTCACCATTTCTTAAATTGGTATTTTATTTGCTGCAAATTTCGTAGCATATAGACCTATGGGTTGACTACATGTGGCACGTACGACCTCAAAATGCTGGCGATGGTTAGTAGTTACTTTGTTCAGATTCTTCTTCAAAATGGCATGCCCGTGTTTTATCAGAGGCCGGGACGAGGTATCCCATGCCACGGAATGATGTTGAACATGTAATACATTTACTTTTCATTTCCTCCTATTTTTATCATTTACGGTCACTCAATAATCAGGTAGTTCATGATACCAACTTTAAAAATGGCATCTTTTAAAGTATGAACAAACTTGATATTTGTTGCTCATCTTTTAAAGTATGAATAATCAGGTAGTTCATGAACAAACTTGATAGCAAATCATAAACTTTCCTTTATGTTTTAACAAACTTGATACTCATAAACTTTATCCACAGCTTTTGATCTATCAGCAGTTCTTCCATTGACACTAGCAGTGGTTTCTTTTAAAAGATGCTATTTGATGCATACTTTGAATAATTCATCCAACAGAACCAAAAAACCAAACAATCCTCCCCTAAATTTGATATTTACAATCCAAATCATCAAGTTTCTTCTTAGGCACAAAATACCTTGTTTTGGACGATGCTTCCAAAGTGCTATAATCTGTATGCTCCATCTCAGAATCTGAATACCTTCTTTTTGTATGCCAGTGATCTTAGACTCCATTGTAGTACATTTATCCGTCAATTCCTTTATAAGTTTCATGGTATCCTCATGATAAACTAAGTAGCAGTGTTTTCGTAACACTAGCAGTTTCTCCATGCAAGCTAGCAGTTGGAACAGATTTGCACTCCAATCTTCCAACCAACTTATTATAATTTTGTTTACACAATGTTACTATTATTATTTTTTTTAATTTTTTATTTTTTTTTATTAATGTTTTTTAACTAAAAGGTCCAGCAGCAAAGGCCAAAAAAATCCTATTGCTCATAAACATAGTAGTTATAACTTATAAGTGTAACCCAACCACAAAACATGATATCCACTAGCAGGACTTAACAAAAAGAACAAGCAATTGATTCATACACAGTAGCCGTAGTAAGATTTCCAATAGCAGTACTACCTTTGTTACAAAGTTTTGAAAAAAACATCTTGAGACTTGAGACCAAGTATGCATTAAATTTACAATCCAAAACTAGTTGATTTAAAGCCTTGAATGACTAGTCGAGCCTTCAACGTAGTTCTAGAACGTCTTGCAGCAGACTTCATACTCACCTTTAGTGGTGGAATTCGCCATAATTGTTTGCGTCTTACACTGCCATGAGATAAGTCTACTTTCCAAAACTAAGCCCCTCCATTTGTAATCGTTCGATCCCAACGGTATATTGATTACCCTAGCGGCGGTTATGGTAACACAAGCGTAGTTAACAGTTGGAGCAACATATCGATGTAAGTACATAAGCGGATGAATTTCCCAAAAGCGTAGTTTCTATACAACCCAGGCCGTGCATGAAAAGCGTTATCCATTGTCTAAAAGCGTCCATTAGTAAGTACCATATTGCTTACCGGCCGTAAGCCATGTCAACAGCACATACAAACACGACAATTGTATTCTTGTATTTACCTTTGACCAGATAAATAAAAGTCACTTTTATTAATTTCGAGGCGTTGACCAACTATATCCTAATACCACCAACTTTCTTTTAGGTTTTATTCCTCTCAACGAGACTGTTAAACACTGGTGTCTTGCCCAATTTAACATACCTACAGGAGTGGTAACATTCTATGATAGCAGCGACACGCGTGACTATGAGTCACGTGTATGGTATGTCCGTGTTAGGGAGTGCTTACAGGTATCTTCTTATTATAACCCACTCATATTATTACTTGTGTGTTATACTTTGTGACCATACACCATGCTTCTTATAACCAACATATATAATACGATTACGGACAACACATACATAAATAAACTTATACATTAATTTGTTATACTTTGTGACCATACACCATGCTTCTTATAACCAACATATATAATACGATTACGGACAACACATACATAAATAAACTTATACAGTAATTTGTTATACTTTGTGACCAGGCACGAATAAACCATGCTTGTGAGTAGTTGCCCATTATTTGTGTGTAGTTGCCCAAGAACAAATTTATTGTTGGCCAAAGTTTCTTGGGTGTTGTGTTGTAGCAGTTTGACTTTGAGTTTTGTGCACACTAGTTCCCTTCAAGTACATGCAACTATGTACCACCATCATTTCCTTACATCTATTCACCATTAATAAACCGTCCTTCTTATTTGAAATCCCATTTTTTATTTACCACAAACCAACAACATAGTTTCTCATAAACATTAGTTATACTTAGGGGGTGTTTATTTTTGCTTAACGGTCCTTAGCTAAAGTGTGGTCCCACCTAATTAAAGCTTTATGTTTCATTTTCCCTTAAATGTTACGGTTAGAGATGGAGAAATATTCCTCCTTCCCAATCAGATCAAACAAGAGAAAGGGCCCCACTCCATTTAATTCAAAACAAAAAGAAACAAAGCCGTCTATACTCTATAGTAGTAACATCAAACGAATACCACAACCAACAACAGATTATCTAAAATATGTGTAGATTAACTAGAACCAACCAAAAATAAAGTACATAAATCTGCTTGCTTCCGTATTTTAACAATTTATTTTCCTGATTTTAATTTACATTGTGTCCCGCACATATAATACAAAATAGGAAATATATACTTAGGTAGCAAGCTTGATTACTTTAAATTTACAACTGCACATAAGGTTCATGATTTAATAGGGACACATATGATTTAGTTGCCCATCGTATGTATGTGGTTGCCCAAAAACAATTAACTTGTTGGACACAACTTTCTTTGTGCCTTTTTGTGCAATAGTTAAAGTTGAAAAACTAATGGACTAGTTCCCTTCAAGTACATGCCACTAGCTACCACCATCATTTCATTACGTCCTTTCCTCATTAATAAAGTTTGTCCTACTAATGTGCATCCCCGATTTGGGTTTTTTACAAAATATTCATTCAATATTGAAATAGCACAGCCAAGTGCACACTTAGTCAGACTTTATGATATAAAAGTCTGAGTTATACTATGGTATTGTATTATTACATAAAATATAAACGATATGTACATATAATAATAGCATATGTGTTTTAGTTCATGTAACCAAAAGTAATAATATAAACCTGTTTAATGGCGTCTATTTACAAAACATACGAAATTAATAATTTTTCTAACCCAAGGGGCGTAAAATTTTGTTGCATTTGGAACTAAACAAAATTCAAACTGGTTTAGTTGCCCCCAAACTGAAACTAGTTGCCCAAAATGATTATCTTGTGGCCAGGAATCGGTTGAGTACAAGAAGCTTCATTAATTAAACTTGGCCTAATGTGCAACCTTGATAATTACTTGACATGACTCAACTATTCACCACTTGACTATCCACATTAATTCAGATAGACTTCAATTCAAAATAAACTCCATGTCACCCCACCCGCTCTTTCCCCACCCCATTTGGGTTATATAAACGGACAACATATATCCCAATATCATACAACTTTGTCGGGGACACACACTAGCCACAGCACAATTTACTACAAAAGAAATGGATAACGTACTTAAAGACATGGTTAACAACGTGTTTGTGCGTGACAATGAACGTAACTTCAAGTTCTTAAGTGACATGCATGCAAAGGTGATCGACCTAACTCGTCGTTGACCTTTGTGAGGGGCGAGCAAATCAAGCGGTTGGAGTCGTGGTTGGGTCCAGG
The DNA here is from genome assembly GCA_910596185.1 of Chrysanthemum makinoi. Classification (NCBI taxonomy): domain Eukaryota; kingdom Viridiplantae; phylum Streptophyta; class Magnoliopsida; order Asterales; family Asteraceae; genus Chrysanthemum; species Chrysanthemum makinoi. The sequence goes on along the minus strand of OU343216.1, from coordinate 17,546,438 downwards.
CTTGCCAATCTGTTTTGGAAATCCTGCGTGCAATTCAGGACGAGGAGCTTGAGAAAAACTGGACGCTGATGAGGCTAATAGGTGAGACTTAGCTCAAGTTCTCAAAAATCTCCTTTACATGCAAAGCTGCCAAAAAATTATTAATCCTCTACTCTACCTTGTTATGTGGTCTCGGCGTTTGTGATTGTCATATTATGTGTTTTGGTATCTTCATGAATGTCGTTGCTACGTTGTTGTATCCTTTAATGTATTGAAATGAAATCTATTATGAATAAAAATATTTCGAATCACATGTCAAATGTTGAGACGTTGTTTATGAATCACCAATAAAAAACATGTAATACTTTTGAACACATATATAATTTACAACATGAAACTAGATATCATATTTAATCCAGCTTGAACAAACACCTATATTTCATCAATAATTTGGTGACAAACGTGGTTATTTCAATTATATAATACTTACATTTTTCTGACAAGCCTCTAACAAGATCACCCGTCTATTTATTTTACGTTTCTATTATTCTACAGGTCAAACTACCAGTTGTTCTAGAGCAAGCAAACGTTTTTGATAAGACTGGAATACATCTGAATGACTATAAGATTTCATTTAGGTTAGCCGAAAATGTTCCTAAGCAAGGTAGGATTTTTCGTGATTGTGGTGTGTGGGTTTGTATATTTTTATATCGATTGGCACATGGTCTATCGTTTGCCGTTGATGATCCTTTCGGGTCGCACTAGCATAGCGAGAAGATGATTCAGTTTTTTTATAAACATTGATTTTATCGTTTGTACTAATAGTTTTAAACTTATGTCCAACTTTTTTTATAAACATAGATTGTATCGTTTGTACTAACAGTTTTAAACTTATCTCCAACAGCACTTTCATTGTTTTATCATGCACCATCTATTGATATATTCATTCACACATAAGCCATTAATGACTAGACAATGGATTCATAACAACTATTTACTACACTAAACACACTTATAACATGCATACATAAACCAATAATCATACTGTACCTTGCATGCAGCAACCTTGGGTACGTGTAACATTCATTCAAAAAACAATGGGAGACACGATGTAAAAGTATGTACACATTTACATCTAAATTTGTTGTACAGTACAGAATCTTTCTTTTTAAAACTCCACAACTCCAGTTGATTTATTCTTCATTTAGACGTCCATTTAATCATGACATTTGGCCGCCCATTCCAAGAAAAATTTAAAAAGGGCCACACATAGGTTTGTCAATTGATTTATTCCCATATCATTACACAAACACACTACACATAAAAACTTATAACAAATTAACCAAAAATTTCCCTTTTACTATTTCCATATTAAAATAAAGCGGATCATAGTTTCATACTATTAATAAGTACATTATTAATAGTAAAATAATAATACAACCTTTCCTAATATATATCAAATCTTCATATAGATCACATTTGTACACAAGTGATAATGCCAATCTCCCAACCCTCTATTTCATCAAAAATTCTGCTAAGCCTCCAGTTGCCTTATTTGATTTCAAGCCAAGGTATGCCTACCATTACCTTTCGTGATTGTCACTTGAACTTACTAGGTTTTTTTCCATACATGCTAATCTCATTTGTATACATTTTTTTTCATTTATTACAGGAGTACTACACGCTATGTATCTGAGAATCTTGTAGTTGAGATTCACTACGATGGTGAGTTCATTCGGTTGCCCAAATTAACTTACGCGTATGGGCGCATCCTTGTGCAAACGTTCAGTAAGTCCACAAGGATGAACTTTAATCAAATGCTTGACTTTTTGGCCAACAAGTTAGAGTGTGAGATACGGGCTTTGTATTTATGTAGGCCACTATTGCTCTTTTCAACGGTTTTGACAGTTGTTGAATGCGATAATGACATTAAAAGGATGTTTCAACTTGCCGAGGAATGTGGGTTGATCGCCTTGTACATTGCACATGCACCTGATAACTTAGCATGTTTCTATTATGATAACCTAATTGTGGATCTTCTTGATGAGCCAACGCGTGACAGGATAGCAATACATGATAAACTTGTGGAGAAGAAGAAAAAACGACGCGCGTTTATGAATTCGTCACATTTTCAAAAGGCTTTAAGTCGGTTACCACCCGACAGGAGGATTCTCATGGAACTGTTTAGCCACAAACAATCAGGAGGTTAAGCGGCGTAAAATAAAAACACGGTCCTAACGAACGACCCAACTATTTGAGGAAGCTTAACAGAGTGAAACCTTGGGTAGAGGTATTGTGATAGTTTTCACGAACTTGTCGGTATACTTGCTTATCAATAATGCTCTGTCAAACTAATACATTGAACATGTTTTCTAGGATCTAAGTAGATGGTTTCATTGCAGTGAAACTCTTTTTCAGGTGAGATTGAAGAATTCTCTGTGATCGATAGACACCGGTGTAAATTTCCATGGTCGGATGATTATCTGGCGGAATCGCCAATTTACGAACGGCTTAGTTTGCTTAGACCACTGCTAGAAAAGGTTGTCTAACTAAGGAGGTTAGTTTATATACGCTTTCTTATTCAGATTTTCTTTTTTACCTGTATTTGATTTTCACCATTTCTTAAATTGGTATTTTATTTGCTGCAAATTTCGTAGCATATAGACCTATGGGTTGACTACATGTGGCACGTCTGACCTCAAAATGCTAAGCTGGTCGATGGTTAGTAGTTACTTTGTTAGATTCTTCTTCAAATGGCATGCCGTGTTTTATGCGAGGCGGGACGAGGTATCCCATGCCCTAGAATGATGTTGAATAGGTAATACATTTACTTTTCATTTCCTCTATTTTATCATTTACGGTCACTCAATAATCAGGTAGTTCATGATACCAACTTTAAAAATGGCATCTTTTAAAGTATGAACAAACTTGATATTTGTTGCTCATCTTTTAAAGTATGAATAATCAGGTAGTTCATGAACAAACTTGATAGCAAATCATAAACTTTCCTTTATGTTTTAACAAACTTGATACTCATAAACTTTATCCACAGCTTTTGATCTATCAGCAGTTCTTCCATTGACACTAGCAGTGGTTTCTTTTAAAAGATGCTATTTGATGCATACTTTGAATAATTCATCCAACAGAACCAAAAAACCAAACAATCCTTCCCTAAATTTGATATTTACAATCCAAATCATCAAGTTTCTTCTTAGGCACAAAATACCTTGTTTTGGACGATGCTTCCAAAGTGCTATAATCTGTATGCTCCATCTCGAATCAGAATACCTTCTTTTTGTATGCCAATGATCTTAGACTCCATTGTAGTACATTTATCCGTCAATTCCTTTATAAGTTTCATGGTATACTCATGATAAACTAAGTAGCGATGTTTTAAGTAACACTAGCGGTTTCTCCATGTAAGCTAGCAGGTTGGACGATTTGCACTCCAATCTTCCAACCAACTTATTATAATTTTGTTTACACAATGTTACTATTATTATTTTTTTTAATTTTTTATTTTTTTTATTAATGTTTTTTAACTAAAAGGTCCAGCAGCAAAGGCCAAAAAAATCCTATTGCTCATAAACATAGTAGTTATAACTTATAAGTGTAACCAAACCACAAAAACATGATATCCACTAGCGGGACTTAACAAAAGAACAAGCAATTGATTCATACACTCGTGGCAGTAAGATTTCCAATAGCGGTACTACCTTTGTTTACAAAGTTTTGAAAAAACATCTTGAGACTTGAGACCAAGTATGCCATTAAATTTACAATCAAAACTAGTTGATTTAAAGCTTGAATGACTAGTTGAGCCTTCAAGCGTAGTTCTAGAGCGTCAGGCAGCTTCATACTCACCTTCGGTGGTGGAATTAAGCCATAATTGTTTAGTCTTTGCCATGAGATAAGTCTACTTTCCAAAACTAAGCCCCTCCATTTGTAATCGTTCGATCCCAAGGTATATTGATTACCCTAGCAGCTGATTTATGGTAACACAAGCCGTAGTTAACGGTTGGACCGTAACATATCGATAAGTACATGCAGATGAATTTCCCAAAAGCGGTAGTTTCTATACAACCCAAGACCGTGCATGTAAGCGTTATCCATTGTCTAAAGCGTCCATTAGTAAGTACATATTGCTTACCTGGCCGTAGCGTGTCAACAACACATACAAACACATTAATTGTATTCTTGTATTTACCTTTGACCGGATAAATAAAAGTCACTTTTATTAATTTGGGCGTTGACCAACTATATCCTAATACGACCAACTTTCTTTTAGGTTTTTATTCCTCTCCAGCGAAGGCATGTTAAACAACGGTGTCTTGCCCAATTTAACATACCTACGAGGAGTTAGTAACATTCTATGATAGCGGCGACGGCGTGACTATGAGTCACGTGTATGGTATGTCCGTGTTAGGGAGTGCTTACAGGGTATCTTCTATTATAACCCACTCATATTATTACTTGTGTGTTATACTTTGTGACCATACACCATGCTTCTTATAACCAACATATATAATACGATTACGGACAACACATACATAAATAAACTTATACATTAATTTGTTATACTTTGTGACCATACACCATGCTTCTTATAACCAACATATATAATACGATTACGGACAACACATACGCCGTAAACTTATCAGAATTTGTTATACTTTGTGACCAGAAATGAATAAACCATGCTTGTGAGTAGTTGCCCATTATTTGTGTGTAGTTGCCCAAGAACAAATTTATTGTTGGCCAAAGTTTCTTGGGTGTTGTGTTTTAGCAGTTTGACTTTGAGTTTTGTGCACACTAGTTCCCTTCAAGTACATGCAACTATGTACCACCATCATTTCCTTACATCTATTCACCATTAATAAACCGTCCTTCTTATTTGAAATCCCATTTTTTTTTATTTACCACAACCAACAACATAGTTTCTCATAAACATTTGTTATACTTTGGGGGTGTTTATTTTTTGTAAAGGGTCCTTAGCTAAAAGTGTGGTCCCACCTAATTAAACTTTATGTTTCATTTTCCTTAAATGGTCGGTTAGAGATGGAGAAATATTCCTCCTTTGTCAGATCAAGCAGAGAAAGGGGCCCCACTCCATTTAATTCAAAACAAAAGAAACAAAACCGTCTATACTCTATAGTAGTAACATCAAACGAATACCACAACCAACAACAGATTATCTAAAATATGTGTAGATTAACTAGAACCAACCAAAAATAAAGTACATAAATATGCTTGCTTCCGTATTTTAACAATTTATTTTCCTGATTTTAATTTACATTGTGTCCCGCACATATAATACAAAATAGGAAATATATACTTAGGTAGCAAGCTTGATTACTAAATTTACAATGCACATAAGGTTCATGATTTAATAGGGACACATATGATTGTTACATCATTATGTATGTGGTTGCCCAAAAACAATTAACTTGTTGGACACAACTTTCTTTGTGCCTTTTTTGTGCAATAGTTAAAGTTGAAAAAATAATGGACTAGTTCCCTTCAAGTACATGCCACTAGCTACCACCATCATTTCATTACGTCCTTTCCTCATTAATAAAGTTTGTCCTACTTATGTGCATCCCCGATTTGGGGTTTTTACAAAATATCCATTCAATATTGAAATAGCACAGCCAAGTGCACACTTAGTCAGATTTTATGATATAAAAGTGAGTTATATATGGTAGTGTATTATTACATAAAATATAAACGATATGTACATATAATAATAGCATATGTGTGTTAGTTCATGTAACCAAAAAGTAATCAATATAAACCTGTTTAATGGCGTCTATTTACAAAACATACTAAATTAATAATTTTTCTAACCCAAGGGACGTAAAATTTTGTTGCATTTGGAACTAAACAAAATTCAAGCTGGTTTAGTTGCCCCAAACTGAAACTAGTTGCCCAAAATGATTATCTTGTGGCCAGGAATCGGTTGAGTACAAGAGAAGCTTCATTAATTAAACTTGGCCTAATGTGCAACAATAATTACTTGACATGACTCAACTATTCACCACTTGACTATCCACATTAATTCAGATAGACTTCAATTCAAAATAAACTCCATGTCACCCCACCCCCCCTCTTTCCCCCCACCCAGCCTAAGTTATATATGGTTAGCTGCATTGTTTTATTAGCGTGACAATGAGCGTAACTTCAAGTTCTTAAGTGACATGCATGCAAGGTGATCGACCTAACTCGTCGTTGCCTGTGAGGGCCGAACAAATCAAGCGATTGGAGTGCGTGGTTGGGTCCAGCTTGCCAGTCTTTGTTTTGGAAATCTGCGTGCAATTCAGGACGAGGATCTTGAGAAAAACAGGGCGCTGATGAGGCTAATGAGTGAGACTCAGCTCCAAGTTCTCAAAAAAATCTCCTTTCTGTCAAAGCTGCGCAAAAATTATTAATCCTCTACTCCTACCTTGTTATGTGGTCTCTCTGCGTTTGTGATTGTCATATTATGTGTTTTGGTATCTTCATGAATGTCTTTGCTACGTTGTTTGTATCCTTTAATGTATTGAAATGAAATCTATTATGAATAAAAATATTTCGAAGCACATGTCAAATGTTCGAACGTTGTTTATGAATCACCAATAAAAAACATGTAATACTTTTGAACACATATATAATTTACAACATGAAACTAGATATCATATTTAATCCGGCTTGAACAAACACCTATATTTCATCAATAATTTGGTGACAAACGTGGTTATTTCGATTATATAATACTTACATTTTTCTGACAAGCCTCTAACAAGAACATCCGTCTATTTATTTTAACAGTTTCTGTTATTCTACAGGTCAAACTACCAGTTGTTCTAGAGCAAGCAAACGTTTTTGATAAGATTGGAATACATCCGAATGACTATAAGATTTCATTTAGGTTAGCCGAAAACGTTCCTAAGCAAGGGGGATTTTTGGTGATTGTTGTGTGTGGGTTTGTATATTTTTATATCGATTGGCACATGGTCTATCGTTGCACGTTGATGATCCCACTGACGTCGCGCTAGCATATCGCGAGAAGATGATTCAGTTTTTTTTATAAACATAGATTTTATCGTTTGTACTAACAGTTTTAAACTTATCTCCAACTTTTTTTATAAACATAGATTTTATCGTTTGTACTAACAGTTTTAAACTTATCTCCAACAGCACTTTCATTGTTTTATCATGCACCATCTATTGATATATTCATTGACACATAAGCCATTAATGACTAGACAATGGATTCATAACAACTATTTACTACACTAAACACACTTATAACATGCATACATAAACCAATAATCATACTGTACCTTGCATGCAGCAACCTTGGGTACGTGTAACATTCATTCAAAACAATGGAACGACGTAAAGTATGTACACATTTACATCTAAATTTGTTTATACAGATACATCTTTCTTTTTAAAACTCCACAACTCCAGTTCATTTATTCTTCATTTGGACGTCCATTTAATCATGCCATTTGGCCGTCCATTCCAAGAAAATTTTTAAAAGGGCCACACATAGGTTTGTCAATTGATTTATTCCCATATCATTACACAAACACACTACACATAAAAACTTATAACAAATTAACCAAAAATTTCCCTTTTACTATTTCCATATTAAAATAAACGGATCATACTTTTCATACTATTAATAAGTACATTATTAATAGTAAAATAATAATACAACCTTTCCTAATATATATCAAATCTTCATATAGATCACATTTGTACACAAGTGATAATGCCAATCTCCCAACCCTTTATTTCATCAAAAAATTCTGCTAAGCCTCCAGTTGCCTTATTTGATTTCAAGCCAAGGTATGCCTGCCATTACCTTTCGTGATTGTCACTTGCACTTACTAGGTTTTGTCCATACATGCTAATCTCATTTGTATACATTTTTTTACCTTTATTACAGAGTACTACGCTATGTATCGAGAATCTTGTAGTTGAGATTCACTACGATGGTGAGTTCATTCGGTTGCCCAAATTAACTTACGCGTATGGGGGCACCCTTGTGCAAACGTTCAGTAAGTCCACGGATGAACTTTAATCAAATGCTTGACTTTTTGGCCAACAAGTTAGAGTGTGAGATACGGGCTTTGTATTTATGTAGGCCACTATTTGCTCTTTCAACCGGTTTGACAGTTGTTGAATGCGATAATGACATTAAAAGGATGTTTCAACTTGCCAAGGAATGTGGGTTGATCGCCTTGTACATTGCACATGCACCTGATAACTTAGCATGTTTCTATTATGATAACCTAATTGTGGATCTTCTTGATGAGCCAACGCGTGACAGGATAGCAATACATGATAAACTTGTGGAGCTTGCTACTTCTAATTTTGCCTCTGATATTGCTGCATGGGAGGAGGAACAAAGGCGGTCACCTCCCCTAAGAAGCCCTCCGTTCCAAACTAGAAGTCAAGGAATTGAATGTCAAGGAAAGAATCTATTCATGGATTTTTTGGGTAGCGAAATTGTTGATGCTGACATTGGGTTCAGTGACGATGAATGGTACTATGGGGTATTTCTTGGGTCTGTATCTATGGATGCTGGGCCTTCTTCTTCTTCCGTTAAGGACAGTTCTGGTCATAAGGCCTCTAGAAAACCTTATGCAAGGAGGCACTGCTTTCAAACACCAAGATCGGGCTTACAAAAGTTCAAGATGTCGAGGCATTTAAAGGCTCTAACAAGAGACCGCCGTCGAGGAGGTGCGGGATTAAAAGCAACTTGGTTTTAAGGAACGGAAGGTTGGAGTGTAGGTATTTTTATGCAGCATGATCATGCTGCCGATAACGTAAGCTGGGGTGTTAACATAACTTAAAACTCAAAATAGTTTGTCTAGTTTAGCCTTTTTTGTACGGCGACGTTATGTAATGTTAAACATTTTTGTTTGTGCTTCTTATGATTACAAAAAATGTTCAACAATTACATAAAATTAACATGCGATGTTTTTGTGTAACCATCTGCTTTGGGATTATCGTAGTATGCACTGTTTTTTTTCTCGTTGGTGTCCGTTTACATAATACGTGTATGAATGCTTTATAGTATGATGTATATCATGGCAACCTTGATGGGGCATCTCGTTTTTAGGATAGCAACCCTATAGGGCAACTTCATTTTTTAAAATAACTAAACAAAGTAGAAACTTATCATATAGGGCAACTTCATTTTATTGGGGGTTGTAATAGTGAGCATTTTTTGGTGGGTGTACACGTGTTCAACTATGTTTTGGCACGTGCATGGTAACTATCTCTTCCTGCTTTAGTGCTTTATCCAGCCTGTTTAGTTATTTCACTTTCACCTCAAAAAATAAATAAATAAATAAATAAAAAACACTTAAAAATTGTATTTGACAGTTTTGCAGCTTGATTATACAGTTTGCATCTTGTGTATCTAGTGTTTGGATTTACCCATTTTTTGCTAACTAAATACGTCCTTGCATTGGCATAACATAACAAATACATAATACAATTTAGTCTACATATATTATGAAATACAACATATAACGAGAATAGGTTGTGGCTCACTTGTTCAATGACGAGCATGTCATAACCTAGGTGTATCGATTGCAGCTTGTTCAATTGCTCGGTCATTTTTAGGTGGTTCACTTGTTATTCGACTTGCAAGTGGTTGGGTTTCTTCATCACTAAGGTCGCTGGCACATAGAATCATGAATTTCATCAGCTGTTGATGTAGTCTCACTTCTACCTCTGATACTCACTGAACCACCGCCTATACAAGATGCTTTTCCCTACTAACATGTACAGCACCAAGTCTACATGCATCAACCCAACAAAGAGTATTGTTGTCACTTGCGTAAAAATTCATTGGACAACAATACCACATGATTTCTCTATTGGGCGCCTTGCATCTAAGGTCAATCATACTTGTTTTCTCTTTCCATCCTGCACCGAATGGATACCATTTACTCAACGGTTTGATGTTATAACGAAAGAATAGCATTCACGGTTTATATAAGAACGTCTACTAGCATAACCATCGTATTTTCCTCTTCATTTATTACACTTGAATGGTGTGCCATACTAGTTGGTTGGAGAATTTAATTGAAGAGTAGCACACACTGTTTCTAAAATATTCAATTACCTTGTGACTAGTCAAATTAAAGGTCAGTCAAGATTGTTATAGCAGGAGTAACCATAGAAAACATGTAGTAACAACATGTTTATATTATTTGGTCTTCACACTAGGTAGTAACATGTAATAACATTTTTAAGTCTTAATTAAAGACAACTTAGATAAATTGTCTTGAGCACTAGCAGTTCTAACTTTAACTAGCAGTTTTAGTCGTTCTTGTGACACCGTATACATGAGGGACCTAGAATGACAAACACTTAAACCTTTTATACCCCACACATCAGTTTATGGTCCCAAGTCCCAACAATCAACATCCCCACATTCCTTGTTATACACTAGGTCACTTTCAGCGAAGAATCGAAATAAAAATATATCGTTGTCCTTTTCGTCTATTTTTAGAAACAAATCCAGGTTTGTTGTACTCTCCCGTATGTACTTTTGTTACCGTATTCGTTCGTACATTTGTACATGAATATAAATAACTGTGCACTTTTATATTTTATATTCTATTAGTAAAATTTTTATTTAATTCAAAGTTATTTAAATTGTTATTAGGGTTTATGTTTTATAGGTATGCTCATTATACCCCTTTAACTCTAGTGCTTCATTCTTTAGGGTTTATGTTTTATATAACATGTCGGAAACCAACAGACATGATGTTTTGGCACCGCTTACTTGATACACTTTGTTTGTTTGAAACGTTACATTCCCATATGCATATTTTAATAATCAGATTTACTTGCATTAACGGTAAACAGTCCACAATGACGAGCTCAAACAGATTTATTCTTGAAACAATGGAGGCGGTATTCTTTCAGAATAGATCATAATATCATTAATCATATTCATACATAAGAGTGACTTCATAATCATGAATATGAATTTTCACGATTATAAACCATAGGCTTGAACCTTATTATATTCAAATATTTACATCAAGCATTTATTCCAAAAGCCATAGACTACCATTCATTCAATGAGATCAATTTTCAATCATTTACAAATATCAGACCAAATATTTACCATAAACACATTTCAGACCGTCAAACTAAAATTCAACACAAGATACATGACTAGAAATAGAAATACCAACATAAACAAGACATCGTCACCGCCAAGACAACAATTAACTGAATCAGTACACCATGCCTTTCACTTCTCTATGAATGTGAAGCTCCTGGCTCGCTTCTCTTCTTCATTACATTGACCAATATCGTTGCGGCTTCGTAGATCTTCGGTTTGCAGCTTGGTTAATTCTGAAATACTTTCCACACAAGATTCAAATGGGTATAAAAGCTCCAACTCTCTAATAACATGATCCCTTTCACCACACGTGCCCGATTTCTTGAGCCTTCTTCATCAACTCTGCTTCATCCACCATGACAACACTCACATCCCCAACGAACTATCATCATATCTCTAACAAAACTAGATCCGCAACACCACAAGTTCTTCACAGAATGGCATAGGTGTATTCATCCTTTTTTCAGTTTTGTTTTGTATGTTTTATTCTTTTCCCCTTTGATTGCTATGTGTGTGTTTTAAACAGAAGGTTTAGTTTAAGTTATAATATAATTAGTGTTGTGTCAGTGTACAAAACCGATGCGTCCGTTGAGTTGCAGACCCTACCATTTTGTCTACCACAAGAAGTAGCATTAAATGACCAACCTTTCACATACACGCCTTTTCATTTTCCCCCTTTGTTTTATTATTACATATACCGCAGTTTACTACTATTAAGATTAAAACGAAACCGTCAAACAAATTGGTGTATATATATGAAACGGAGGACAAAAAAATATAAGAAATTACAAAAATAAATTACAAATAATAATAAAATAAAATAAGATAAAACTGGAAACGTAAGAAGTGTCGGATTTACCTTCATTTTTTATGGACACTTATTCATATTCTATGCTTACTTACTTGCAATATGTTATTTTTTATTGTTTTTTTATTTTATTTTTATTTCTTTTCCATAAGTTTATTCAAACGTTCACATTAAAAATAATGGCTAGGTATATTGTATTTGATTTACCCAAATGTCTATTGTATTTTTATTTTTACCCAAATAAATTTGTCAAGTTTTGTAACTAGTTGGCCAGTTTACATGAATACCGTTATGACTAATAAAAAACCTGAATGCAAATTGTATCCACTCAATCCCACCCCTTTTTGCATACATCACAACTGGATTAAAAGTACTATTGTAGTTTCCATGAGTACACTATTTAGTTGCCCAAAGTACCATTTGCTAGCTATGCACTAGCAAAGTCGTCATAAAAAATATTTGAAAAAATAGAAAGATGTAAATTAAATAAATTCAGTGAAACCCTAGCCCCTTGTTGCATACATCACCACTTGGCTAAAAGTACTACTACGTAAACTAGTTGCCATGAGTACACTATTTAGTTGCCCAAAATACCATTTGCTAGGTATGCACTAGCAAACTAGTCATAAATATAGTTTAAAAAAATAGAAAGATGTAAATTAAATCCAGTCAAACCCAGCCCCTTGTTGCATACATCACCACTTGACTAAAAGTACTACTATTTAAACTAGTTGCCATGAGTACACAATTTAGTTGCCTAAAGTATAGTTGCCATGAGTACACAATTTAGGTGCCCAAAGTACCATTTCCTAGCTATGCACTAGCAAACTCGTCATTAAAAATATTTGAAAAAAATAGGAAGATACTATAAAAAAAAAGATATTGTGGGTTGGTACTTATTTGGTGTGATCCACTTGTCCATTGGAAACAGACAATTGTCATAACTAGTTTGTCAGAAATTTTGTGTCTATATATGACGCTATGTAACAAAAACAGTTTTTGGTATCTCTATTAGTGATAGTATTAGAAAAGCAAACATAACGATGTCTGCTGGCATGGTTTTATGTGATGAATTACCAATGTTTGGTGGCTCAAAGTTGTCAAAAGATATTACGATCGGTACTACAGAGTGAATTGGAAGTTGCTTTACGTGATGAAGCAGATCATAGGAGGAATCTTTTTGAAATTAGGGGCCGTGTCAACCGTAGACAACAAATGATAGCGGAAGTGGAGCTTTTATGCGGGTTGGATTGTTGGTTGCCAACTATTAATCACCTGTTAAGGATGCAAAATGAGGATCTGGCTGAGAGTTCCAAACTTCTGCATTCTTGGTTTAGAAAACATGACCGTGTTAAAGAGCTGAATGGTTTAATTGAAAAGTTGGAGTCAATGGAGGTTTGATGTGCTTTGTATTAATTACATGGAAGCTGCTGCCTTTTGTTTATTAGGGGATCGTTGTTACATTTTGGAGTCACTTATCTCATCTTTGTATAGTCTTTGTATGTCATGTTAACCTATGGATGTGATCCCTTTTATGTTACTACTTACTAGTATATAATGTATTTGTTTGCGTAGTTTTTCAAACTGTGTTCGAGATAGTTAGTCACTTTACAAAAATAAAAAAATTACTAATAAAGTAGTAATATGAAGATGAAATTTTATTTAGTTATAAAAAAGTCATAGTGTGGGTGGGTAACTTGTTTGGGGAATGCAAGCCAATGAGACGATTAATAATGGTAGTAAATTTTTGTTTCGATAATAGAATATGATGACGTGTTGAGTTACATGCTTATTTATGTGTTAGAATAATAACCCTTATTATATCATTAAAAAAAATAAATACAAAAAAAAAAAAAAAGTCATAATGAAAAACAGCACAGTTGGGGATATATCGCCAAACAATTAGTAACAACGCTACAAGTGTTAAATCCCCAACCCTTTGCTAACCTCGATCTAACCACTTTGCTAACGATGATCTAACCCTTTGCTTCGCGATGTTTGTACCCATTCCTAGTGTCGCAAAAACCACCGCTAGTTTCCTTGCAAAAAGCAAATTTATTTGTGTTTACGTAATCATTTATATTCAAATACCAAAAGGGAGAAAATCTGCATGTAAAGATTCGTTCCTTCCCAAGTAATTTTATGTCAAATATAGCGACAGCAATTGTAGGAGCCACAAACGCGTGCCTACCCAACAAGTTAATGAAAATTAATGATAACAGCGTGCGCGAACAGTAAAATCCTCGCTATAAATACGCGAGGTAATCAAGGGGAAAGTCCGAGAAAAGCAAAAAGGAACAATTCCTTCACCTACAAAAATATTTCCACCGCAAATCAGGCAACCGAATATTTTAAAAACCAAGAGAAGTTGAAGATGTTATTTAGAAAAGATACCGATGGTACACAGTGCAAAAAGAATACATACGGACGTCAACAACAACTCGTTGCCCACGGACGGCCGTTTCCAAAAAACCCATACATAGCCTAAACCTTTACAAAAAAAAAGGCGATCTTTATGCGACAACTGAACATGTTCTAAATGACTACTAAAACAGTTAGTCGTTCTAAAATGACGACTAAAAACCCATCTCGCGAACATCCACAGCACACTACCCCAAAACCCATGTCCTTTCAGTGGTGGTAGTCGCGGGACCATATGCATACCAAAGGTGGGAGTCTAAACCTATTAGACTCTCATTAGCAATATGGGATCTTGAAAGTGCAGACATTTCCTTCTTAACCTCGCCGTTAGAGCCGGAAGAAATAAATCATGGAATTGGGTCATAGGTGATAAAATATATTCGGCAGATGGGTCCGTAGGAAGGGCGACAAGGAAGTTAGGGGCAACGAAGTACGTAAACCAGCCTCTTCCAACAGAAACTTCCCTAAGAAGTCAAACAACTGAGGATGAAAGCTATGCCTTCTTCCTCCTGGTGCGCCGGCCCCATTCAAGTGTGCGTCTACTAATTGGGATATCCGTTGGATAGACGGGTCTAAGGAAAAAATGACCACCTTGGGAGCCGATAAAATAAAACTGGCGCTGGTGGGAAGCTACATTACCAAAAGCCCTTCCTGTACCAGCAGATGGGCGGCGATTTAGACGGAAACCCCGAAGGCCCATTGAAGTTGAAAGGCCTATCTAATTCCTCGGGAATCCCATGGGTTGAATAACACGGCCACGAGGAAGCAAGCCACCGAACTCCTTCAAGGAAAGGATAAAGGCAAAAGACCCGCACCGAAAGCCACGAAAAAGAAGAGTGTAAGCAATACACAAACCGGCAAGAAAAGTCGCGCACTAACGCTAATGTACTTGTCACTGCTAGTATGATTGTGAGGGATGAATATGTAATATTCTAGAATGTCTTCGGTAGGATGTTTTGTATTAGATAGAGTATATTACACCACATTTATTATGTACACTAGTTGTGCATTAGTATTGTACAAACACTGAATGCACAACTAGTGTATGAATCAAAAGGGATGGTATCAATTCTAATAGATAAGTATTGTAAGTATATTTATCTTGTACAAGATTAGTAGATTTTGTAAAGGACTCTTATCCTATTAAAGGAGGTCCTAGGTTTGAGTTCTATATAAGTTTTGGTGATATCTAGAGTCGATACACTTCAAGGTTGTAAATGCCAATACTATTAACAACATATCGAGGTGTTTAGTGAGAATAACTGTTCGTTAATTATTATTCTTCTTAAGGAGTACTAGGTTGTGTTCGTTTAGTCACCTTCTATAGTAGATCCTTCGCTAAACCGGGATTTAAAAGATTTTTATGTTAATGGACGAAACAATTTTAAAGACCATTACTCATTCTAAAAACATCAACATCTTCACTTGGATTATTTTTTGAAAAACATCTTCACAACGCATCGGTTATCGGATGTGTAGAGTGACATTCGTTTGAGTGGATTATTTTGAGCTTTATACGACGTTTGTAAACATAAAACAAATGCTAATCGCTTTTATGCTCGACACTTAAATTAACTTACAACTGCTAGTTGTTTTTACTACCGCTTTTGTGGGGTGAACAGGACAATCGTTACCACTACTTGTAATAAACTTACAACTGCTAGTTAATTTGTACTAGTGTTGAATGTTAAACCTCTATTTTTGGAAGTGTGCATTGTCTCAAGTTGGTAGTTATTAGTAGGTTGTAGAATACGAAATGTACTTCTAGAAGGAAAACAAGTTGCCCTAAGAACAAAATTAGGTTGCCAAAATTATTTTGGGTAACAACTGCTTGTTGCCCAGATTAAAAAAAATGGATAATGGGATAATAGAAGAGATGAAATAGTAAATACGTTGACATACAACGTTTGATACACACAACCAACTACATATTACGATTACTACATGGTTGTAACTTTAATTGTTACATATTATATAACCACTTGATTGATAACATTCATCGACTACTTAAAAATCTTAGCAAATTCAATGCTTCCTTCCCACATGCATACAGACTAAAACCACAAACCTTCATTCCCATTTAGCCGATCCGTAACTTCAAACCGAACAAACCTGTTGAAAATGGCATTGATATATCATTAACCAAATCAAGTGATAATGTTTAAAAGGAACATGAATAGAATGGTAAGTTATAAATAAAGCATACTATAGGCAAAGATCAGTATGATTTAACAAAGAAGAGATTCTTTGTATGGGGCGATGTAGAAAGATCCGTATCTCCTAAAATTCCCATGTCGACAAATAATTCAAGTTCTTTGTTGTACAGAATAGCGAGTGACCCAAATGGTTGCCGCTTGCACGCCTCCACTATGGAGCCTGATCCTTTGTAAACCCAAGCAAACGAACGTGATAATAGGGTGGGATGGCAAAGAGGCTTCTAAATGATCTTATGGCAAAACCATTCACGCCCACAACCATCCACAAAACAATGGCATATCTTCATCAATGATCATACCAGAAATCACTAGAGAGGTTCCAAGATCGAAAACATAGAATGGAACTGGGAGTTCATTTTTTAAAATCAGCGGAAGGTCTATAACTTTAAATTGGTTGGTTACCAAATCAAACGAAATCAACATATAAATCTTGTATGTAACACCGCCCTCATTAGTTAACTTTTCACTTAGTCCAATAGATAAAATGACCTACAACCGCCTCGACTTTGACGTTTCAATTTGATAGTTTCACGAGGGGTGGAAATTTTCAAGGCATGTCCACCTTAACGAGTTGAAAGAAAAGACGAAACATACCGAAACCACTTTGGAAAACAGATAGGAGACCTTCACGATCGCGGGTCAAGAGTGTCCGGACGACAAAACCAAACAAATCTTTTTACATTCAATTTGATGCGTAAAACGGGACATGTATCGCAAGTGATTTTTGGATTGCCGGGTTCCAAATAATGATATTAGATTAGAGCCATAAACAAAACACGAAAGACCATGAGAATTGCCAACTGCAATCATAGCTGAAAGCATTAAATCTGACGGTACCGTAGCGGTCACTGTTCATTAAAAGCTAACATAAAACCTTTGTGACCTCGATCAAATGTTAGCGTAAAAAACACTCATCGTTACGACGAACACCGTAATTAGAGATGAAAAAACCACAATCTATACTAGCCTTCCATAACTTGCAAACACTACGTAGTTGGAGTATAGACTTAGGAGGTAGCCTACGGATGATATCTAGTTGAACATCGAAGGATATAGTCGGACATTTTGTTAAACAAAAGCAGAAAGATTGGGATAAAGATATGAAGTGAATAGACCAAAAGAAGAAAGAAAGATGTTGTTAAACAAATTAAGAAAGATTTGTATTGAAGAAAGAGATTGGCAAAAGAAGACATTTAAGGACATGTACCGTAATGTACTATAGGGCAACCAAATATTAAATTTGCTAGTATATACTAAATAAATTAATAAAGTATACATAACCCATAATATATAGAAGTGGTTTACAAAGCATAGGCTTTTTTGTATATGTGCACGGGTATTAACTAAAGAAATGCCGTTGAGTTAAAAAATATTATAATAATCGACTAATATATAATAGAAGTAGAAATACCTACAAGATAATGCTGAAAGAAAAATACTTCACATGTCAACATTAGACAATAATTATGGGTCAAACGGACATTAAGGATAGTACCTTGAAAGACCGCTATCATATTATGTATTCAACCTTGTGCTTCCGTAGTATTCAAGCAGTGCTCACGTAAGCTAAAGTCTGTTTGAAGAGAGTCTTCTACTTCCGAGGCGGTTACGAGCAATTGCACAAAATAATGCACACCCATACTCCGCAATCACCATACAACTCCGATTGTTTTGGTACTTTTGGACACTTGTATGTGATTTTATAATACCCCCGTGATATGCCCTTACTATGCAAGACCCTGAGTTTGTTAGGTACGATTTAAGCTGTGTTTGTAAGTTTCTCTTGGAACCTCGCAACCACCGTTCACCTCCTGATGTTGACCCAAGAGAGTCATAAATGTAAACAACTCCAGTGCGGATATGGAGCTCACAGAGTATCCAAAGGTTTTGTACTTTCATTCATGGGAAAATACACCCGATATATAAAACAAATGCAGGATATTATAAGTCGCTTATAACACTAGTGGTATATGTAATGTAAGAGTCCGCCAAAATGACCTTTGCAACATCTCGCCAAGCCACATGGTATGTTGTGCCATCTGAATAAGTGGTAGGCATGTTGCCACCTAGGATTTGATTGCAAAAAGTACACCCCGCCAAAGCCCAATCTGCATCAGCTGGTCTAAACAACCACATCAATTCAACCTATGCATCCAAGTGCTATGGGACGATAAAGCAAATCAAAATCTGTAAACATTCGTTTCATAAGTAAAACAAAATAATAAACAAGTGCAAGAGACCGCCTAGGCATCGTTTTACTCACTAACTCATTACACCACGGCAAGTATCTTCAACACATGCCAAGGCTACCCAAAAATTCCTATAAGCAATAACCGCACCAGAGCCCCAAGGAAACCTATAAAGTAATGGTTCTTTAAGCTTCAAATACATGCGAAGGTAATCAGAACAAGAACCTTCTTCTTGTTGCATTTCGGTGTTGTAAAGTTCCTAAAAATAAATATATTCAATAACATACACACAATGATAATGATGTTATTGGATTAACAAACATAACCTACCTCTACAAACGGTTCAATTGTGGGCGAATAGAAGCGACTAAGTGGACACGCTCGGTTTCCAGATGTTTCTAAAACAAAGTTGAAAGATAAGCGTAAAAAAATAAAAAGATTCGTTCAGCTTACAATTTAATAAGGTGATGTACATCCAAACGGCACGGATAATAGCCTCAAGTAATGACACCCCATCTTGAACACCGGCCAAGGAGTAGCTGATGTTTTTGATACCCCATTTTCCTCAATTGACGGACCCAAACAACGCTGCGTAAGTTTGTATAAAGGCCTTCTTTTTACCGAGGTTGTCGCTCAATTTTACTCTCTTTCTTTTGTTAGTATTCATATCGAGAAAAAGATCTTCCAATGAGGTTTGTCATTAGGATCTGCTTCACATTTGCAAATGACACTTTCTTCGTTGTTAGGAGAAACAGAGGCATTTTGGCCAACCACATTTACATATGGCAAAGGTTGTTGTCTTTAAACCGACATTTGAGAATATAGTATGTTACAAAACAAACACATTAAATTAATCGCATGTTTTACTGAGAATGTAGATACCTCATGAGCTTTGTTGGTGGGTGTTCCTACTTTCTGCGACACAATCAATATTGCTAACGGGTTCTGGTTGGCAAGCCAATTGTTTCTGAACCACATCTTGTTGTTCGTTATCACAATCCATTGCATCTAGAGAATTATCACCCAATCTTTTCATCGCTTATGTAAGACGACCAGTCATTACCACAATCCGTTCTGCTGAATTTTAAATATATATACATAAGTAGGGACGATGCTTTAGCCGATATTTAAACTGAATCAAATATAACGTACAATAATGGGGTCACCGTATTTTATTTTCTCTTTAGGTGCAACGGTGGAAGTTGAGTACTAATTTCACCTCCATATTCCATAACAGACATTTTTGGTCATGGCACAAGCTTCAACAAGCATACCAAGGTTACATGGTTACGTTTCTTTAAGCCCATCATCATTGTCAATGTCCTTTATGGTCTGCATGGACAACCTTATCCACGTTAGGGCCTACAATATGAGACGACGTGGCCTGTATCAACCAATGTTTGATATAACTGTGGACACGAACGATTATTTGAGTTTGGTATAAACATTGGAGGTAAACAATTTTAAGTAAACACAAACCTTCGGATCATCTGAGTAACGCCGTGGTCGCTGTGTGGCACAACTTTTAGTATGTTCGGATCAACAAAGACATAATTATTAAGACCCAATAGTTGCTGTACTTTTGAAAGTCTCGCTTGACACTCATAAACACATCAAGTACAAAAGGTGTGTTTCGACCGAATGAATGCCGCTTTCTATCATCAAAACTTTTTTTCCAAATCCAGAACTCACTAAATAGACCCCTCGAATGAGTAGTTCCAATTGTGCAACATTTAAATTGAAATCGCCCATGCACAAGTTTAAATTGAAATCTCCGAATTCATCAATGCTCTCAGATTGTAACCATCTATGTCCGAAACGCACAAACCATCTATAAATTGGCCGGCAATACACCACCGGTTGTTTCATTTCAAATTGTGTTGCGAAAGTTCAAAGAATGGGAGTTGAATCCTAACAACAACAAAATAATTAAAAAAAAAAAAATGAAATTACTCAAATATCGTGAACAAATCTGTACAAGTTACAAGAATGTAAGACTGCAGTGATGCATACCGGTCCAAAGAGGTTACAAATCGGTTTCAAACTTTGAAAGTCCTGACCAAGCAAGACCATGTGGAATGATCTTATTGTCTTTCACCCACCAACGTGAGCTTTTAGGATAAGTCTCCAAAATCCAAATCTGTAATAGCCAAAATCGTCATCTTTAAACGTGTACTTATGCAGCTATCGTTTTGAAAATGTTTCGGTTTACCAAAGTAAAGGTAACTGTTAGATGAAACAAGACCTTTATGGTTACAATTTAAAAATAAATCACAAACTAAAATGTGTTATAACATTTTTGTTATCTAAATTACGAGTAACTTTTATATTAGGCACTGTATACGAACAAAACACCATGATTTCATAACAATAAAACAACAACATTAATTTTAGGTACTTTTGAAATGAATAAGTAATAGCACAACAAAATAGAATCAAAAGCAAACTACAGAGAATTCAAACCTTGAAAGCCCAAGCGAACCTGTATAGATTGTATGTGGCATCGAACTTTGGGTTTTTTTCAATTTTAAGATGATCTTTTCTGAATATGAACAATATTGATAGCCCTTTGATAAAATTTATGCCACATATATTCACCCCAAGGAAATACATTCCATGCTTCAAAATCATCAACCAAGGACAATAAGTGATTATGGATGCATTTCCTGTCTTCTTTTCCCATAAACACCGTACCAGCCTACCGCAGACACACCCTAACAAAGATCCTCATCGAAAGAGATAACCACCTTTTCCCATCCTTTTTCCGTCATTAACAAGTTCCAAAAGATCAATTGCATGTACATTTGTTATACCATTACTCTTTTTTCAGGAAATACACGATCGAAAAATGTGCTAGATGGTTTAATAGGTTTTGAAACTTTGCCAAATCGAAACCCTCAAGTATCGACAAAATTCTTTCCGCCAAACCTTAACGAATGATCACCAATTTGGAATTTTAGTGGAGAGGAATCGGAGATGTTAGAAACATATACCCGGTGTTGCAAAACATAATGCATCGTAAGGGTCATTCTCGCATCTAACTTTATATCCAACCATGGACCAAATCGCTTTGTCGAACAACCTTTCCCGGTTTTCATTCTTTGACAAACAGAGTTTAATATCCGCAAAGAACTTCAATGTAGAACGAAATGCGATTTTACAATTGTACAACTTTAATTTTGTCATATGGAATTATAGAGTAAAATTAATTAGGGTTTAGAGGGTTTTGTGAATAAGATGTGGTTTGTGATGTAGAAGAAGACGTTTAATTGTAGAAGCTGTTAGAAATTGTACAAGAAGATGTTTGATGTGTGTAGCCAGATGTTGATGTGCGTATTATTATTAGTTTTATAATACAACCAGTGTAAAATGACCATATTATCCTCGTGTATAAATACAAGTTGCCCAATATTATATAGTTGCCCGAAAATACAATTTGGTTGCCCAAAAACAATACCTTACAATACATGACATATAATCTCAAAATGATTTCGTCATATACTTTGTCGGACACATGGCACCCCATGGTTGGATACCGTGAAATCACGGGCAACGGTCCATTTTCATTCTAAAAAAGCGTGGTCCGGAAGTGATAAGCTTCCGTGGCCTACGGTCTATTTGACTAATTTTCCCTTATATTTAT
>OU343216.1:17474312-17523939 GCA_910596185.1 Chrysanthemum makinoi | reverse complement strand
TGCCCCCTCAGTATTAAACTTTCTTTGAAGCAAAGTCATATGGCCATATGTTGAAAATACCATATGGTCATATAAGACCAAGAAAATTTTATAAAACAATACTTCACACCTTTTCCGGAAACCATACTTCCGTGACTCAAAACTTAACAAAACTTTCCGTGAAATCTTTAATATAACATAATACATCATGTTCATAACCGTTCGACCCGTTTGACCCCAAAATGGGTATAAATACGCTTATACCAAACACCCCTTTAACTTTGACTATAAACACTTAAAACACACTTTGACCCAACGGTTGGCCACTGATTCATTGTTAGGAATTAGAAATTCCAGGTATTAAAGATTCGGTCACCTCAAGCATATGTAATCGTTAGGAAGCTCGTAGTCGTAGTTCTTTTTAGTTAAGTAGTATTTAGTTAAGTAACACCGTGGAGGACGGACGGGTCTTTACCCACTGTATGCCTGATCCACAGCCCGAGGTGTGGCGATTTATGTAAGACTATAAATACTCTCTACCTTCCAAGGTAGAGAGTTGGAGCTCATAATAATATATTTCACTTTCTCTCACTAAGTTCCCTAAACCTCTAACTTTCTCTCTCTAGAACTTCATTCATATGCCACTTTGTGTTATGGTTTGATGTGTATGTGAAAACTAATATCTTACAATTGGTATCAAGAGCCATGGTTAGATCATATCTTGCACATCTTTGGATTTTTAGTGGTTTTTAGGTGGTTTTTGAGTTTGAAAAATTTAGTGGTTTGTGCATCATTTGGTTGATTTCTTGTGTTAAAGCTTGGATTTTGTTAGTACTTTTATGTTTAGAATCATCACAAGTGTTTAGGTTTTCATTTGGTATGCTTGAATCATCTTGGTTGGGTTGTTTTTGGATTGAAAAGTGATGTTTATGAGTTTTTTCTTGCTAGCGACTTAACACACGGAATTATTTCTTCGTAGCGACTTGCTTTACAAATTTGTAGCGAGTTACGCTTTTGGACCTAGCGACTTACAAGTACAAGTAGTGGACTTTCCACCACGGTAGCGACTTGGAGGTAGCGACTTGGTCAGAGAGTTGCTATTTAGCGACTTGTATCTTTAGCGACTTGAGTAGCGAATTGTTGCCAAAATTTTGCTAGCGACTTGAGGCTTAGCGAGTTACTACTTAGCGACTTGCATTTTTCTAGCGACTTGGGACTTTAGCGACTTGGGAGTGTAGCTTAATTAGGTGTTAGCTTAACTTGGTGCATTTTCTTCTAGCTTAATTTGGGTGATTGTTTACGGTTTTCTCTTGATTTAGTAAAATCCCGTGAAAGAATCTATTTCCGGTTTAATCATAGAGTTATAAAATCCCGTATAATCTGTTAACATGTCTACCAACGTTTCTACTATCATCTCCATCGCTGTCGAGGATGTTCAAGCAAAGTTCAGATACTCGCCCACCCATGCTTGACAGAACCGACTACGATTCTTGGGCTCAACGAATCGATTGTCTGCTTGGAAAGGAAAATGGTGTCAACATTCTCAAATCCATTGATGAAGGACCGTATCGAGTTGAGACGACTAGAGATATACTTGATACTAATGAAGATGGAACTCCTATTTACGGAATGGACAGACCTAAAATGTATGATGAGCTTGATGATAAGGAGAAAAACATATTCGATGCAGATATCGTGGCTTCTAACATTGTTCTTCAAGGTCTTCCTAAAGACATCTACAAGCTGATCAATCACAACACCGATGCAAAGGCAGTATGGGATAATGTCAAGATGCTTCTCTCGTGTTCAATTAACTATGGAAGACAGAGAATCACAACTCTATGACGAATTTGAACACTTCAAGATGAAACCAAATGAGAGTGTCTATGAGTACTATGTGAGATTTCATAAGTTGGTGAATGACATGAGGAACATCAGAATGATTATGCCTAACATTCACCAACTCAAAATTTGTGAACAACATGAATCCCGAATGGCACAAGTTTGTCACCTCTGTGAAGCTCACTAAAGGATTGAAGAATACAAACTATGAGCAACTCTATGCCTTCCTCCTTCAGAATGAGAGATGCTATGTTTGAAAAATGATTCTTAATCAGCTTAAAACCAACCAGGAGAGACAAGCTCGCCTAATGACTCAACCGCCTTCTACTCAAACATCGGAATCACAACCAAAGCCTCACAAGTCATACCCTTGGGTAATGGTAATCACAAACTCATTCCTGATCCTATGTTCAAACAAGCTGATGCCGATGCACACGCGGGTAACTTCATTAATCAACTAGCTCTTCTCATTAGTCAAAACATGAATTCTCTCCCACAAACCAACAACAACCTCGAAAGATCTAACCCACACAATCAAGCTACATTAAAGATGGAAGGATCGTGGTGCAACCAGCTCAGAAAGACAGATGATCAGGGAAGAGGTGGAGCTGGTAGAGGTTATGTTGGTAACCCGAATCGAGGAAGGAATGGTAACCAAGGTCAAGCTAAGCCAATCAAATGTTATAACTGTGGTGGTGAGGACACATTGCAAGAAACCGCACATCTCCAAAGCGCCCACGAATCGCCGATTACTTCAGAGATAAGATGCCGCTTGTACAAGCTCGTGACAATGGTCTACTTTGGATGAAGAGGAATTGTTGTTTCTAGATGAGGGCAATGCCAAGACCTATGATGCAGATGTGGATGAGCAACCTATTCAAGAGATAGGTCACAATCATCAGAATGCCTTTCAAGTCGCTGATTGTGATGCATACGACACTGATGTGGATGATGGACCTACGGCACACACAATTTTTATGGCTAGCATTTCTCCAATGGTTTCTCCCAAGGTCTTTTCTTCACCACAAGGTGGCCCATCCAAAGACAAACTCATCTCAGAGGTATTAAAACTATACGATGATGCCGATGTGCAAAAGATGCATGACAAAGTACAATCAACTGAAACTATTGAATCAAATGTTGAAAATATGGGTAATATCGATATTGTCCCATATGATCAATATGTGAAACAAAGTGAAAGTGAAGTTGTACCAAGTGATGCATCTTCTGCAATCAACAATGACTATGTTTTTGATGAATACACCGCATGTGCCCCTCGATGATTCCAAATTTCGAACTAAATGCCTATAAAGAACGTGTTGCTATTTATGAACAACGTGCAAAATTTGAGTTGACCACTCGTGAGCAGAAAATGGATGACCAAGTATGTACCATTAGAAAAAGTAATTTTAGAGAAGAAGTATTGAAACAAGAATTAAATTCCTTGCAAGAAAAGCTTTCTAAAACAGCTAAGCAAAAACAAGAACTTCAAGAAAATGTGAAAATGCTTAAGCAAGAATTTAATGCAAAGGAATCAAAACTCTTGAGAGATTTTTCTAATCCGAAAACTTTGAAAAACAAACTTGAAAACAAGTTGTACATACAAGGGAACACCATTCAGATTGCTCACATGATCACTAAGCATAGAGTTCTAAGCAATAAGCATAGTGTTCCCATTATAGATAAACCCAACCCCGAGGTATTAAAAGATAGCAAAGCTCAAAGTGTTATCTATGATGGCAATGAGATTCTTAAACCTAGACAAAAACCTAGTTGCGTTGAGTGCACAGAGGAAGATAAGAAATTAGATGAAATCACTAGGGAGAAGATGAATAAGAAACTAAATGATCCTAAATGCAAAGAGAAAAAAGTTATTATCACTCCCCATGACTACAAGAAGGAAAACTGGATTTCCTTGAACATGTTTAAGCCTTAGACATTGTTGACTCCTCAACAAGTTTTCGGAAAATGGATTTAGATAAGCGTAAAGTCGAAAATATTGTTGAAACAAACCCTCCCCTTTGGAAAATGCCTAGAGCGATAATGTATCCTCCTAATACACCAATGCATCTTGTTCCTAGAACAATTGCCACTAAAAGCAAGACCTTAATTAGCCAATATGTTATATTTCAACTATTTGTTGATTTTGAGAAAACTTGCAAGAAAAGGATCACACCCAGTGGTATAACTGAAGGAGAAAGGGGTTTTGAGCAAATGAAAGAATGTTATTTAACCGAGGTCATGCCTTTCTTTAAACTTCTAAAAGATCACTTTGAGAGTCTTAAAAAAGGGATAGAAACTGATATTAAGGAATGGAAAAGGAATTTGATGCAATGATAGTTGAAGTTAGTGACTATGAGCGAGCACTAAAATATAATGAGATTGAGAGGAAGAACTTGCATACATCGAATGAGACTCTTATTAACAATGTGTTGCTCAAGATGTGTTTTTCACCGCTCAAATTGCTCTATTAATGCTTCCAAATTTCATGAACTATCTGTGGCCCTGAAAGTCTCCCATGATCGTGTCATTGAGCTTGAAAAACTAATTCTAAACTAAACGAGAAAATTGAACTGGATGATCACGACAATTTGGTTAAACAATTTTCTAAACTAGAAGTTGAGCATTTTAATTTACAACTAAAATATCAACATCTTAAAGAAAATGTCAAAACCTCATATATCAAGACATCCTCGATGCTCCGAGTTTGATGTAGCTTTTTCAAATTAACAAACGTGATGAACAGATTCAAGCTCAATTGCAACACGATCGAAAATTGAAAGCCCAAATCTCTCAATTAAAGGGTCAAAAGAACAATATGACAGCTCCCAAATGCCTCCTCCTTTAGATTCTCAGAATTCTCAAACTTTTCATCTTCAAAACTTAGTTAAATGCCTTACAAAAGGAAAACAAGAGTTTTCTAGAAGAAAATGAAAAGGTTAAACGACATTTTAAAGAGTTATATGATTCAATAAACGTCACCCGTGACCAAAACAACGAAAAATAACGTCTTTACAAAAGGAAATTGAGAATCTCAAGAAGTCGTGGAAATGGGAAAATGCCACTTGTTTTCAATAAGAATGTTGTCTCAAAGTTCACCCTTGTAATAAATACATGCTTTGACTGCTTAAATATATTCCTCCTCATCTTAGGAATAATGAACATGCTTTTCATGACATACTGTCTCATCCCTTAAGGATAGTCTAGAATGTCTCCGTGAGATTGTTGAAGAGGATTTCATTAACAAACCTCTTGATAGTGAAATTAGGTTTGCTTGCCTCCGGGCCAAACGATCTCAAGAGTTGCTTAGAATGCTTGATAACAACATGCCCAAATCCTTAACCTTAGGTGAAAAGGCAGTTAATCCTTTGATGCCTTGTTCTATGCCTAAGTGCCAAGTATGAAATTCCATTCTATGCAAAAAGCCAATGTTTTGAAATGTGAACACTAAGTGTGCCTTTCAAGTAGTTCGATTCCAGATATGTTATGCTAAGAAAGTCAAAGAACTCAAGGTGTGCCTTCTAGAGTTCAAAGTGATTACAAATCTAGTTTAAGAAAGTGAACCTAGTGTGCCTTCATAGTAGTTCGTGATCCTTGCACATCTAAAAGTGATGCAAAATTAGATCAACCAACTAATGTTCCCATTCCCTCTACAGAGTAATCAAGTGACATTAAAGGGAGCAAAAGGTCAAAGTCTCAAGACAATACAAGGAATGATAGGACCTTGCAAGCTAAGAATGTGCATTGGAAAAGAGTAGAAGACCAATCTAGGAACTTTAAGCTTGAGTTGAATAAAACGAATCGTGTTGATTCAAGTATTAGCCTTAGGCGCATCGTAATTAATTCACTCGATACTATTTGCAAACCTTGTAATGATGTATTATCCGCTTGAATTTCGTTCTAATCATGAATGTGGTGTGAATGTTTGTCTAATGATGTCAAATGCCTTCGCTTAAATATTGTTAATGCTAAAATTCATGCAAATAAGGCTAAAAGGCAAAAACGAAAGATTGTTAGAAAACAAACTTGGAAACCCACAGGAAGAACTTTTATAAAGATAGGTTATTATTGGATACCTTTTGGTCATAAGACTAATCCGAGATTATGCCCACTAGAAAATGGATGCCTACCGGTAGAACTATTCCCTAAGAAGTGACATACTTTGAATAGGTCAAATACGCAGACACTAGATTGCATCTATTCCCAATGATTCCATTGCTTCTACTCGATATAAATGTTTCTATTTCGATGGGTGTTCCAACCATTGTTACTAACCATATGGAACCCATTCTTGCATGGGGATCCCAGTTATCTAGTTATCCATTCTTGTCTGTGTTCAACTGCAGATCGTTCAAATCTCTCGTGGTACTGGACTCAGTTCCGTTCCAAGCATATGATGAGACCGTCACGGCTCATGAACTTCGTGAGCAAATTCATCGGGACAATTAGATTCGGGAATGATCATTTCGGTGCTATTATGGGTTATGGAGATTATGTTGTTGGTGATAGTGTTATCTCTAGAGTATACTATGTGTAAGGTCTTGGTCATAACTTGTTCTCTGTTGGTCAATTCTGGACTCGATCTAGAAGTAGCCTTCTAAAACATACCCTTGTTAGAGAACTTGATGGTAAGGAACTTTTAAAGAGGAACGTGGTTTCAAATCTTTACACCATCTCTATCGAAGATATGATGAAGTCTTCTCCAATTTGCTTGTGTCAAAGGCTTCTAAAACAAAGTCATGGTTATGGCATCGTCGTCTCAATCACTTGAACTTCGGTACCATCAATGATCTCTGAAAGGACTTAGTTGTAGGTTTACCTAGACTAAAGTATGAAAAGGATCATCTTTGTTCAAAGATGTCAATTGGGAAAAAGCAAGAAGTATGCCCATAAACCCAAACCTACTAACTCTGCCACAGAAGTTCTTCATATGATTCATATGGATTTATGTGGACCAATGAGGGTACACAATATCTTTGGGAAGAAATATGTGTTAGTTGTGGTTGATGATTACTCTAGATTCACATGGGTCAAGTTCTTAAGGACAAAGGATGAAACTCCTGATATCATCATCAAACTCATCAAAAAAGGACCGCAGGTTCGACTTAACAAAACCGCCGAATTATCGAACGCATAATGGAACCGAGTTTGTCAACAAACAACTTAGTGAATTCTATGAAAGCGTTGGAATCACCATCAAAGAAGTGTTCCACGAACTCCTCAACAGAACGGTGTAGTTGAAAGACAAAATCGAACTCTTGTTGAAGCCGCTAGAACAATGTTGATTTACTCAAAGGTTCCAATGTTTCTCGGGTCGAAGCAATTGCCATCGCATGCTACACACAAAATCGTTCCCTCGATTCACCTGTTCATGGAAAACTCCATATGAACTTGTCCACAACTGAAAACCTAATCTCTCTTTCCTTCGTGTGTTTGGTGCATTGTGTTATCCAACTAATGAGGGTCAAGACTTAGGCAAACTTAGGGCTAAAGTTGACATTGGAGTATTTGTAGGATATGCACCAAACAAAAGGGATACCGAATCTACAACAAAAGAACCCGAAATATCATGGAAACAATTCACGCTACGCTTTGATGAGTCCCCGACGGTCAAATGGCTCCTGGACAATCCATTTCAGACCCGCACTTCAAACAGTCCCATTGGTTCATCCCTTGTTCCAAACTCTTCTCAAGAAACTCCATATGTACCTCCATCTCAAGATGATTTAAAGAAATTGTTTGATCCTATGTTTGATGAACTTTATGATTCAAGTACTAATGAGGTGTTGATCCCTACAAATGAGGATGCTCATATTCCGTGAATGAAGTCAACTCTCAGCCTCAATATCTTTAAGTCAAGAAGCACGCTGATCCTTCGCCTCATCAACAAATCATCATTCTTCAAATGTACATCATGGAACTGTTTCTCGCATCAATGATGAAGTTAATCCCTTTGCTAATCCTGAAGATGCTCCATTTGAAAACATATTTGCTCCCTAATCATCATCGAACCATCTTCTTCAGAGACATCGACTCGCTACCTCAATCCCTCAACAACGCCACATGAACACCTTAGAAAATGGACTCACGATCATCCATTAGACAACATCATTGGAAATCCTCTCGCCCCAGATCAACACGGAAACAACTTGCAACCGATGCCTTATGGTGCTTCTTCAACTCCGTATTCTCTAA
Organism: Chrysanthemum makinoi; assembly: GCA_910596185.1. Lineage (NCBI taxonomy): Eukaryota > Viridiplantae > Streptophyta > Magnoliopsida > Asterales > Asteraceae > Chrysanthemum > Chrysanthemum makinoi. Next base: position 17,515,923 of record OU343216.1, on the reverse strand, counting down.
GATCGAACCAAAAGATGTTAAATCCGCCATGAATGAAGACATTTGGTTCAATGCCATGCAAGATGAAATTCATGAGTTTGATCGACTTGATGTATGGGAGTTAGTACCTCTCCAGACTGTGCTATGATTATTGCTCTAAAATGGATCTTCAAAGTAAAACTTGATGAGCATGGTGATGTGTTGAAGAACAAGGCTCGATTAGTTGCTAAAGGATACCGCCAAGAGGAGGGTATTGACTTTGAAGAATCTTTTGCTCCGCTTGCTCGAATCGAGGCAATCGAATCTTTCTAATGCCGCTAGTAAGAACATGGTAGTCTATCAGATGGATGTAAAGACGGCATTCCTGAACGGAGATCTTAAAGAAGTCGTCTACGTCACCCAACCTGAAGGATTTGTAAATCAAGAGCATCCTACTCACGTTTATCGCTTGAAGAAGGCTCTTTACGGTTTAAAGCAAGCTCCAAGGGCATGGTATGATACAGTGTCAAAGTTTCTTCTATCAACTGGATTCAGCAAAGGAGCAGTTGATCCGACATTGTTCACCAGAAGTCGTGCAAACATTTAATTCATGTTCAAATTTATGTTGATGATATTATTTTTGCCTCGACTGACCCAATGGAATGTGATCGCTTTTCTAATGAAATGAGTTCAAAATTTCAAATGTCAATGATGGGACAAATGTCATTTTCTTGGGATTACAAATTTCACAAAGTCCCGAGGCATTTTCATAAATCAATCTAAATATGCAAATGAGATCTTAAAGAAATTTGGATTTGATTCAAGTGACCCCTTAAAAAGTTGACACCCCCATGATTGATCGAACCAAACTAGATGAGGACCACTGTGGATCATGATTGACCAAACGAAATATCGTAGTATGATTGGATCCCTGATGTACCTCACCGCTAGTAGACCGTACATATCTTGTTCGCCTTGCATGTGTGCTAGATACCGTGCTAAGCCTACTAAAAAGCACCTTGAAGCGTTAAACGGGTCTTTCGGTATCTCCAAGGAACCATCAATATGGGACTATGGTACCCGAAGGACACCGTATGTCACTAACTACCTATGCAGATGCGATCATGCAGTTGTCAAGATACACGCCGGTACATGCCCCGAGGTGCTCATTTTTGGGTGATAAGCTTGTGAGTTGGTCTTCAAAGAAGCAAATGAGTACTTCTATTTCCTCTACAGAGGTTGAATACATAGCCATGTCATCTTGTTGTGCTCAAATCTTATGGATGAGATCTCAATTATCTTACTATGGTTTCGTATTCAACAAAATCCCCTGTCACATCGTGATAATAAAAGTGCTATTGCTCTCTCATGCAACAACGCTCAACACTCAAGAGCAAAGCATATCGACATTCGACATCATTTCATCAGGAACAAGTGGAAAAAGGTGTGGTGGAACTCTATTTTGTGAGGTCTGAATATCAGTTAGCAAACATCTTCACCAAAGCTCTTCCAAGAGAACGTTTTGAGTTTATTCTTCCTCGCCTTGGCTTAAAAGCCTTCAACCGAAACACTCAAACGCCTTGGAGGAAGACGAGGAGTAAAGGTCTATCTTCATCTATGCCTTTGTATATATCTATTCAAAAACAAAATACAAAATTATAAAACCTTCAAAAATCAAATAGAAAAATATAAAACTTTCAAAATCCATAAAAATTTGAAAAAATTCGAAAAATCTTCAAAAATATTGTCATTTTGTCATGTTTCTCTCGATTCGATTATATCTACGGTCTTGTTGTTGTCATTCAAAGAATGACACGGGACTTTAGATATTGTTCGAATTTTTATTATTTAAAATATATATATATATATATATATATATATATTTGGGAGAAAGAGAAACAATGGTTTATTGTCATTTTCAGGCAATAACCCGTTTTAAAAGAAAGAACAGAGCCATATTTTACCATGTTTTCAAATTCCATGCTCTGATTCTATAAACATTTATCTGCTGAAAACTAAATGCTTTAAAAAATAACTCGGTCTCTATTTTTGATAATCATCAGGACTTATTTGTCAAAATCTCTATCTCTCAATCAACAACCTATGTCATTGATTGAGGGGGAGAATGATTTTAATTAAATTAAAAAAAGTTATTTGGCATTCAATTGTTTTCAAAAGATATTCATGCATGTTTTATCAATGGAGTTTAAAGTATTAAAATCCGATCCGTATCAGTTAAAACGCTTTCATAATCAAGTCACAATTCTCCTTAAAAGCTTTCAAATCAATTTAAATCTTTTAGGTATAAGAGATCACAAATCTCAAATGATTTGATAATTGTGATCGGGGAGAATGTGTGATTTAAATTGGATTTAAACCTGATAATTAGTAAATGGTTTCATAAGGATGTACATGCTATCCCTCACACATGTGACAAACGATTTCAAATTTTCCATGCACATGTTGAGGGGGAGCATCTATCTTAAAACCTATGATTTGAAACGTGATCAACTTATCTCACTGTGCAGGTTCCCTCTAGTATGTGCAAAACTCTTTTCAAATCTCGAGGCACATATTGAGGGGGAGCAAACTTATGAAAACCTCATCCTTCTCCAAAATGCTTTATCTACTTGATTCGATTAGGAAGTGATGTTGATATCTTTTAGAAAATGGTAATCAAAGAAGTTAATTCTTTCTCTTGCCTCCATGTGCAAAACGATTTCAAACATTTGATGCACATGTTGAGGGGGAGTTCTTCTTCTAAAAATATCAAAAACAATTCCGGTACAAAATGCTTTGATAATATATCACAAGTATCTGGATTGATTTTCAAATGGTTTTCAATTGGTTCCATATGGCAGATGAACAATACCAAATAGACCGACCAACTTTACTTTATGTATGGTGATATAAGGATGTTAAGGTTAGGTATTTGTTCCCATGATCCGCCAGAACCGGAGGGATCTACCCGGGGACTATCCACTAGTTAGTGTAGAGTTCTTAGGTATGATGATAAAAGGAGAAAAATGAGATATGGGAAGAGTGCGGACTGAGACAGAGCTAGTACTGGAATAAACCCAACAAGGTTCTTGCTATGAAGTCTCGTAAGCAATCAAGGGGTTGAAGAATTAAAAAGAATTGAATGAGAAAAGGGTGAAAACAAATAGCCCTCCATTTATTCAACCTTAGGGCAGAAACCGGGTTCAATTCATATGCTACTGATGGTAACATCGGTATTGAAGACAAGACGTCATGGACCCAAGGACGCACTGCACTTCAACTTTCCAAACCACTCAAGTTCCTCTTAAAAGGACTTGTTTCATTCTCACGGGGAACCGACATTATCTATCGACTTTCTCTTAGAGATTGTTGATATTGAAGAAGGAGACCCTCTCCCTAGTCTCCCGCACAGGATCCAAATATGCACAAATTGAGTCTAGAGCCACGAGATCATCAATAAATCTCATTATTACACTTTCAATGAAGATTTCTCTGCTTCACACAATGTGGAAAGAGAGATTATATCTTGAGTCCTACGCAATATCCTTGTGGTATTGCCGTAACATCCGAAAGTGATATGCATACATATTCACAATGAAGATGGAAAGTCTTCTTGAGCCAACATCAAACAAGCTCCTGGTAGGTGGCATGTGAGATCTATTATTAGATCAACCATGTGACAACCGAACAAACAATGGGGCGATTCAATCTTGAATCAATCCCGTTCAAAGTTATGGATTGACGGATACCTTTGAAAAACCGGTCTTTGTGCTTTAAAACTCTTTTCATTAGCACATCGACCGTGTACTAATTTTTCAAATCAAAAGGTGTTTTATGATTGATAATTGATTTTCAATAAAACCTTCATTGTATTGCAAAACAATTTCTATTGAGCAATACACGATTGTTTTTCAAATCTCTTTTCATCTATCAGTGGACTTAAAATTCTACCGTTCACTCACTCCGTTGTCTTCTTTGAGATGTTCCGGTTTGAGAATTTTAGCAAAATGTAAAACCCTCGTCAAGGAAATTCTTCGAATTATACCCGATCACAGCAGTACTTGTAATCGATCAACGGGAACCGTGGGCCGTGTACCTCAATTCAACGAAAGTGATCAAAGACACTTTCGTTCGCTTTATTGCTAACCTCGTTGTATGCAGTACCGACGCTTTCATGTCGTAATGAAGCGGTCAATCCATAGCCGCATGCTCACTTAACACATTCAACTCAAAAGAAATCATGATTAGTGCATCAATGACTCTGATCTTTTCACTCCATGCTCGCTACGTGCCGCCAATATCATGAATCAACGAAAGCTTCCGCAACTTTGATGAGAAGATATCATGATCCATAATGTGAGCATGTCGGTCCAAAAGTCACAACATCACATAATACCCACACCACAATGGATGTCAATCGAGATTTTTTTTCGATGATCTCAAAGCGGCTCATAATTATTATCACGTGGATCAAGAAAAGACCTCCACTTGGAGTAACCAAACATGCAATATGAAGAATCAATGACTACGAGCTTAGGAGCAAAGTACTACATCAAGAATGCAAGAACAATTGTTAATGTAATATTTGTTTGTATTCAATGTAATTTTAGTACATGATTGAGGTGACCTCCCTTAGGGGAGATTGTTAGGAATTAGAAATTCCGTGTATTAAAGAGTCGGTCACCTCAAGTATATGTAATCATTAGAAAGCTCGTAGTCATAGTTCTTTTAGTTAAGTAGTATTTAGTTAAGTAACACCGTGAGGACGGACGGTCTTTACCCATCTGATGCCCGATCCACTCGGAGGTGTGGCGATTTATGTAAGACTATAAATACTCTCTACCTTCCAAGGTAGAGAGTTGGAGCTCATAATAATATATTTCACTTTCTCTCACTAAGTTCCCTAAACCTCTAACTTTCTCTCTCTAGAACTTCATTCATATTTCACTTTGTGTTATGGTTTGATGTGTATGTGAAAACTAATATCTTACATTCATCAAGACAATCACAACATATAAATTGATACTTGACTACACCATAGAACCATCAATATAGGACCAAACGGGGGTACAAATTCAACATTGAGCTCCGATATACTACCTAGCTCCTACTTCCTTACCAATCTTCCAATCTTCCCACATAACTAGCAATCCGCAGCCTTAGCCCAAGCTTACCATCATCACCACATAACAACCTACAAAGCATTAACATCTTAAAATGCGCATAATCCTTAGTAAGTAGAATCGAGGTATAAAACATATCATTATAATTCATTCACGCATAACAAGCTATCACAATTATAAAGCATAACCACATACCTCGGCTACTTAAAGGCCCTAACCATTTTTCCTCTAAATCCTTTCTCGCCTAACACGAACTATCATCTTACTCATAATCACATAAGCACAACTAACCAAGTAAATCATCAATCTAGCACATAATGCATAACGCAAACACTTAAATGTTGTATAGAAATCATTATAACTTTACATTATAGTTTCTTACCTTTTAGCTCCAAGCTAAGTCTAGTATGGACATCATGACTCTACCTTCATCACCATCATCATCATCCTTCATCATCATAATCAAACTATTAAAACATAACCTAACATCATAAACAAGGGTTTATATAACCCTTAAAACATACTAACCTTCCATTCTATATCAAAGGTATGATCATTGAAGATCTTGATCATATGATGATTTCACTTAAAAACCTTAGCCTCAATTTTAATAAATCAAATAGAGAGATTACTTACTTGAGAGATTATTATTAAAAACTTAACCTTAACAAGGAACTCATCTCCTTAATCTCTTTATCATCCAAGCTCTATTTCCCTCTTTCTCTCGCAAAACCGACACCAAACACACCCTAAAAATGTGGAAAAGTCTAGACATCCCTAGATATAACTAGTTAGCTTGCATCTTTGAACAATTGGCATAACAATGTGCAGATCTTGCAAAAGTTGTTTTAAAGTTTGCACTTTTAACAGATGACTTTAGGGTGAGCAAAGAGTTAACAGCTTTTAAAGAGGCAAAATTTGAGGCTAACTTTCTAAGTTGAACTGGCTTTTGGGACCATTTTGCAATGTGGAATTAAGGTGTACATTATTTTGAAACCCTCGTTAGTCTCCACCATTTTATTCCCATGGACTTCCTTCTCCCAACATGATTAGTCAGCAATAAGCAAAATGATCAAAACTACCATAGATATAAAGTATGCCTTATTAGTACATCTTTACAAAATCACTACTCTAATTGTTGAGATTTGACATGATTCCAACTCCTCAGTTACTCCTTTCTAGGAGTCAAGGTTGTTCTAGCTATACATCTCAAAGATACCTCATAGCTTGGTCTAGGGTTTATAAATGGTTTCTAGGTTCCTCAATAACAGATAACAACTTTTGGGATAGAAGCCTCTACATTCTTTTTAACATTCTCATCAACAACTAATGAGTCACTAGCACCTCAAAACATCATTATGCTTAATCTCTTCCTCACTTTCAGTTTAAAGGACCATATTTTCTTTCAAGATCCTTAAACTCTTCTAAGCCAAGATGAGCTAAATCTATACCTCACGATGAATGAAAATTAGAGGAGCACGATATTATAATCCATATCGACTTAGCTTTATTATATATTTGAGTATTCCAAATTTTATCAATTGACTTAGACTGATGATAACATGTGTCTAAAGTTAAATTGACATTTTCAACTTTCTTTTGAAGTTTTTCAAGCTCCTTTTGGTATGCTTCATTCAAAGTAAAGCTTGTATGTTCTATTCCTCTTCTAAGAAGAATCATATCATCATTATATTTTGACTCATTTTCTCTATAGTGATCTATTTGTTTCTCAATACTTGCTTATAGTCTCCTAAGGTTAGACACATTATAATTAGCAAAGATATAACTCTTGTCTTTCATTAGAATATAAATCATCATTTAGCCTTCAACTCTTTTTTAATGCTTGACCTTACATGTTTTAGAACAACTATCAAAAGTTTTGTACCTCAGATTGAGAAAGCCATGCAAATTCGAGCAACAAGAGCAAAGATCGCCGTAAGATGTTATTCTTATTGTTCATCATGAACTCCAATCATAGCTCACACAAAATCAATAGCCAACATTGCCTTTGGTTCTTCCAGTTGGTCCTTAACTTTGCTTGTACCAAGTAGACCTGTTGTCCTTGGTCCTTGGTCTTCTGCATTCTCTAGAAAAATGTCCAAACTTGTGGCAGTTAAAGCACTCCACTTTCTTCTTATCTAAAAAGCCTCGTCATGAGCTTCATCACCATTTGTTAATACAAATATCGTCATTAAACGTTATTTATATTTTTGATCTTTGCCTAAGTTTTGTTAACGACAAAAGTAAATTTAATTTATAAAAGCTTAAAGCTTGTCAAGTTTATTAGATATTAAAACAAGCTTTCTCAAACAATATATTCATCATTCAAGCATTTACATTTATGATTAGTAACATCTTGATATGACTCTAATCATTATGTATGATAAGTAGTTTGTAGAATGTGTTAGGTTCTTAAAACCAAACACTACTTAAGCATTTGCATATTTCTATAAATAGTAATACAACATTTGACATCATGTATTACATCATGGAAATCATTGGAAGATTCCATTAGATATTTTGTGAAGATTTGTACTCTTCATATCTTGCACAATCTCACTTAGATAGAGTTGACTTTAGCATAGATTTGATATCTTGATCTGCCGACTGGCGGTACCATTATTGGTACACGGGGAACCCTTTAAGGGGTCCGCGTCCGTGGACGCTCCTATCCATTTTGGCTATAAATAGCAATGCCAAGCCAAGTAGTTTTTCATCCCTTTCTAACATACTCTCATACATATCTTCTCTCTAACCTTTCTAACTCAGTTTCATATCATATTAGTGATCTCTTTTGTAGCAAAGAAGATCAAGTCACATTCAAGCTTCAAACACGAAGTTGGAAGTCTTGTTTGTTTAGTGTTGTATGATCTAGTGTTGATTCATACTTCATTGTTGTATCAAACCATCATAATCTTGTGAGTGTGAGTGGTTAGTATTTTAGTCCTCAAAATACATTGTGTGTGGGAGTAGTTGTACCCTTGGAAAGAACTCGACATCTAGCTTAGTGTCGGAAATAGTGTAATGTAAAGGTTTTCTCCGCACGGTGAAAGGAGCTTGTTGACTAGTGAAGTTAAACTCTCGAGTGTGAGACTCGGGAGTGGAGTAGGGCAAGGAAAAAGAGTCCTTGTAGGCCGAACCACTATAAACAACTTGTTGTGGTTTGATCATTTCTTTCCTTATTTACTTATTACATATTGCTTGCATATTTCATTAACATACTTAAGATCAATATCAATTGATCTTTCAATAAGTTTCAAAACAAAGTTTTTAAATGGTAAACTATTCAACCCCCTTCTAGTTTTCTACAATTGGTACCAGAGCCTCGTTGCTCAAGAATTTCTAAAATAACTTGTATTTTATAAACTTGAAACGATCCATGGATTCTGAAAACTTTAAAGAAGGGCAATCTATGCAAAGACCACCACTCTTTGAAACCAATGGATTTATATATTGGAAAAACCGTTTGAAACATATGTAAAATCAAAAGATATAGATCTTTGGTTTATTATTGTTAAAGGAGATTTTAGTTCTACAACAAAGGATATTTCCGTTGATGAACAAAAGAAATTAGTTGCTAAAAATAATGAAGCTAAAATGATGCTTTATAATGCTTTACCTAGAAAAGAATATGAAAGAATTTTTATGTGTGAAACCGCCAAAGATATTTGGGAATCTTTAATTGTTACACATCAAGGTAATTCACAAGTCAAGGATAACAAAATTGATCTTCTTGTTCAACAATATGAACAATTTGTTATCCCCGAAGATGAAACCATTGATTGTGGCTTTGCTCGCTTTAACACTATTATTACATCACTTAAAGCACTTGATGAATCTTTTCGTAGTAAGAACTTTGTCATGAAATTTCTTAGAGCACTCCATCCCAAATGGAGAGCTAAAGTGACCGCTATTGAAGAATCAAAAGATCTCTCAATAATGTCACTAGACGAGCTAATTGGCAACCTCAAAGTTCACGAAATGGTAATGGAGAAAGATTCTGAGATCATCAAAGGAAGAAAGGAGAAGATCAAATCCGTTGCTCTTAAAGCAAAGGCGGAATCAAGCGATGATGGTGAATCTTGTTCCGATAGTGAAGATGAGGAGTATGCCATGGCCGTTAGAGATTTCAAGAAGTTCTTTAGAAGAAGAGGAAAGTTTGTAAGACAACCTCGAGAAGAAAAGAAGCCATTTCGAAAAGATCGGGATGATAAGAAGATTAAAGGTGAAAGAAAGTGTTTTAGATGTGGTGATGCAAGTCATCTCATAGGAGAATGTCCCAAGCCACCTAAAAGCAAAACTCAACGAGCTTTTGTAAGTGGTGCTTGGAGTGATAGTGAAGACGATGAAGAATCAAGCAAGGAAGAGATCGCTCTAATGGCACATGAGTCAAATGAGGTACTTTCCGACTCTTCTTATTCTTCTATAGATGATGACACTTTGCAAAAACAATATAATCAATTGTGTGAGCTAAGTCTAAAAATCATAAAAAAAAATAAATTTCTAAAACCAAAAAGGAATTTTTGGAAAATGAAGTTTATGAGTTAAAAGAAAAAGCAAAACGACTTGAAAAGGAAAAGCAAATGACGATGATTGTAAATCATGTCAAGAGCTTAATCTTGAAATAGAAAAACTAAAGCTCACACAAGAAGTTTTAATAGAAAATAATTCTAAGTTTAAAAGGTTTAACAAAAACATCGCTCTTGCCGATGAAATAGTTAAAATTCATAAAACACCACGAGACATGAATGGGCTAGGTTTTAATGAAGTATTAATTCCAAAGAGTCAAAACAAAACGGCCAAAAAGACGAACATTCATCAAAACTGCTGCTGATAAAGCACGGACCGACGGAACCAAAATAAGGGTTCCGTCGTTGTGCAAAATGGTACCGCGGGTACTTCAGCAGAACGAGAATGTTCGCAATACGGACCGCATCAATTTGTTAAAGTAACAAAGAAAACCAATGATAATGTTAAACTAAAACCAGCCATTATATCTGGAGTAGGACTTGTTAAAAATGAATTTAGATCAAAAACTACTCAACAACGATATAAAACTTCCTTTGCCAAACGCCCCTTTCCTAAGAGCAACCACAACGTTCAACCTAACTACCAACACAACGGTTGGAATCAAAACTTTCCTAGACCATATCAAACTCCAGATTACATGCCATGGAACCCTTACCCATCATTTCCATACATGAATCAAATAAATGGTATGTTTAACCCAAACGGACCCATGAGATATTGGGGACCAAATGTTTGAGTTATTTGCTTCTTAGGTATGCTTGAAAGTTGGATTGGAACTTGATGAATGGATAAAAGATAGTGGATGCTCACGACACATGACGGCAACAAAAGTCTCTTCTCATCATACCAAGAGTATGACGGAGGTAATGTCACCTTTGGTAGCAATCTCAAAAGCAAAATCATTGGCAAAGGTACGATTGCTCATAACTCTCTAACTATTGAAAATGTTGCTCATGTGGATAGGTTAGGATTTAATCTACTTAGTATTAGCCAACTATGTGATAAAAAGTATAAAGTACTATTTGATGAAAATGGTAGTAAAATACTAAAAGATGGTATCACCATAGCTAAAGGAGTTAGGAAAAATAACATATACGTCATGAAAATAGATAAAACATATAATGACAAACTTTGCCTAACAACATTAGACGATAGCTCATCTCTTTGGCATAGACGCTTAGGTCACGCTAATATGAGACTTATACAAAACCTATCTTCAAAAGAGTTGGTTAGGAATTTACCAAAACTAAAATATGACCAACACTTTTGTGACGCTTGCAAAATTGGTAAACAAACACATAGTAGTCACAAATCTAAAAATATGGTGTCCACATCTAAGTGTCTAGAATTATTACATATGGACTTGTTTGGACCATCCGCTATAAGAAGCTATGGAGGCAACTTATACACTTTGGTCATAGTAGATGATTACTCAAGGTTTACTTGGACGTTATTTTTGAAAACCAAAAATGAAGCTTTTGATAAATTTGAAATACTTAGCAAGAAAATTCAAAATCTTCTAGGTGTCCAAATTGTGTCGATCCGAACGGATCATGGTCGTGAATTTGACAACGAAACTCAATTTGGAAACTTTTGTGATACAAATGGTATAACACATAACTTTTCCGCTCCACTAACACCTCAATCAAATGGAGTAGTAGAACGTAAAAATAGAACAATTCAAGAAATGAGTAGAACAATGCTTAATGAACAAAACATTCCTCAAAAGTTTTGGTGTAACGCCGTTGACACTTCTACATATATTTTAAATAGAGTCCTAATACGCCCTTTCCTAAACAAAACACCATATGAACTTTATAAAGGTAAAAAGCCAACATTAGGATATTTTAAAGTCTTTGGTTGTAAATGTTTTATTCTTAATACTAAGGATTATCTCACCAAGTTTGACCCAAAGTCTTATGAAGGTGTATTTCTTGGTTACTCTCAAACTAGTAAAGCTTACATTGTCCTTAATAAAGAAACAATGATAGTCGAGGAATCGTTGAACATAACATTTGACGAAAGTCCACCTCCCTCTAAGACATCACCTTTGGTAGATGATGACTTAGTTGAAAGTCAAATAATAGAAAGTCAAATTAATAATAACAAGGAAGATGAACCATTAAATAAGGAAATTGTCAACATCAAAGAATCTAAAAGTCATCCATTAGAAAAGGTCATAGGACAACTTAATCAAAGAACCTTAAGGTCACAAGCTCAAAATCAAAGTAATCATTTTTGTTTTGTATCCACCATTGAACCCAAAACCATAAATGAAGCAATAAAAGATGAATCATGGGTAATTGCCATGCAAGAAGAATTAAACCAATTCGTTAGAAATGATGTTTGGAAACTAGTTCCAAAACCCAAAGATCAAACTATAATTGGAACAAAATGGGTCTTTCGAAACAAAATGGATGAAAATGGTATAGTATCTAGAAACAAAGCTAGGCTTGTTGCACAAGGTTATAATCAACAAGAAGGAATTGACTATGATGAAACTTATGCACCGGTAGCTAGACTTGAATCTATTAGAATATTACTTGCTTATGCATGTGCTTATGACTTTAAATTATTTCAAATGGATGTTAAAAGTGCTTTCCTTAATGGGTTTATTAACGAAGAAGTGTATGTTGCTCAACCTCCGGTTTTACCGACTTTGAGAAACCACATCATGTCTTCAAACTCAAGAAAGCATTATATGGCCTTAAACAAGCACCTAAAGCTTGGTACGACCGCCTTAAGACTTTTCTTATTGATAACAAATATACTATGGGATTAGTAGATAATACTCCTTTTACTAAGAAAAAGGAATCACAAATTATTATTGTTCAAATATACGTTGATGACATTATATTCAGATCAACTTGTCAAGAACTATGTAATGATTTTTCTAAAATCATGCATGACGAGTTTGAAATGAGTATGATGGGTGAGTTAAACTTCTTTCTAGGACTTCAAATTAAACAACTAGAAGATGGTATTTTCTTTAACCAATCTAAATATATAAAAGACATGCTTAAGAAATTTGGTCTTGAAGATTCCAAACCAACTAAAACACCCATGTCCTCGGACACTAAACTCACCAAGGACGAAGAAGGTGAATCCGTAGATAACACTAAATATAGAGGAATGATTGGTAGCCTACTCTATCTTACGGCTAGTAGACCCGACATTATGTTTAGTGTTTGTCTATGTGCTCGCTTTCAAGAAAACCCAAAGGCATCACACTTAGAAGCCTTAAAAAGGATTTTAGATACATTAAGGGAACAACGTGTTTAGGATTATGGTATCCCAAAGGAACGGGTATAGAAACCATAGTGTATGCCGACACGGATCATGCCGGTGATTATGTCGATAGAAAAAGTACAAGTGGTATTTGCACTTTTGTTTGACATTGTCTCACCTCATGGTTTGCAAAGAAGCAAACGGATTTAGCCATCTCTACTACCAATACGCCTCACCGAAAAGCATGTCAACAAGCTCTTTGGATGAAGCAAGCTCTCGTAGACTACGGAATTCATCTCAACGACATTGTGATACTTTGCGACAACAAAGGAGCCATCGATCTAAGAATCCCGTTCAACATGCTCATACAAAGCATATTGAAATCCGCCATCACTTTCTTCGCGACAATGTTCAAAAAGGAAACATTTCAATCGAGAAAGTATCCTCCAAAGACAACATTGCCGACATCTTAACTAAACCTCTTAAACGAGAACCTTTTAATCTTCTTAGACTTGGTTTAGGGTTAATGGAACCAAACATGTAGGATAAACATAGCCTAAAACATTAGAATAGTCTAAACAAAACAATTTTGTCTTATATCTGCATCAGAGCCACGGCACCAAACGACAACACGGACGGAACCAAAAATTTGGTGCCGTCTGGTCCGTGGTGTCTACAGAAGCAAAACTGCTATATACATAACATCTTCTTCCTCACAACCCACTTTACCAAAACGTGAAAAACTTAAACCAAGCTCATTATTGACATCTTCCCACTCACTAATCAATGAAGATAACATCATTGTAAGTATCCTAACTACATTTCATCTCTTAATTCTGAGTCTAGGATTCTTATTTATGCACAAAACTATCACAAATCATTACATGGGGTTTTATGTATGCTTTTATACCAAATATGAATTCAATTGGCAAATTGCATAACTAGTCATTCAAATTAGGTACTACATTATCATATTGCATAAACAAATCATGTTTCCCACTAATTGATAGATAATAAATATAAGGCCTTATTCAAACAACCAAACACCCCATGTCAAAAGTTTTGAAAAGCTTCTCACTTGTAGGAAAACATTTTTCATTGCTAATACAAATAGAAACGTTAGAATTTTCATCACTTGCATGCTCTTGAATACTAAAGGTATTGCATAACTAATATGCACTCCCTGGTATATTCAAATGTAGCCACATTGAATTAGGAGCATTTGGGTTATCTCATGGTATTTGCCAAACACCCCACTAAAACCATTTTGTGCATAAAATGAGTCGAGATAACCGCAACTCCAAATTGTTTTCATATAGGCACACACTAGAATCAAAAACATTAAAATTTATTTTCATTTTTTAACATATTAATTCTTGTCCTTAGGAATAACCATGGTAGCCGCAAGATTATATGATTACAAAGACACCCTTAACTACATTCCCAAACACCACAAAACCAAAGGACTTACCAAGGAACAAGTAGAAATATTTAGGGTCTAGAATCAAGGTATTTCCATGAGGGTAGAACCATTCACCCATCCTTCCTTGAGCATACCAATCTTCGTGAAGAACTAGCCGCCATTCAATTCGATTGTCTTCTTGACATTGATGAACCAATTTGTCCTAGGTTTGTGTTAGAATTCTATGCTAGTGTGACCGGTTTTAGTGATGAAGATGATGATGAATTTTGTCTTAGCTTTAGAATCAACCAAAATGACTACACCATCACCTTAAGCAATTTGCTCAGAGTACTAGGAATTCCCAACCGAGGAACTTGTGTCTACACGGATAAGTGGTCACTCACCGCCTTTGATGCAATCAATGACCGCTTCTTCCCTATCTAACCCGCTTGGCCGATAAGGATGTCATCCGTGAACACCTTTTAACCCAAAGACGATACAACCCGAGTAACCCGAAAGGGAAAAGAGGTAGACCGAGATCCATATGGAATGGAGCTAAATGAACTTAAGCCCGAATTTAAGAAATGGGAGGAGTTACTTAGAGCAAACGTCATTAGCACCATAGGAAATAGGGATCACATAAACGCTTGTCTTTGCCACATGCTTTACAACTTGTCCACCCGACAACCATTCAACTTAGCCTACTACATAGCTAGGAGAATGATTGATATTCCAACTCAAGGATCCGTTGCTCTTCCATACGGGATGCTTCTCACCCGTCTCTATAGAAACTTCGCCCCAATTCCACCAACCCCAAAAGGGATGCACCTTCACTATGAGCTCATCCCTCACATCTTTGTACCTTTGAGTGATGCTCGAGTTGCTAAGACTAAAGGCAAGAGAGCTAAACCTCCAACTCCTTCATCATCATCATCAAATAGCTCCCAGGATGGTCTTCCAAGCTCTCATCTTCCACCTCATGAGTATTACGCATCTCTTCCCGAGATTGAGAATGAATCAGCATAATTCAAGCAAACTAAGGGAATGTTCAAGTGCCTTGGTAGGATGATGAACAAGATTTACAAGAAATTGGACAAATAAGGGTACTTTAAGGAGTGTTTGGAACAATGCATTATCGTTAATGTTTGATACTATTTAGTTGCTTTTATTATGTAGGATGATAATATAACTTAAAACAATGGTGTATGCTAACAATCTCATGGGATAGCACAAGTATGCTATCAAATTTTACCCATTTTCACTATATTGTGAAAATCAATAAGCCTTGCTCAAAATCTATGCTCCACTATGTTTACATATGTGTTATTTACTTTTCCTAACTAGAAATGTTTAGTATAACAGCTTTTGAGAAAAATTTCGTGTTTCGAAATTTCCCACACCTAAAAACTAACTCTGTCCATATTTCAAGACTCCACGGATCGACGGCACCAATAATTTTGGTACCGTCCTTATGTAAGTTTGGTACCCCATACCTGACAGTGGACCAGACGGCAAGACCCTTTTTAGGGTACCGTGTATGATTTTGGTGCCGTGGATCCTCCGGTAATTTTCTCAATTTCGACTCTTTCGTGATTCCAAATTATCTTCCATCACTTATAAATCAATCTTAACTAGTTTATACTGTTATTAGAACTAGTATTATTTACTAAGGTATATAAGAAATCCATTTCCCACCAAAATTCAAAAATTTGAAAAATCCACCCAAGGAGCCCTTTGCATAAAGGAAGGAACCAAATTTTTGGTACCTTCAAACCGTGGGTAATCAATATTAGGAAATTCCACTCACTAGAACACATTTATTGCATATCTTTTCTTCTTCACTCCATCTTCTTTGTATGGATTGACTTGGGTGATATGACTAGCATTAAACCCACTTCCAAATCATTAGGAACCTCATCTCTTCAATGGTTCAACATCAAATCAAACCATTTCTCAACAATTTCTTACCTCTATAAATTGAAAGGATTTACCATGATCATCCTCACACCTTCTTCATTCTCACTACTATCTAGCAAATCAAAACCCAAGTTAAAATGACTAAATCATCACCAAAACCTTGCAAGAAAACCGCTAGAATGAGCGTAAGGCCTTGTTGCTTTGTTCATCTTAGCTCATCATCCGAATCTTCACCACTCACAATCTCATCTCCCATTAGAGATGATACACATCTTACCTTAGCTACACCCACTTCATCACACATTGTGATCACCACTCCACCACCAACAAAAACACCTACTTCACCTCCACCGGCACCCATCCAAACATCCAAAACCCCCTCACCACCTTCACCAAGGTCTCCCACTCTCACTCCCATGGAGTTATTTTCAACTCCACCAACATCACCAAATCCTTTTCTAGAGGACTTGGAAGACTTGCCTCCTAGGCCAAGTCATCCACCACCATTGCCATACTTTGGCACCATTGAGCTTAATCGCTCATGAGTCACCTCGGTCATCCATTGACCCAAACGCCCCATTAGGGCCAAGACCTCTCCTTTTCCACCCCATTCACAAGGACATTCATGGTCCTTTATACAGGGATCATCCACTTCCATCATCAATGTCCCCTCATATTGAGGACATTCCGGAGAGCATATGGGATGACAATCCCACTAGAGAGGAGATTCAAGCCGAACTCCACAACCTCCACCAATTCAAAGGCATGGTGGATTCTCACTTAAGTGAGACAATGCAAATGCAAAGTGCTTTGCTTGCATCCATCATGACCACTCCAAACATCCCCAACACCACCAACACATCCACCATTCCACCACCACAACCTTCCCAAACTTTCTACCCTCCAAGGCATGGTTGCTCAACTTGTGAGCAACCGGGTCAAACCGTGGAACGGACCCGGATTATGGTCCATGACTTCCACGAAGAAATGAGGTTCATCCTCAACCACATTCTTGAGCGTCTAAACGCTCTTTCCCATCCACCATCACTTTAAGATGGTTTTAGAATAGTCTTTCTTTTATTTGCTTCTTAGGATAATTTTTATTTTTCTTGTACTAAAAACACATCATTGTGTTCTCTTTTCATGATCTTAATTCATGAAAAATTTTAACTAATGAATGTTGTTTATCATATTGTTGGTGTCATTACATAGTGTTTGGAAATGCTTGTGAATGATCATTATTACTAACATTTTTTTGTAGCTTTATTTTCACAATCCATGTATCTTCCCATTAAAGCACCCAATTTAGGGGAAGCTTTGAACAAGGGGGAGATAATAGCTCGGGCTCATTACATTCCTCAAGATAGCCTCTTCTTTTGTTGAGACAAAAGGGGGAGAAAATATAGAACTTGAAATTATTTACATTTGACTTTTCTGAAAAAGTCAAATCAGCATACAATTGACTTTCTAAAAGTCAAACAGAACTCATTGATAATACTTGACTTTTCTAAAAGTCAAACTGCATACTTTGACTTTCTGAAAAAGTCAACATCATGCATCAACTAGTGAATTCTTTGACTTTCATAAAAAGTCAAATTTCATACACTTGCATTATCATTTTCTTTTCAAGTTCTAAAACTAATATTTTTATAACTCTTGTACAAACTTTGTTTCTTTTATAAAAATAAAATTTATATTTTGTCCTCAACAAAAAGGGGGAGATTGTTAATACAAATATCGGCATTAAACGTTATTTATATTTTTGATCTTTGCCTAAGTTTTGTTAACGACAAAAGTAAATTTAATTTATAAAAGCTTAAAGCTTGTCAAGTTTATTAGATATTAAAACAAGCTTTTCAAACAATATATTCATCATTCAAGCATTTACATTTATGATTAGTAACATCTTGATATGACTCTAATCATTATGTATGATAATAGTTTGTAGAATGTGTTAGGTTCTTAAAACCAAACACTACTTAAGCATTTGCATATTTCTATTAATAGTAATACAACATTTTGACATCATGTATTACATCATGGAGATCATTGGAAGATTCCATTAGATATTTTGTGAAGATTTGTACTCTTCATATCTTGCACAATCTTACTTAGATAGAGTTGACTTTAGGCAAGATTTGATATCTTGACTGCCGATCCTGGCGGTACCATTCTGGTACACGGACGGAACCCTTTTAAGGGGTCCGCCGTCCGTGGACGCTCCTGTCCATTTTGGCTATAAATAGCAATGCCAAGCCAAGTAGTTTCTCATCCCTTTCTAACATACTCTCATACATATCTTCTCTCTAACCTTTCTAACTCAGTTGCATATCATATTAGTGATCTCCTTTGTAGCAAAGAAGATCAAGTCATATTCAAGCTTCAACGAGAAGTTGGAAGTCTTGTTTGTTTAGTGTTGTATGATCTAGTGTTGATTCATACTTCATTGTTGTATCAAACCATCATAATCTTGTGAGTGTGAGTGGTTAGTATTTTAGTCCTCAAAATACATTGTGTGTGGGAGTAGTTGTACCCTTGGAAAAGAACTCGACATCTAGCTTAGTGTCGGAAATAGTGTAAGCGAAGTGTAAAGGTTTTCTCCGCCGGTGAAAGGAGCTTGTTGACTAGTGAAGTTAAACTCTCGAGTGTGAGACTCGGGGAGTGGAGTAGGGCAAGGAAAAAGAGTCCTTGTAGGCCGAACCACTATAAACAACTTGTTGTGGTTTGATCATTTCTTTCCTTATTTACTTATTATATATTGCTTGCATATTTCATTAACATACTTAAGATCAATATCAATTGATCTTTCAATAAGTTTCAAAACAAAGTTTTAATCAGTAAACTATTCAACCCCCCCTTCTAGTTTTCCACAGACTTGAAAATGTAAAGTGACATACAAACTCACATAGGTCCATCTTGGATTGCAGGCTAAAACCAGAATCCCCACTATGCTAAATTAGTCTAAACCAACCCAAAATCACTCTGCATCAACCACATTTCCAATTCCAAACCGCTGGAACCGGATTGTCCAAAGTTTGACTTTTGTTGACCAACTATGAGAATTACTTGAAATCAATCACAAGCTTATCAAAAGCTATGATAAGCTTGAATAAACTTGTTTGAGCTTACAAAGAAGCTAATAGAAGCTTGTAACTAAGAAAATGAAACTCAAAATTTGCAAATGTAAAGAATCCTTGAAATTTTGAAATATAACCGAAACCTTGAATTGCTTGAAAAATGTGATTATGTTGATGAAATAACTTGATTTTAGTACAATAGAACAGAAAACTACATCTTAAAACATTAATTAAGCTAAATTAATAAAAAACAACATACAAGTTTAATTAAAAAACTAACTACTCCTTTTTTCCCTTGCTTCTTTCTTCCTTTTTATATACCCATAAGCTTCCACGTGTCTTCTTGATCAAATCCCACCACTTCTTTGAGCCAATGGATGAGTTTTAAGCATATTGGCCATTTTATGTGTTTTGGCGGGAAAGTTTGTTTGACCTCTGTGGACTGAGCTAGCACTAGGGGAGGGGGGTGGCTAGGTGTGATGATGATGTGGGTGAGGGGATAAGGTGATGGGAGATGGGTGAGATGTTGGGAGAAGGAATTGCAGGGTGTAGCAGGCAAGTGGGGAAGAAACCTTGTTGGGAGGGAAAGGGTATTGTTTGACTGGTGTTGACCAGGGGGTCAAAAAGGGTGTGACAGGGGGTCCAAAAAGGTGTACATGGCAGGGGTCAAATGTATTTTGACAAGGGTTTGTTTGTTTATTATGAAAAGGACTTGTTTTGTAATTCTGAAATCTTGAAGGACCATTTCTGTAATTTCTCCAAAGATGTTACAAGGACCAAAACTAACAAGTTCCAATAGTACAAGGACTAGTTTTGACATTTTCAATTTTCCAGGGACCAAACTTGACATTTTATGAAAGTTCAGGGACCTTTTCTGCCATTTAACAAAAGATTTATTCAAGGACCATTTTTGACAAGTTAGAATAATTCAGGGACCTTGAATAACATTTTTCTTTATTTGGTTTTTACCAGTGGGACTGTTTGACAACTTTTGAAACTTGGGGGACTAAAACTGCCAATTATGCAAACTTTATACGTTTTTCACCAGATTTTGATATTTTTGCATTTAAAACACATAAAACACTTATTTGTGATATTTTTATCATTTTGATGCATTTCTGAGTGTTTTCAGATGTTTTTGCAGTTTAAATGGTACAAAAATGATGAGTATTTAGACACTCATCACTTAGTTGACCAATGTGTAATTGTGATAAATGTTCAACAAGTCGGGGTTGTGCGGAGTGCACACTTGTATGACGTTACTATGATTATTATTCGGGTGCAAAGCCCCGAATGACGGGGGTTCGGGGGCAGCTGTAACACCCCCAAAAATGACTCAGCGGAAGCATACGTGTATTAGGGTGCTACTAAATTGGTAGCACAACATAAGTATAGAACAACGGATTCTTATAAGAGAAACTTTTATTCATTTCTAAAAAACAATGTTTACATTATTTAATTAGTGCGGAAAATGGCCCATTATAAAAACGTGGTCCCAATACATAAATCAGAGTCGTCTATGACCATGCCATGCATTTGCCATGATTTCACGCCCAAAGATAAGCTATCACCTCAAAACCAAGATACATGCTAAAAGGGGTCACTTTTTAAGCTGGTGAGTTCATAGGTTTATTTAAAAGGGATTTCAGCATTAACGTTTCAAATTTGGTTTTTGATGATCATTACGCCTTGCATAATGTCATAAAGTTTATGATTTCAATTCATAAAAGGATTTCATAAAAGAGATTTCATTAGTGGACCATAAGTAGGGTTACAACGAATATAATGTCAAATACAGCCCATGGCGTATAGTGTTTATCCCAATACACTGGTCCCTATTGATGCTATATGTTTCGCCATGACCCAAGCTGGTCAACCTAAATGAGGAGTCACCTCAATAGATCTATTTATAACATTCGCGCTTCCCGCAGAATTGACAGGTTCATGAAAAAGGAAATTTGGGATCTAAAGTCTTAGGCTAAGCAACAGAATATTCTAGGTCAAAGGTTTTGGTATGCTTTATAAATCATCTATGTATGATGAAAACTTTAAACATGAAAAAGCATAGTATGCATGGAATGCACAAGTAAAATGATTTAAGTAAAATGAGCATGTATCTTCCCCCAAAACAAGTATAAAAACAGTTAAAAGTAGGGGCTATGAAACTCACCTTGGCAATGTGCAATATGAAGTCTAAAGGGAATTAGATCAAGGAGTGATATTTCACGGCTCCGACACGCAACCTAATTAATACGGCATATTTAGTCTTTATGTTTAAGACTCGATAAAGTTTAACTAACTTTATAGGTTTTAAATGTTTTTGTTGTTGTTGTTGCTTGTGTGGCATTATGTATCTTAGAACAATTTACAAAGACTTGGGTGGATCTCTCGCTTAGAAGGATGACATGGAAGGAATCTCAAGAAGAAATTACTTAATTTTGGTTCAATGACTCCACCAAAGGATAATATACGGAGGAATTGTATGCTTATAATAAGACATTGTTGATGGAAGAGAACAAGAGGTATACATCAAGTATATACATATATATATATATATATATATATATATATATATATGTACTTAGAGCATTTAGTATAAATATTATGAAGGAATTTAAGTCCGAATTTAATTCATGAGTAAATTGTATTAGAAAAATATAATGTAGGTTTCTCATAATTATAGTCCAAATACTAATATGTTTCAAAAAGTTGTATATATTTTGATGAAAGTCGGGCATGACCCGTGTATAGGTTTTTGTTTGTCCGAGGTGAACAAATGTCAAAAATCTTATAATCAAAATAGATTTTATTATGTTTAAGAAATCAACATATGAAATGTAACCAACTATTTCCAAGCTATTAATTTGACTTAGACTTATCGTTTTAATGACGTGAAGGTATTAAGTTTTAAATTACAAGTTATATAACACCCCAACCCGATAAGGGTAGAAGTATCACAAAGATGGTGTCATATCAGAACATACATAATGAACATAAATCAAACAGCGGAAGTCTTATAATAAATCTCAAAAGAATATCAAGTCAACAAGACTTATCAATACATAAATACAAAAGGAAAACTTCAAAATGGAAATATAATAATGTAATCAAATGAAGTCTAAGATGACTAGGCATGGTCTCTATATCACCATCTCAACCCCAAACAATCCCCAGCCCTAGCTTATGTACCGCCCCAGAAAAAGAAATGCGGCTGAGCTTAAAAAGCCCAAAGGAACAGATATAACAATACAATAATAATAAAATTGAACTGAGAACAAGGTAAGGAAGGTCACAATAACTGGTATATCAAAGGAACAGAGTAGGGTAAATGAAACATAAGAAAAGGGTCAGTTATCCACCACGAGCCAACAAAACAAATCAAATCAAATCATATATCCATAGTAGCCTGCAGTAACCAATAGTAACCATAGCAGCTTATATAATGCATATGGAGTGATCAGCCCCAGATTGTGAAGACGCCGTGATTGACACTTCCACATCATTCACCGTATAAATCATAATATATCAGATAAATGTGAACAAATCTAGATGCATCCATACCGCAGACAGATAGTGCGGCCATACAATATATATCGAGCTCATAATCGATACAGAAAGGGACGGTGTGGAACATCACTTAACCACACTAAAGTCATGCCATTGGTGCATCAATGACACGGACATGGAACCCCTGTGCCTAGTGATAGCTCGGGTCTCAAACTCCATGTGTGTCAAGGCAAAAGGTCTACAGTATACAATATGTGAGTCAATCATAATCAAAGTTCAATATCATTAGTTCACAATTCAGAGGTTCATAGCAATGGTCCAATATTAAAGGTTCAGTATCAAAGGTTCAGAAACAGAGGTCCAGTAACAGAGGTTCAATATCAGAGGGTCAATAGTAAAGGAATATCATAAGCGAAACAAAGTCGAAATATCAGAAAGTCATGAGAAACCCCTACTGAAAAGGGATAGAATATTTGTACCTTAGCAAATGAAATGAGAGAAAACGGAAAAGGAAGCACAAGAAAACAACTTCACGTCTTCTTCAATGAATCTATACGAATTAGGGGAAACCGATATCAATATTTACTGTTTAATTAATTACCCTTTTTTGTGATGTCATTATACGTACTAATATTTGATTATTGTTAGTAACCAATTACAATAGCGATGTCTTATACTTTCCCACTTTAGTGTTTATTTCTCTATCATGGTATTAACTAATAATCTTATATAAGGTTTAAATAAATTCATCTATGGTATACTAATCTATCTTATTATAAGAGTTTGTACTAAGGTTTATAAACAGATTCCATCACATTGTTATTATTTATTTACCTTTTTTTTTTTTTTAATACCCTTTATGAAATCCATGCATGCACATCACTTTATTTTATATTTGATGCATACTAAAAATATTTCATAACTGTAATTAGGACTAGTTTCAAAAGGGTCTTATATGATAGGGTCAACTACGTAAAATACATAACAAAATTTTAAAACCAGCACAAGTTAGCATGCAACCTGCGTTAGATCAATATCCCTCCATTTCATTAATTAGAACAGGCAACTAGATTTATTTTTTATAACATGCATTTGATTCATACAGTAGTGTGAATTTAGACATGACCATACTCGTTATATAGAGCTTTCTATGTCACCCGTTTAATGCATTCGAAACCCGATTCAACTTTCCCGACACACTTTCAAAATACAAAAAGACTCAACCGATTTTTCCCGCGATCTCCTCAAAGTTACCCCCCACAAGACACATTTCAAAACGAGACACATCCTACTTAACGAGACTAAAACAAATCGTAACATGTTTGTTCCTTTTTCTTCGAGAGTAAAACAGACCCATGCATGATTTCACAAAACATACCTCATTTGCCCATGTCAATATACCATGTATGCATATACAGTTTCACAAGACATGAACCAATGACAAAAATATAAAGATTCGCCCCTTTTTAAAATTCTTGTTTAACTGCCCATGTTTCAAAAACCATATTTAGAGTTGATCAAAATGATTCATATTGAGGTCTCTTATGGTAAAATATTAGGCTAGTTAAAATCATTTATATGAGACATGATTTTACCATACTACATGCGTATGATATTCCAAAACCCATGACCAGAATAAGAAACTCAAACAGAATGCGTGCAGTGCATTGTACGACCCATACATATGAATTTTTCATGATTTTAGGTAGTCTATACATTAGGTTTTCTCATGGCTTGTTTTAATATTAAGGAGACATGTATTATGGTGACAAAACCATGCACATGAAGACAACAATTTAAATGACCAGATTCATGAAAGTCGGAGACGAGACGAAGATTATAACAGTTACCTTGGTGGTGTGAGACACAAGGAAGAAAGAAACAAGGTCGAAACTAAGCAACTAGCCCTTCGTGTGACCCTTTAATATCACGACAGCAGCAGTAGTAGACCCACAAACAAACCCAAGCAATACTCGTACCACGTACACGATTCAGCAACCTTACAATCTCCTTTGGACCTTGCTTCTTGGCGACAGAATTTAAATGGAGTGGAGGAGGGGTTTATTTTCTTTTGCCGTGACTTTCTTAGAGGTATTAGGGTTTATCCTTTTTATTTTTAGGTGTACATTGAATGAGATATGGTGACTTTTAAGAAGGTATTTGAGCGTGTAAAATGGGGCCAAGAAATCAGGGATTGCCGTTTCATGGAGCTGATTATGGGGGATTCAAAAACCAATTTACTTATTTAAGTTTTGCCTTCCAAAATAACTTGTACACATAATTATTATTTGTCCATTAAAAGGTATCTTGTACATAGAACATTTTAAGGTATTACATAATTATTAGCAAGTTATATATAAGTTTTATTTGTATGTCTTGTGTGATTATTTATAAGATAGACATGTAATGCTTTAACGAGCTCCTTTTTCTTTATGAATGTTTTTACGATGAGGGTATAATAGTCATTTAACGTGTTCACGATTTTAGGGTTTTACAAGTTACGTTTTAAAATCCGTTTATAAGACGAGTTACGTAGTTTATATAAGGTAATATACATCAAAAGTTTTAAAAGTAAGTTAGCACTTATGTTTTTAATTTAGTTTAGTCTTAACATACTAAAACTTATGGTCTCATGTTACGAGTAAGTACTTAGTTTCCACAATATGTTACATTTTAGTAGTTCAAATACGTATCGAGTCAACTTAGTCAAGTAAGTCGTGAAATAAGACGAGGGACAAAGTAAGTAAACTAATCACCCTCGTTGGGCCTCTTGGTCCAACAATACCAAAAACATTACCAACTTAGCCTTTTAATAACAAAATTAGACCCATTATATTAAGCTCCTAGTTTACCTGATTTGGAATTTGAGAGTAAGTTAATAAAACCATTTTTAGCTTAATATTTCCTTGAGTTTGCGAATGGATTATCAGATTTGAAATGGCAACTCAAGTGAACACCCCTGTTAGGGCTGTTATACACGAAACCAAACGCACTGTTCTCGGTGCAGTAAAATCAAAGAAACCGATGCACTCGTTGCACCTATTTTGTGCAGAAATTTAGCAAGTGAAATGCGCCCTTTTGGGGCTGGAAATACAGGTTCAAAAGCACTCTATTTGGAGCTGGAAATCAGCAGCCAAACGCGCCCATTTGGAGCTGGAAATCAGCAGGACCAACGCACCCTTTTGGAGCTGGAATTCAGCGGGTAGACGCGCCCTTTTGGAGCTGGAAGTCAGCGGGTAAACGCACCCTTTTGGAGCTGGAAATTCAGCGGGAAAACGTACCCTTAAGGGGCTGAATTTAGCAACTCTTGGTGCAGAAAATAAATAAACAAAACGCAACATATACCAAGACTTTTACAAGTCTTCTAAGACCACGACATGGTCTAGTGTTGAGTCGGGTAGAAACAGCCTCGAGGTGTTCTCCCTTGGCTCGAAGCAAGCAAAACATATGGGCTCCTTGGTGTCTCGATATTACTACGATCATAAAACTTTTGTGAGCCGATATTCACACCGAAAGAAGGCAATAAAAACATTTGAAGTCTTACTTGTGACTAATGACCAGTGAAGTCGAGTACTACTCATGACTTGTCACTTGACTCAACGCCCTCGTTGCACGGGGCCATATGAGTCGATACGTAGGTCAACACTAACACTCTTAGGGAGGGCGTGTTTCACAGTCCGGTTTCAAAACGAATGAGCCAAAGGAATAAGCTGAGTTAATTAGAGAATGAGTAGTTTTCAAGAAACTTGAAGGTGACGAATAAGCTAATAAGCAATTTTTAATTTGGTCCAACATGCAAATAAGCTAACCATAAAGTTTATCCTTAATTTGTTTTTCTAGTTCTTGTTTTTCTGGTGCTCGACAGTCAACAACAACAACATGTATATATATTTCTTTTGACAAACATAACCCTTTAACATATTAACCCAAACAATACAAGATTCAATTACATAGACCCAAATGATTTGACTATTACAAATTCGGATTATAATTTATCATATTTACACAATGTAAAATAATAACAAGGTTATGTTTCTTACAAAGAACCCATGGGTGGGTCGAAGGACATGAACACCGAATACCAAAGGCTCAATTGGAAGGGACTCGAGATGATTTGGAACAATTAACTCCTGGGGTGGCTTCCTTATGCCTTCAACTACGAAACCCCTCTATCAATTTCCAAAAGCCCTTTGTTTTGAGGGGACCTAATTATTAAGAACCCTATTTTTTTTTTGAGTGTTTGAGTGGGATGAGTGAGGAACCATGTGGAAGATTGAACCCCTATTTCTACTTGAACAAAAGGAAAATCTTGAGCATTCTTTCTTGACTTGGAGATTATGACTAACCATTTTCGGAACTTATCACATCTTCTCTTTCACCAATAGCTTTCGTGGAGTAGCTTTTAGGGGCGGTAATATGACATGGTAAGCTGGAAGTGATGGGTCATGGATAGGCATGAAAAGCAGGAGAGGTAGGTTCCTTGTTTTGGAACCTGTTTGTGGGTAGGCAAGAAAGAGTGAAGGAAGCAGGGAAAAAGAAAGGGTAGGGTGGCGCAGGATAAGTGTAGGATTAGAATAAGATTCATTTTGTCTTATTTGTATATACTGCTTAGTTTGTACCCCGAGTTCTGTCTAATCCTCAAGTAAACGTACTTTCCCGGTACCCGAACAATGTAGAAATTATGTTTTTGGAAACGATTTTATAAACGTAATAATATGACATTCTTATTACGTTGAAATTTGATTATAATTGTTTGCCGTTACTAATTTGGTGTCAAGATGCGGCGTACCATGACTTTCTAAATTCACGAGATAACTTCTCGTTTTCTTCCATAAATTATTAGTGATAGATAAAAGTGTATTTTTCTCTTATCTCCAAAGATTTATTTTAATTTGTATGCTACTAAGCTGCAAGTATGCGATGTATAACTAATGGTTTAAGCTACGATGCTTAAATTTTAACTTGGACAATAATAAATTTCACTTTTATTATACAAATACTTAGTGGACAAAAGCATCATGTGCGATGTCTTATTTTAAAGAAAGATGACCTCTCATTTTAAATCTAAATATTGGCAACTGTCATAAAATAACCGTTTTGAATTTTTTAACGTAATAAATATTATTATAATAATCTAAAATTTTACGGGTTGTTATAGCAGCGCCCCTGGGTAGCAGGGTCCAAGGGACGGCAGCCCCTGGCAGGGTCTAAGGGGTAGCGCCCCTGGCTGGGGTCGAGCTAGAAAATAAAATTTCCGGCATTTTAACCCTAATATTTAACTGTTTCGGTTGTGTAGTAACTGCAATGGCAGTTACAAACGCTATGCAGTTTTGGTCGTATATTCTCATTCTGGCTCTGTTTCATAACTTACAAAAACATATTCTCAAGTTCAAATATGAGTTTTATCCGATTCGAAATTTCGGTAGAACCACCGAATACTTCAATCTGATAGTGTTTACACGACTCTCAGATTACTGTGATCAAATTTCCTAACATTCCGTAACTATCATGCGTGAAGGACAACAATGAGAAAACATTATCATGATGAATTTGGTGGGAACTTTTATTGGCTAGATTCTTACATATCTATCTACAATATTACTTGTTATAGTATCTGATTTTAGTATTGCATAAATTTGTATGGTATTGGTCCTTTTCTGATGCTTTGATCATTTTTTGACTGATTTCAGTATTGGTTTTAGTAGTGTATGTTGTATTGTTAGCGTGGTAAGGTCAAGATATTTGAATATTGTTGTATGACTCGTATTTAAGTTATCTTATGTGGCTATATGGTAATTACACATGGTACACCATATAGATTCAAGTAATCATATTAAATTATCAATGATCTCATTATAAAATAATAAACCAAATCATAAAATGTTAACAATATAACAATTGCAAATCAAGAAGTACGAACATTCTTATCAACTTCACAGCCATTTGCCCATTGGGGATCATTTGTAGTGAATGAAAGCATGATTTTGAAAGATAACATTTTCCGTGTAGCACGTGTACCCCATTCAGATCGAGTACACACCAACGATGCAAGATGCAAACTACAAGCGAGCATAATCACGCACCATCAAATTAACATGTAAACAAAAAATTAGATATTGAAAGTGATCATCCATTGATGAAATACTAATAATATTGGTTCACATTAGTATTCCCGACCATATGAATACTTTTAGTGCTGAAATCACTCAAAACAGATAAAAAAAATCGGTCAAGGCGTTTTTTCAGTTTCCGATTAGCAGACAGCATCATGTTTGTCTTTGTTGCAACGTTTTTTTTTTTTTTTTTCTATTAATTATTATAAATCTCCGGCAACAAAAACTTTATTTTTCCCACCCTTTTGAAAAAGTCAAAAATAACTTCATCTTCTTTAACTATTATCCGTCTCCGGCAACAAAGAACTTCCAACCATAGAGCTCCTTGTTCAACTTTACTCACTTTATTTCGTTTATTAGGTTTTAAAGGAGGCGAAATGACGATAAACATGAGACTTTGAAAAATTTACGTTACGCCGGAAAGTTGATTGGGGACACATGTCTACCATGCCCTCTTCTAGCTTCACCCCTACATATAATCATTTTAATTTAGTTGGCTAAAAGTTTGAAAAATCATGGTTAGCAAAAATAAAAAAGTTAAAGGAAAATAATAAAAAGATGATAACAAAGTTACGCTTTGACTTCACAAATACGTCAAAAGAAACAGGAGGTTTACGCTTTGACTTCACAAATAGTTCACGAAGGGTTGCAAGGGTCCATGAATGCTTTACAGGAGGATATGCATGATCCGTAGCCAAAATTATGGCTAGTTAAACAAAGAATTTTTTTTTTCCCCCTTCAATTTGTCAAAATCAAATGGATACTTTTACCGAGTTCCTTATATAAAAACACGGGTAAGTAAACAAAGTAAATGTAACAAAATTTATAAATTACTTTTGACTATATATCTCCTTAACTAGAATGTTAATAGGGATTGGATCCTCTCATGTTTCATTTGAACATGAGAGGTTATGTTAGTTATTTTTTTCTCTATAATGATTACTTTATTAAACAATGTGACTAATTTATTAATTTTTTTCACTCACATAAACTTCAACATTACCTCTCATGTTCAAATGAAACAAGAGAAGATCTCAATCTATTAAATAGTTACCACAATCATTTAATTATTAAACTGATTATTATACAAACTCGGTCTACCTAAACCAACATTGTCAGTTCAAAAATCAAAATGTTTTGAAATTTCACGTTCAAGTAAGTAGACGCAAAAATGATTGAGTTTAAACCTAACCTTATTTTGAATGTGAAATTTCATGTAGTTTTGATTTAAGAATTGACAATACAATTAAGTATTTGTCATGTCATGCATCACTTTTAACTAATACTAAACTAAGGTTTATATATATTTTTATTCAAAGATTGAGTATTGAGAATGTGATATAATTAAGTAAACAAAGCATTAAAACTTTAAACAATTTGCCTTACTCATTACGTCTTAAAACGAACCATCGAAGAGAGATAAACGATAAAAGCTACTATCAAATTTGGTACGTGATTGTGGTTTAATCAAAATTATAATTTACAATGTATTTGATCAAGTTAAATATGCATAAGCTTTTAAAAAAGAAAAACGTATAAATCAAACGAACCTTTGGTTGATGCGCTAATTTAAAAAATATATATATAAAAAATAAAAATAAAAATAAAAACTTGTCCTTTATTCATAGGTAACATGACCACAGAAAACCTTTTTTATTTTATTTAGTTTAATTATGTGTTAATTTAAGAACTAATGGGTAAGGAAATCAGTTTTGTGCACATGAGATCAATAAATGACGTGTAACTGTGACTACAAAATATTTTGACATTTGTGATCAAGCCTATCATTCTTCTCTTTTACAGGACATTAATTTGATTTTGTGAATACAACTTTAAACACCATTAATTATTTATTTTATAGGTATAAATTTAACCCAACAACTATCAAATGTCATAATTAATATGTCATGTGGTTGAAGGGCTAATACATGTATGTTTGAAAAGCTATATATTTTTCTTTCTTTCTATGTTGTGTATAATCTTCTCATTTTAAAATATTATTGTCTTCTGACAAAAAAATACCATGTTTAAGAAAAATGAGATCATCAATCTCTTAAAATAGTCAAATATTATCTCCTCTTAACAAACTTGCATTTGATTTGTTGAAATAAGAACTACAAAATTATCTTGAGACAACTCAAAAAGTAAAAGTGAACAATAATTTTAAGATGAAATGAGTTTTCTTTTTATTTTCTTTTTCTTTTAAATTTACTAAGTGGTTATCTTTTTAGCGATGATGAAAATTAAACTTATCTAAAGAAAAACAGAAATCGAAAAGAACAATTTAAAACCCAATATCGCCAAACCAGCGGGAGTAACATGGATGGTTGAACACGCAATGACCAAACATGCTTTAACCACAAAGAAAACCATACGGTAAGTCCATGAGTTTATTAGGCCCATATACTAATGTGTGATACCCAATATGTTACTTTCTTACCTTCACAAAAAGCTAAGAAGTTCAAGGCATAACATAAAAGACCGTGTTGCGATGGTTTATAGACATGTCATAAAGCCAAAATTTGCACCGCCCTTGTTGTGAGCGCTTCGCCATTGCGACAACAGTCGTTTCATTTTTCATTGTTTGAGTGTATGTAAAATAAAAATTATGGGTCATGTGCACGTTAATTCTCTTTTGTTACGTGTTGAAAAAATGTTATAGAGTAAAAATTGACGTGTCTGGATATATAATATAACCAATAACACCTTACACCGAAAGCTCTAACAAGCTACATAATCTAATTTTCATTTGGTAAATCGAGAAAATATTTATTTGAGAATAAAAAACAAAATAATGCAAACTTAACGGACAAAGTACACCATGACTTGCACAAACAAGACAAAAAAACAAGAGTTAAAGGCTCAGGTTCTCAATTGGTTCATTAATGGTTTACAAAAGGTTTATGCTGGGTTGCAGGGGTTCACGAATGGTTTACAAGAGATTCATGAGGAGCTGGCGGGGTTCACAAATGGTTTACAGGACGAGGGGTTGCGTGGGTTTAAAAATGGTTTATGAAAGGTTCACGAGGGGTTGTAGTATAAAGGTTTGCAAGATCCATATTTCGTAGCCAAAATTTATGGATATTTTTTCAAGGCAAGGAAATTTGTAAACCAAACAATGTTTTCGAAGTGACATAACCACAAATCAACGTGAAACATCAAATGTGGTTGATCTATAGATTGGTGATGTTGGTTCATGTAAACCACGTACATATTTTCTATATATAGATTGATGATGGTTTAATACTGTAATTGTTATTCTCGTAACGATTTAACACTTTAATGGTGGTTATGCGGGTGGAAAGCAGTTTGCTATAGCTGAGGAGATTAGAGAAAAGTTAACTCACTTCCGTCATGAGAAAGCTATAATTGTAAAACTGGCGAGGCTAATTGATTATTTAAGAGGTGGTTGGATGCATATCTATAACAATATTTATGATTTTGTGATTTTTTTCGATCGACACATTATATCTGGATTAATACGTATGTAGTTGCCATAAGAAGACGGTTTAAGGAAATAATTCTAAAATTACATAGCGTGCGCCAACTTTAAATTTTTGCTTTATAATTCTGGCAAAAATCAATAACAATTTTAAGGATACACATCCAAAAACCAAGCCCCTAACGAATTCTATTGTAGAATCATGAAATTTTGTTTTTAGCTCCAATAGTTCAAGGTTGTATGCTTAATTGCCTGTAGGTTGATATAGTGGATTTCAATGGCAGCTTCTTGGCTCATGTACGCGATCTTGCAGCTGCTAATCCAATTATATTAGTTGTGAATAAGGTACCATTTTATGTTTTTCCTTCAGTGGTCAAAATCGATCTTTTTTTTTTGCTAATGTCTCTTATTATGTTCACGTTGTTAATCAAGGTTGATCTTCTTCCAAAAGGGACAGATTTCAATTATGTTGGTGACTGGGTTGTGGATACCACCATTAGAAAGAAGCTCAAGTAAGTTTTGACCTCTAAAACCAATAATAGCATGAACACGTTGTACAAAAAGGTTGGTATATGTTAATCGCCAAAGGTCGAACAAGTAAAAACTAAAAAAGTTGGCTATCAAATGTTCTAACAAGTAAAAAGTAGCTCTAATAATATTAATTACAAATGTTAGCATAGCTTTTCATTTTAGATTCGATGTCACAATCTTAAGCACAACAAATAAGCTAATGTTTAGTTGTGAAACAAAAATAGTAGACTGTTCGTCATAATTTTACTTTTTAATCGATATTCGAAAAAAAGAGAGAAAAAGTTAAAAAATACTCATTTAGGATTTTGGGTCTTTGGGATGCTCTATTCACATCCTTAGGAACCTTAGCACCGAGATCAGTATCAGAAGGCTGAACACTCTCAAACACACCAATCAGATTTGCTTGAAGTAACACTCAAAGTAATCTTCCCTGTTAACGCTGCAACGTTCTTTACATTCTCTTTAGATAGCTCCTCTTCGTTTCCTCTGCCGCCAGCTGGCAAAGCAACGGCATTATCATACCCGGTGGATCTACCTCTACCCTTTGGGTCAAGAAACGACGACCCTCTGTAAGATGGTACTAGAAAGTCTCCACCAAAGCTCTCGGGTTTACCAGATGCCACAAGTTCTTTAACTGTGAACAAGAATGGTACACACTCGCCCCCTGGAAGCTGAACAGTTACAACTGCCTAGTCGATTCCATCTTTTTCCTCAAATTTGAGGGTTCCGTCAGGGAATACTTCTAAGGGACCCTCAATTTCGTCAAGTGTGTAGGTCAAACGGGTCATGAGTTTGGTCTTTTGGAAGTCTGGTACTGAGTTCTTGCTTACACCCTCGGCTTTGACTGAAAGAAGTGGGTTCTAAGCAGAATTTCTTGGCATTGTATTTGCCTGGCTTGACCGCAAACCCGTCAACTCCACCTTCGATGGTTGGGCATTGGTTAGCAGTTCCAGTTCCTTTTACTTCCAAATATGTCTTGCTTTGAATTTCATCAAAAGTTAGCCTTTTTGTTCCCTTTGCACTTGCTCCCTGACATGCACACCCATTATCAATTTATTATTAAACTAATGCCTAAAGTTCATACATATTAGTTTTTCACTAAATACTATGATCAATTTCAGAAAGTTTAATAAAAACAAGATCAAATCTCCTTGGCTCAACTACTAAAAAGATAGTCACAAAAGCCATCTGATATTTGGCGAGAATTCATGCACATTATTATTATTATTATTATTATTATTATTATTATTTTATTATTTTTTTTATTTTTAAACCTCACTACATTAGAAAAACAAAATGATTTACAAGAAATTAGTGGGAAGCCGAGACACAAGTCGGGCTCCCACTCCTTTCTGAATACAAAAACTTAGTCTATGAAAAAATAAAAGCACCGCTCTTCTTCTCCACAGCATTATGTAACGCTACCCCTGGAGCCCACGAATTCGCATCAATACCCGCAAAAGGGGAGATCCCAGTCACATCCAAACATGCGTCCTTACCTTGGATCCAGTTGAATAATAGGAAGTCCGCCGGTCGTAGCTCTTTCCCATCACTTGAAAGAAACCCCATGAGGGCCTCCTTTTTCACCATAATCCCAACCTTAAAACATATGTCAACAAGAACTGGATATTAGCTCTTTCCCATCACTTATTATTATTATTAGTATTATTATTATTATTATTATTGTTTACTATAGCATATTTCAAAGTGTTTATTAGCTTTACTTATGCAGCCTTTGTAGTTTTTTTTTTTTTTTTTTTTTTTTTTCACCATGTCATTTACCTTTCCAACACTCAAAACTATACTTTTAAAAACACAATAAGCATATAAATTATGAACACTCCAGCACTTGCTCCCTGGTATTTACATTCATGCATAAATGAATATACCAAAAACATAAACCAAGTGTTATGATCAAATACCAACTGGACTTTGGTCTAATGGTATCAAGGTAGCCCAACAACCAAATGGTCAAGACTCATCGAATTTGATGTTTTGATGTAAAATTGGGGATGTTCACGGCTCATGAGTCCAGACTTCTATTATCTCACAGTTTGGTTTACTCCACTTCCATTTAACAAAATACCGGCGTAAATTGGTTTCCATTATCTCTATTTTGAGGGCCGTTTAGATGTATAGACAAGTTTATATTTAGTACAATGTAAATACTAGGTGGTTGCTGAATTTTCTTTTATTTTTTTTAGCTCACTTCAGAAATGGTATGCAATTGGAACCACATTGCATCGCAGGTACAAATATCTTGTTGTTGCTAATATTTGTATGTTTCAGGTTTTCTTATCTGTTGTGAGACTAACAATTGTTTTTTTAAATGTAGGGTGATGAAAGGCAGGCGAGGTCACGGGTAAAAAAGTCATTCAGGGGTCGGAGGTTGGGTAGAAACGGGTCAATGCCGATGGGGCTTTCAGGTCTTTCTCCATACTTGCATTTTACACAGCTATCAACACAACGTTGTGCCTTGCAGGCCCGTAAAGTACGCAACTCAATCAATAAGTTGTATATTTTGTGGAACCAAGCTTTATTTGAACTTAGTTATATCAGTATGTATTGGTTTACTTTGATGTTAAATTAGTATAACGACAATGTATCAAAACACCCCCGCCGCAGCGCGGCGGGTTTAAATTACTTGTTTACACATATAACATACGTTTGTCTATGTATTATGGTTAATTGTTACATCACAACTAGTCAAAATTCAGTTTGAAGTCCATTTAAGAACCCAAACTTGGGTTACATGATCCAATACTTCTAGATCTAATGCAACCTTATGAACAAAAAACTCTCCTTTCCTTTTCTGTAAATCTTGAATAAAAAATCCAACCTTATGAATATTTATGTTAACTTTTCAGCTTCAAGATCTCACCTAAAAGTCTCGGGTAGATTGTTATAATTTCGGTTTGTTTAAACCGAAAGAAAGAAAGAATGAACAAAGTTGGTTGTTGTTCTTTCTTAAAAAATTTCGGATAGTAAAAAGAAGCTATGCTTCACATAGATCTATGATGGGTTCTTGTTTAAAAAGTTATGGTCTTTAGGATCGATGAACAAAGTTGAGAACCTGTGTTATTTTTCATTCAAAGTTTTGAGTCTTGTTTGTTTGAAGTGGAGATGAGAATAGGATATATTGATGAGCCCTACTGTTGGTTATTGTAGACGATGGTATGTTCGTGGATGGGTATAGATTAGTGAGTTGTGTTTGATTGTTCGAAACCTGTTAGCACATTCATCTTTCTTTTCATTTTTTTTTTCATTTGGATATGAGGTTAATGGATTGGGTTTAGTTTATTGTCACAGTGTTGATGTTGTATAGATCTCGAGCCGAGCTCGAGCTTTATATAAGCATATCATAAACGAGTTGAGCCCGAGCCGAGCTCGAGCTTTCTATATCATAACACGAGCCGAGCTCGAACTCAAATTTTAAGGCTCAAGCCGAGCCGAGATCGAGCTTTCTAAAATATAAATGAGCCGAGCTCGAGCCCTGGCAGGCTAGAGCTCGGCTCGGCTAGTTTTCACCCCTAGAAGAGTACACACCAACCATGCATGGTGCGAACTACAAAGTGAGCTTAATCAGGCACCCTCAAACCAAAATTCAAGACAAATATGTTAACTTGTATAGAAAATATTAGATATCCAAAGTGATTATCCATTGATGAAATACTAGTACGCACCCTCAAACCAAAATTCAAGAAGCAATAAATTAAAAGGAACTTGAGTTTGTACACATTTAAAAGTATCAATAATTACCATTAGAGGCTTGGAACGAATTCAATTTGACACCGACTGGAGCCACGATAGAAATTCAACAACTTTTCACGCATCTTAGAATCACTTTTTCCAACATTTATAGTGAACTTATCCAAATTATTCGAGTGTTCCAACAAAAACTTTATAACAGCAAATTCTTCTTGTGTTACAGTTTCCCCATTAAGTAGTCTGATTTCTTTCATGCTAAAACGCAGACAAGTCGGTGCTTCCAACGGAGGGATCCAACTCGTTTCAATAGGCGGGAGCTTCTGCAAAACAAACAACATAGTCTAATCTATTTTAAAAATCTTGTAAATAAAAATTATGTAGCAAAAGTTATATAAGACACATAAACTTACATTCAAAAAGGTAATATGCTCAAGCTTAGGCATATTGCGTAAGAAATCCAACAACTCCTCCCAGTCTCGGATGTCAATCACCAGTTTAACCAGGTTAGGATATATTGGCATGATATGTACATAGCTCAAATATACCTCTATTGTTGAATAAGTCAATGTCAATACTTTGGCAGATGAGATGTCTCTAATAATTTTAGCCAAGCAACCATAATATGCACTATCAATGTAAGCTTCAACAAGAGACAATAGTTCTTCCGTAAAACAGTAGTGAGTGTTTGCTCTATCCATAATGTAAAGGTACTCCAGATTAGGAGCATCAACCTCAAAGTGACACTCAAAAACATAGGGACAATAGTCCACATATATCCTTAATCTCTTCAAAGATGTCGAAGAGACTTGGATGTACCTCGTATCATCAAAATCTCTCTTAAAACATAGCTCTTCTAAAATAGGGCAACCAGTAATTAGATTCTCTAAACACTCGTCATCGGAATAATGAAGATGTTCCAAACTGATTTTCTTCAAAGATGGGAAAAGGACATTATCTTCAGGCACATTCAATAAAAAAGGGCCTTCTAGTGTCAATTCAACCAGTGTATTGCAAGTCTTAAACAAGTCCCAACAAGACTTAAGAATAGATCGCTTTGGTGGAAACCAATAATCATAATTCAAAGAAAATCCAAGCACAAGTTGTTGAACTCTACACTGAACAACGATACGAAGCCAATTATAAATACGATGATGATCACAGTACTCCTCAGAACAATGAATAGAAAACCTTTGAATAGGCATACCGTCACGATAAGCAAGGGTTTTGTCTATCCAACTGTAACACTCATTGGCTTGTTCAGTTGTAGAATAAACCGGTATTTCCACATGGAGATTAGGGAGAAACATCCAAAGGTCCTTCCACCTTTTCGACAAAACTCTTGTCCGACAACCATCAGCATCCGGTAGCAGAGATATGATTTGAGTAAGTAACGCGTCTGGTAATGTGCTAATTAAATCGTCTAAAGTTTCATCGTTGTTTGTCGACGAAAGCTTCATAACTTCGCCAGAGTTCAAGATCATGGTCTGTTAAAACCTTAAACTTCTGATTCTTAATATAACACTTTGATCGCATAAAGAGAAAAAAAACAAACCTAAATAATACTACAATATTATTCAACATTATATATATTACGGAGTAGAACCGACACTAGCCCACCGACACTATTTTTAGTTGGGAACAACTTTAATAAAATATTTTTGTATATATTTAGGTGTGGGACCCACCATAAGACATCTTTTATCTATTTTGCCATTTGGCTTCTTTGAGGTGTCCCTCTAGCCGCTTGGCCCGCAATCCTCGCACGTGACTTTCTAACCCTCACTTTAACAACCGTGTCCTATCTATTAGCTTCATTCTCGTTTGTGCTTGCTGCTTCATATGTTGTACTAAGATACTTCCTATTTATGTAAAAACAAATACTACCTCCGTCCCAAAATTATAGTCCCCGTTTGACTTTTTTGGTTTTTCTCTTCCAACTTTTGACCATAATATTTATATTATACAATAGTTGATGAAAATTATACCAAATGAAAATACATTAAAAACTCAATCCATTCATATATTTTGCATCAAATATTATATAACAAAAAAAAATACTTAAGGTCAAAATGGTAAAAGAAAGACCGAAAAAATAGAAAGGGGACTATAATTTTGGGACGGAGGGAGTAGTGTTTATTGTGACATAACAGCACAAAGGTATGAGGAGGATAACACGTCAAATGTACTATTTTTTTTTGTCAAACTTGTGCCAAGTATATCGTCACTTTGTGTTATTCGTGAGCCAAACGTTCCAAGCCATTTGAATGGTGACGACGTATGTGGTCCATCGGCTCAATAGCCGGAGGACTTAATACCCGATTGATTAGCATACCGAAAGGTCTATATCCGAAGGGGTCGTTGACATGACAGAACCTTTGGCGTTTAGCCTGGGTACACTTCGTCTCATTCTCCTGGGTGTCAGAGCCAGTGACCAGATAGTGACACTAAGGAGTATAAATACGCATACAGTAATTGGTAAAAAGGTATCATTTCTTACACACACACACACACACACATATTTATACTAGACCCTTCTGGTTTTACCCCTACGCACTCTCACTGTGAGTCTGGTCCTGATAACACCGGGCGAGACTAACGCGTTGTTTCATATTCACAGGTATCCAGAAGACTTTATTTACAAGGCTGAGGGATATCCGAAGAACCTTACAAAAAAATACATCGACATTGGCGCCATCCGTGGGACCCACATTCAATCTGCCTAGGCTATAGGATGACGGGTTCAATGCCTCCGGCAACCTCCGGAGGAGGAGGGAATGATTCCCCTCCAAAGGACGAGAGCAGTTAGAATGGTATGTATCTGCACTTAAGTCCATGATAAAAGAACACAATAGTCGGAGGGATACTATAGATCCAATACGATTGGACTTGTAGGAATGTATATTTTATGTTGTTTGATGATTCGGGTGGTCTAGGATTATAATGATACAAGGTTGCCATGTTTAGAGAGATGAAGAGAGTAGAGAGGGTGATTCTTAGAGAGAGAGTAACAAAAAGAAAATGTTAGATTATCCAAGAAGCACCACCCTTCCCTTAATGGGAAGGGTATTTATAGTTACAAACTAAACGCCCTCCTGTCGGGCTGTGGATCAGGCATACAGTGGGTAAAGACTCGTCCTTCCTCCACGGTGTTGCACTAAACTAACAACTAAGCTAGCAACTAACTAATTGACTACAAAACAACATAAATAACGATATGTCTACGAGCTAACTTATACTAGATTATGTTTGGGGTGACCGATACTTCATTATGGAATTTCCAATTCCTAACAATCTTCCCCTAAGGGAGGTCACCCCATGATTTACATTTTGCATCCTAGCATTCTATTTTATCATCAGTCTGGAGCTCGTAGACTTCAATTCTTCAATTTCCGCATTCTTTGTACTTGAGCAAAGGATTCTTCAAAGTCCGACTGCTTTTTACTTTAAGTGGAGGTCTTTGAACGATCCACGCTTTTGATGATCTTCGAGCTTACTTTGAGATCATCAGCCACAGTAAATCTCCGGATCACCCATTATTGTGTTGCCATCATGTGATGTTGTGACTTTTGGACCGACATGCTCACACTTTCAGGATCATGACATCTTTCCATCAGAGTATCGGAAGATTTACTGGTTCATGATATTTGCAGCAGCGTAGCAGAAGCATAGTATAAAAATATCAGAGCCATATTATGTAGATAAGCACTTGTCATGATTTCTTTAATTAAACAGAGCTCAGCAACTGTAAACAGCCAACAACCAAATGTTGTAACTAAGGGACTTATCAAACTGGGCAAGTTGTGCAAAGGAAAAAATGTTTTTGTATTTTATATTGTTTTTGGTGCTATTAACACCTTAGGAAAATATTTTTTACAAAATGGAGGTATATGCACAAGAATGGATCTGAAAAAGGCTAAACACACTCTAAAGCACTGGGCCAGGGCTTTTGATTCATATAAACCGCCAAGTCAAAAGAACTTAAAACAGCTTAAACACAAATACAATGAAGTCCGTGGAATACAAAGGAATTCCCGGGTCGTTATGTCCCACTGAGACTCAATGGTGCAAACACTAGATCGACGATAGAATGATCACTAATGATAGTGATCGAAAGGATTAGGATTGAATATTTACACTACAAAAAGTTATAAATAAAAGTTTAACTTAAATACAAATTAAGAAAATTAAAAAGATAAGAAATATTAAATAAACGCTATCACTATTTTTACAATGTTGTTTTAGTGATAGATAAAACAAAATAACTTAAATAAACTATTTTAACTAAAACGTAAACTTAAATTATCTAAAAACATAACTTAAAATGAAAACGAAAGTATATGTATAAAAATTACGCTGGAGTGCAAGATAAAACGTAAAATTTATGAAATAAAAGGCCTACAAGTGTGAAAACAATATTTTTACAAAATATATGACAAAAGAAAATTTTAGAAAAAAGATTTATATTTTTTGACTTTTATATTTTTTATTATGATTTAAATAAGATTTTACACTAATTAAATGTTTAAAAATACTAAAATTAATGAGAAAAATCTGAAACTTTTATAGAAAATACTTTATACTAATACAAATTTATTAAAAATAGAAAACTGAAAAGCTACTTGAATAAAGCCTCGAAATAAGCTAAATGAACCTTATAAGCTATATGAGGCAAAACGATATAAGATAGATTGTGCAAACCATAACCGAGAAAGCAAGGGCCAATGGTTACAGGTACACACTATCACTCTATCAGGGAGGTCTCAGGTTCGAGCCTGCCTACCCCCCTTTTGCAAAAACATTTATTTTTGAAAATTTCTTTACAACTTATTAAGCACATGAAAATAAGCACTTTTTACAACTATGACTTTTACAAAACAACTTATAAGTACCTATAAGCCAAAGAATCCCAACAGAAGCAAAAATGAAATAAGCAAAAGGCTTAAGCTAAATGACTTTTAAGCTATTGAATAAGCACAAGTATGATGGAAACAAGTTAAGCTCATGTAAATAAGCTAGTACTTAACACCTAATAAGCACAATAACTATGAATAAGCACTGCTAATAAATAAGCAAAA
>OU343216.1:17463288-17474212 GCA_910596185.1 Chrysanthemum makinoi | reverse complement strand
CCCACTAAAAATAATAAAAGTCGCCAAATCATAATTTAAAAAAAAATACCATATGTTCACACTTATTAACACTTTTGGCCACTTTATGCTTAATTGTATGTGACTAAATACCCAAAAGAAATATGCTTTGTGTGACTAAATGTTACAAAAGGCCACACAAACATAAAATTCATGTGGCCATTGGATGATCAATAGTCACACAAAATACATATTTCTTCACTTTAAACACCATCTGGTCACACATATTAACACTTTTGGCCACTTTATGCTTAATTGTATGTGACTAAATACCCAAAAGAAACATGTTTTGTGTGACTAAATGTTAGAAAATGCCACACAAACATAAAATTCAAGTGGCCATTGGATGATCAATAGTCACACAAAAGACACATTTCTTCACTTTAAATACCATTTGGTCACACTTATTTACACTTTTAGCCACTTTATGCTTAATTGTATGTCACTAAATACACAAAACAAACATGCTTTGTGTGATTAAATGTTAGAGAAGGTCACACAAACATAAAATTCATGTGGCCATTGTATGATCAATAGTCACACAAAATACACATTTCTTTACTTTAAACACCATATGGTCACACTTATTAACACTTTTGGCCACTTTATGTCTAATTGTATGTGACTAAATACCCAAAATAAACATGCTTTGTGTGACTAAATGTTAGAAAAAGCCACACAAACATAAAATTCAAGTGGCCATTGGATGATCAATAGTCACACAAAACACACATTTCTTCACTTTAAACACCATATGGTCACACTTATTAACACTTTTGGCCACTTTATGATTAATTGTATGTGACTAAATACCCAAAAGAAACATGCTTTGTGTGACTAAATGTTACAAAAAGCCATACAAACATAAAATTCAAGTGGCCATTGGATGATCAATAGTCACACAAAACACAAATTTCTTCACTTTAAACGATATATGGTCACCAATTATTAACACTTTTGGCCACTTTATGATTAATTATATGTGACTAAATACCCAAAAGAAACATGCTTTTTGTGACTAAATGTTTTACAAACATAAAATTCATCTGGCCATTGTATGATCAATAGTCACACAAAACAAACATTTCTTCACATTAAACATCATATGGTCACACTTACTAACACTTTTTGCCACCTTATGCTTAATTGTATGTGACTAAATACCCAAAATAAACATGCTTTGTGTGACTAAATGTTAAAAAATGTCACACAAACATAAAATTCATGTGGCCATTTGATGATCAATTGTTACACAAAATACACATTTCTTCACTTTAAATACCATATGGTCACACTTATTAACATTTTTCCACTTTATGATTAATTGTATGTGTCTAAATACCCAAAAGAA
Source organism: Chrysanthemum makinoi (assembly GCA_910596185.1). Taxonomy (NCBI): domain Eukaryota; kingdom Viridiplantae; phylum Streptophyta; class Magnoliopsida; order Asterales; family Asteraceae; genus Chrysanthemum; species Chrysanthemum makinoi. The sequence continues at coordinate 17,472,843 of OU343216.1, read as the reverse complement.
ACATGCTTTGTGTGATTAAATGTTAATAAAGGCCACACAAACATAAAATTCATGTGGCCATTGGATGATCAATAGTCACACAAAATACACATTTCTTCACTTTAACACCATATGGTCACACTTATTAATATTTTTAGCCACTTTATGATTAATTGTATGTGACTAAATACCAAAAACAAACATGCTTTGTGTGACTAAATGTTAGAAAAGGCCACACAAACATAAAATTCAAGTGACCATTGGATGAACAATAATTACACAAAATACATATTTCTTCACTTTAAACACCATATGGTCACACTTATTAACAATTTTGGCCACTTTATAATTAATTGTATGTGACTAAATACCCAAAAGAAACATGCTTTGTGTGACTAAATGTTAGAAAAAGCCACACAAACATAAAATTCATGTGGCCATTGTATGATCAATAGTCACACAAAACACACATTACTTCACTTTAAACACCATATGGTCACACTTATTAACACTCTTGGCCACTTTATGATTAGTTGTATGTGACTAAATACCCAAAAGAAATATGCTTTGTGTGACTAAATGTTAGAAAAAGCCACACAAACATAAAGATCATGTGGCCATTGGATGATCAATAGTGACACAAAATACACATTTCTTCACTTTAACACCATATGGTCACACTTATTAGCACTTTTAGCCACTTTATGATTAATTGTATGTGACTAAATACCCAAAACAAACATGCTTTGTGTGACTAAATGTTAGAAAATGCCACACAAACATAAAATTCAAGTGGCCTTTGGATGAACAATAGTTACACAAAATACACATTTCTTCACTTTAAACACCATATGGTTACACTTATTAACACTTTTCGCCACTTTATGCTTAATTGTATGAAACTAAATATGCAAAAAAAAATGCTTTGTGTGACTATAAAGTGTTTATGGTCACTAATACGGATTAATCCAACAAAATGTGCACCTAATTAGTCACACATGATAAGGTTTTGGTTAATGTTTTGTAATAGAGACTAAAAAAAGTCAAACATGTGACCGTAGGTCTACCTATGTGCATGCTGACTTTAGTCACACACGCTCAAAAAATCATGTGTGACCATATGTATATCGTCACACATATTAGGTGTAGCCAAATCCACTTTTTGTTCTAGTGTTGATTCTTAGTTTTACATTTTATATGTGGCATATATACCACTATACTTTGATATTTTATTACAAGGCTTTGTTTACGTACCTTGTCTCTCTATCTTGTTTCTCGCCTTATAAAAGATTATATTACATGTTACTACTAACATTTCTTTGTAGGTATTATATTTTTTAACTGGATGCCCAATTCTAGGGGGAGCTAGTGCTTTGTGGATCATACTTATTTTTATTCCACACTTTAGCTCTTCACCAGGTTCACTTTTTGTTTCGACAAAAAGGGGGAGAAGAAGTAAAACTTTTATATATTTTCAAAACGTACATCTAATCTTAAATTTTACTAATCATAACGTTATGTTTTGTTATCAACAAAAAGAGGGAGATTGTTAATACAAATAAACCGTAAAAGCGTTTATTCATATTTAGCGATCTCGTTATGTTTTGTTGATAACAAATATGAAGTTATTATAAGTAAAATTATAAGAATACATGTTATTTTTGCAAAATATATACATTTGGTTATTCACATAAAATGTTGTAATAATTCATTTGTTGTAATAGTTTATGTAATACGATGGGTAATATCCAAGACCCATGACCCATACCCGTGGAGCTAATCCATAACCCATGACCCATTGCATGAAATCATGTTGGGTATTATCCAAGACCCATGACCCAAAGTCCATGACCCATGAGCCAAGACCCATGACCCATTGTCTAGATACATTGTATCTTGTTGGGTACCCATGACCCAAAGTGCATGACCCATGGCTCATACCCATAACCCGGTTTGCAACCCAAAATCCGAAGTGGTACAACCCAGACTGCCGGATCCCTAGGATTGCACTGGCCGGATCCCCCAAGTGAGGGATCCGCTGGAACCGGGCTACATGAGGCTTTTTATGCTTATAAATAGTCAGTCATTTCTTCATTGTTACTTCCCCTTCTTCTTACAACTCTCTCATATTATATCTCACTCTTCTAATCTCGATCCCTTGATCAATCTAGTAGTTCTTCTTTCTTTTGTTATGATTCTCATATAGGTCGGCAAGGAGAGATCACGATATACTACAAGTCATCCAAGCAAAGGGTCCTTGATTGATTTGTCCATCCACAAGATTTCTGTAGCAAGATCTTGTATTTCATATTTCACATAGTTGTATTGTAATAGTTGTGTTGGTTTGGTCTGCCATGCTAAGGACTCGGTATTTAGCTTTGTACTGGAAAAAGTGTAAGCGACGTTGTGAGGCTTCTCCGCCGTGTTGAAGGAGCTTGTTGACATAGTGTTTGAACTCTCGAGTGGGGAACTCGGGGAGTTGAGTAGGGCAAGGAAGGTGTCCTTGTAGCCGAACCACTACAAATCACTTGTGTCGCTACTCTATATTATTTACTTTACTTGCTTTCATTATTTACTTTACTTATTGCTTTATACTCTCTATCCATCCATACGAATTCACATAAGATCGAATCAAATGTTAATAAAATATAATAATAATAATAAAATCGGTAAAAAGCTAACCCCATTCTAGTTTTCTACAATAATAATAATAATAATAATAATAATAATAATAATAATAATAATAATAATAATATTTTTAATATGATTGGTTTTGCTATTGCTAGAGGTGTGGGGGCCCAGTTGGTTTCTCGGCTCCCCACTAATTTCTTGTAATTTCTATGAGTTTTTAATTTAAAAAAAATAATAATAAAATAATAATAATAATAATAATAATAATAATAATAATAATAATAATAATAATAATAATAATAATTTCTTGTAAATCCTTTGAGTTTTTAATAAAGTGATAATAATAATAATAATAATAATAATAATAATAATAATAATAATAAGTTTTTGTATATCGAAAGGAGTGGGAACCCAACTAGTGTCTCGGCTTCCCACCAATTTTTTGTAAATCCTTTTAGTTTTCTAATGAAGTGATGGTTTTGTTTCTAATGAAAATGATGTTTAAAATAATAATAATAATAATAATAATAATAATAATAATAATAATAATAATAATAATAATAAGGGTGAAAGTTAAAGATACGCAACGTGATTTTTCAGAACTAACGATATGCACTTAGCGAACTTTGAAAATTACCATTATGCATAAAATCTTTCAAATTTGGAACGATGTATGATATGACCGGTAATAACAAATTACGGGTTAAAAAGTTTGAAAATGACATAAATGGTCCTGTGGCTTGCGTTGACTTCCACAGTCATCCATTGAAACTTTATTTTTGGTTAAAATGTTTCGGTAATAGTCCTTATGGTCATTGGCTTTTAGATTTAGTCCATTTTTTCCGTTTTCATCCGTTTTTCTTATGTTTGTCCGTTTTCTTCGTTTTTGTCGGTTTTCATAGTTTTCTTTACCTTTTCTTATTTTTTGTCCGTTTTCGTTTTATTGTTACTTTTCTTTCGTTTTGCGGTTTTCATCCGTTTTTTGTCGGTTGTTCTTACGTTTTGGCGTTTTCTTATGTTTTTATCAGTTTTTATCCGTTTTTACTTCGTTTTTGTACTATTTAAACATATTGAAAAAATTTTCCAAAAAGAAAAAAAAAATTGGAAAAAAATTTTCCAAAAAAAAATTTGAATTTTTTCCCCAAATTTGAAAAAAAAAAATTCCAAAAAAATTTTTAACAAAAAATTGGAAAAAAAATATTTCCCAAAAAAAAATTTTGAAAAAAAATATAAAAATTTCAAATTTCAAAAAAAAAATTGAATAAAAAATTTCAAAAAAAAATTAGAATAAAAAAATATTTTTCAATTATTTTTTTTTTTAAAATCTTTAAAAAATTGGAATTTTTTAAAATTTTTAAAAAATCTTCAAAAATATTTTTCAAATTTTTATAAAAAATCTTCAAAAAATATTTTTTTTAAATCTTAAAAAAATTGGAAATTTTCAAAATTTTTAAAAAATCTTGATTTTTTTTTTCTTTTCAAAATTTTCAATATGTCGGAATTGGAAATTTTTTTCCTAAAAAAAAAATTTGAAAAAAATTTTTTATTCGAAATTGAAAATTTTTTCAAAATTTTTTTTTCAATATGTCGAAATTGAAAATTTTGAAAAAAAAAATTCAAATTTTTTTTAAAGATTTAAAAAAAAAAATTGTAAAATAATTTTTTTTATTCAAAATTTTTGAAATTTTTTATTCAAATTTTTTTTTGAAATTGGAAAATTTTTTATTTTTTTTCGGAAATATTTTTTTTCAACATTTTTTTGGATTTTTTTTTTTCAAATTTGCGAAAAAATTCCAAATTTTTTTCTTTTTGGAAAAAATTTTCAATATGTTTAAATAGTACAGAAGCGTAAGAAAAAGCGGAAAAGATGTGATAAGCGTTAAGAAAAACGGACAAAACATAAGAACAATGGACAAAAAGCAGCGAAAGAAAATGAAATAGCGTAAGAAAAAGCGGACAAAACAGAAATTGTAAGAAAAGGAGAAAAGCGGATGAAAGATAAAAACGTAAAAAACGGACAAAAGCGGATGAAAACGGAAAAAAAGGACTAAATCTAAAGCCAATGACCATAAGGACTATAAGCGAAAGTTTTTAACGAAAATAAAGTCAATGGATGACCTGTGAAAGTCAACGCAAAGCCACGAGGGACATTTATGTCATTTTCAAACTTTTGACCTGGTAACTTGTTAGTTAGGTCGTATCATCTGATGTTCAAATTTAAAAGTATTGCGTTGATAGTAATTTTCAAAGTTCGTTGCGTATCTTTAGATTTCACCCTAATAATAATAATAATAATAATAATAATAATAATAATAATAATAATGAAAGCATTAAATGAAGACTTATTACTGTATTATTTTTCTTTAATTTGGAGACTATTACATCACCCCCAATAATATACAATAACTTATTATGTATAGATGATCGTCTTATAATAAGTTTGTCACACTAGTAAGCCTAAAAGAAACAAATTGAGTTTTGTGAATGTGTGATGCTTCCAAAAATATAGTTGTACTTTATTTTTAATACCAACCAAAAGTTGAGAATATAAATTAAAAACAAGAACAATTTTCATTCACAGTATCAGTAATCAGGAGAGTTCTCGCGGGTGTTCAGGACTTTTATAGATTTTTACGATTTAGTGTTAATTTAAAAAAGAAAACATCATTTTTTTCCTAACGCTTTTTAAATATATCCGGTCAATCAAAATGTGTTTTTATATTATGGTTCAAAAAATTTTGTGCACTCAATCATATTTCGTATTATTTTCATCCCTAATGACAGTACTATAAAAGCTTGACTCGTTATCAAAACTTAAAACACATGGGCTGCCGCAAAATAGTAAAATTATTTTAAACAGTATCTATAATTAATTTTTTGAAAATGAAAACCCAACAACCTGAAGGAATTTAGAATACAATTACCGTATTACCAATTAGATTATCTATATGTATACTAAATTATAAACTATATGGAACTTTCTATAAAAAGAAATATTAAAATTTTAAGGCAAAAAATATTACTATAAAAAATTAATATAATTTTTGAAAATTTAAGACTCATTTAAAACATAAAGTAACCCTCTCTAATAATGATATATTTTAATAGAATTATTTATTAAAAAAACTCACTAAACTTATAACTACCAATTAAATGTTAAAATTAAAAAAATAAAAGTGCTAACTATTTATACTATCAATAATTTAGACCTTCTATTTTTGAAAAATATGTATATACTACGTTATAAAGTATTTGAAACATGCTAAATAAGAAAGATTTAAAATGAAAAATATTTGATCTCCACAAAAATAATGAACGTGTACCCGAGTCGCATTAAGTGGAATAAGCCTGACAAGAAAAAGAGTTATGGTTAGAGAGATGGGTGTCGTAACGTTTGAGTGGCGCCATTTATACGTGGATACCATTTGGCTTGAGCCAAACCGGTGTCATCATACAGCTCCCCTTCATGCGCCATTCTCTAAGCCATTTTATTGGTGTAGGCCATTCATTTTTTTTTTCTTTTTCTAATTGGGGTTTTCTTTGAGTTTATGTTTTTTCTTTGTTGAGTTTGTGTTTTAGTTGGATGTGGTGGGTTTCAAAAAGATATTTTGGCTTGAGTGATAAGAGCATTCCCAATCATAACATTATACCCAATAACACCGATTCGTCGGTAGCGTCGGGGCACTAACATTTAACGTTAGCATCCCCAAAACCCCACAAATCCGATAACATCGATAACGTTTCGTATTTTCAATTTCAACCCCTAAATTAAAACAAACACTTCATTTATTAAACTAAAACAAACACTTCATTAAAATAGAAAACATATTACAATCACGAGTTAAAAAAAAATTACAACGAAATAAAAAACAAGCGCAAATAAAAGCGTTCAACAAATTAAGGAAAGCGAGAATCACGATCTAACGGCGAGTTTCAGTTATATTTTTGATGATTCGATCTTTTTCGTCATTGATCCACTCCACGACCATCGGATCTTGCCCTTGATGGCGTCATCAAAAACTTTATCTCTTCCAACCTAGTTACCGTGAGATCTTTTTTCTGCTTGTGACGCGATCGGCCGGCGGTTTCGTTTCAGCGATACTCGTTTGCCATAGTTTCGGTGAAATAAGTTGGCGACTCACGTTCCTCCAGTGCTTGCTCCCATAGGGTGGTTGTTCATCATTACCAAACAAAGCCTCATTTGTTTGGCTTGGCCCATCGCCGGTTAAATCAACCGTTGGCGTGTCCCATTTCTTATAATGGCCAAAACCTCCCAAGCATCGTCGAGACCAAACGGTGCTCCTTTGTTTTCCTCACGATACCATTGCTTTGCCCGTTTCATCACATCCAACTCACTTTCCCCGCTTGTTGATCGGTTCGCCGTATGTAACAAAGCGTTGAACTTTGTGCATATGCCGTTCCAGCGTTTTCCATTTTCTTGACATCATGTCGCTTGAGTTAGTTGAAGTTGTTTCTATTGAACTCATTTAGGCCGACGTACCAAAACGTATCTGCGGGTTGGCACTTTCCAACTTTCGGATCCTCCGACACAGCTATGTAACACCTTGCAAGTAATGCTTCCTCTGAATTCCAGCGCGATACGACAACCTCCTTCATCAGAATAAATTGGTTCGGGCTCGGGGTCTTAGGATTTTTTTTATTTTTAAACTTATCGACATTTTCCTTTTGGAGGAGGCGTGGGTGTGTCATTAACATCATGTGTTTCATTTGTGATTGTTGTTTGTTGTAGGAATTAGATTTTGAAAGTTGGAATTTAATTAGGGTATTTTGTTGGTTTTGTTGTTGCAAATGAAAATGTTTGATGTTGTTGATACATTTCTTGCTCGAGGCCAGTGGGTTGGGGTTTGAAGATGAAACGCGTTGGTTGGATGATGAACCCGGTTTGAGGGATCCACCCACCAGAAGATTGAAGAAAGTATCATCGTTGCCTCCGGCATTGTTTTTTGCGATTAATTGAAGTTGAAAGATTGAGAGTATTGAGGGATTTAGTAGTGGAAGTGTGAAAAATGGTGTTTTAATTGTGTATTTATAGTTGTAAAAGGTTTTTTTTTTTTTTTTTATTTTTAAAGTTCCGTTAGGGGTGGTTTTGAAATTTTTTAAAACTTAACTTGGTAGTAAGCCACAAGGACTGAAATGAAAATTTTTGGTTTTTGAATTTTTCGCCCTACTTGCGTTAATTTAGATAGCGTGGAAGGACCAGCGGTTAAAGAACCACGCCTCAAGGTTGTAGCATGCTTATGGCGTTATTTTACTATATTGGGCGTTACCCCGTTATGGTTGGGGTTGCTCTAAGTGAGGAGTATTTTGTTATGTGAATATGAAAATTAAAAATGCTGAAATGACAATGATGTAACACAATGACTTGAGGCATGATACGAATTGCATTTAATGAATCTTCTTTATTTGTAGTTTATTATAGTTCTTTAAAACAATTTCTCTACACTCAATATAAACTATAGAGGTAAACAAATTGATTTAAGATCATTTGAGGATAAAAGATTAGTTACATACCAAGGGATTAATCTCCGTCATTCATTTTTATTTGATCTAATGGATGAGATTAATTAAACAATTAAAAAACTTTCATCATTTTTTCAAATATTAATATCTTTGAAGCCGTTATCGTTAAACGAAAAAAAAATATCATTACGACGAGCATTTAATTATCTTTCTATAGATAAGCACTTTGATATACTTTCGAAAAAAATTTTTTTAATTATTTTTTCCGTTTTTTTAAGTTTTTCGTTTTTTCGTTCTTGAAATTTGCATTAAAAAATCATATATGATAAAAATATTGAAATATCACATGTGATATTAGTGTGTAATATCATATATGATATGTAATATCACATGTGATATTAGTGTAATATCACATATGATATTACCTACTATCATATGTGATATTACATGTAATATCATATGTGATATTACACTAATATCACATGTGATATTTAATTTAGTGTTTTATCATATATGATTTTTTTTATACAAATTTCATGAACGTAAAAAGCGAAAAATAACGAAAAAACGTAAAAAAAAATTTTTCTTTTCAAAGAGTATATCAAAGTCTAGCGTATAGAAAGATAATTAAATCTTTCGTCGCTTGATAAATAATATTTTCGACTTAACGATTAAGAGATATTTAAATTATAAAAATGATAAATAAAAACTTTTAATATCAACCATTGATTTCTTTTTAGATGGATGGTGGAGATGAGTCCCTTGGTATGTGAGAAAAGTTTGGTATGTAAAATAACTCTCCTCAAACAAATTATGGTAATATATATTGTAAACTCTACTAATGAACCACATACTTTATAAATAAATCTTACTCATTATGAACAATATTTAAAATGTTTATTCTGAATTGAGGGGCGATATTGTCTTTTCATGTAACTTACCTAACACATCACCTTACATTCAAGTAATATGCAATGTTTGCGGTTATAATCACACGTGATTTTTAAAATAATTATAATTGATTTTGATGTAATCACCAATGATGTTATCATACACAATGTAATTATATCTGTAACAACAACTACATCTTCTTTTAAATCCAGATCTAAATCAATTTTACCATAATTTGATTTTCATTATCCATGACCTTGTTTTTGTCAGCAACAAAATAATTATCATCATCCATTACTTGATTGTTGTTCTCTAAAATCTGATTGTTATCCATATTTAACTAATCGTTTGTTAATCTATAATTAGGAACTTAAAATCGAGCAATTAAGCTAAAGTTTATCCTTAACTTTGAGAAATTATGATCATTGGCGAAGATTTATGATGAAAGCAATAATTAACGAATGTTTTTGAAGTTAAATTAATAATTAATTTCAACAGTCTGTTTGTGTGTGTATTTGTCAAAGTCAAAACTCTAAATTGTTGGTGGAAAATGAAATGTTTGATTTTGGCTTT
>OU343216.1:17427370-17463188 GCA_910596185.1 Chrysanthemum makinoi | reverse complement strand
TATACCATACTATAATGGCTTTTGAGTTTTGAGGACTACAATGGAATATGTTTTGTTTCCTTTATCTAATTTATGAGTAATGCCTTTTTCCAATCCATTTTACTTTACTCTTTGTGGCTAACAACCCCAACCGTGAAAATGCTAAAAATAAGACACAATACTTTGAAACAATGAACAGATGAATAAAATTGCCAAAGACGGTGGCCTTTTTGGCAATGTAATCTAGCAATCTGTTCAAACCACTTATTCTTGCAAATGAGTGCTTTTCATCTTTTTTATTTTTATTTTATTCTATTTATTTAATTTTTTTGTTTTTAAAACAATGGCTACTTTGTGCCTAAAATTCTAGAAGCCACATGGTTCAAAATGCTTATCACTTATTAAGACATGAAACAACTTTCACAAGTCAACATTTGGATGTTGCTTCTTATGATTAATATACAAAGACATTATTATATTTGTGATGCCTTTGGATCAATTTTATATAGATTCGCAACGAAGCGTGAGCTCATTCACGCATCAACTCTTTGTATCAGTTTGCAAAGTGGGTGATGTAACTCTTGTAGATAGTAAAATATATAATCCATGTGTGTTTGTAATTTTGTATTGGTGGCTGTGAGCAGCTTAGTGGATTTTGCCTTCCTTTTTCTTCCCTTTTATATTTTTCAAACGACCCGATAGACTTTTGTAATTCTTCTACAACTTTTATTTCTTGGACATTATAATTATTATGTTGGTGCTATCTTAACTAACTTTTTATATGTTTATTATTATTACCTAGTAGTTTTATTTCTAACTAAGTCTTAAGTAAATAAAAGTTATTTACAAACATCGGCTACCCGAATTAGACAATATCGTTTTTATCATGAGTTTTTTATGATTTGTGTTTAATGTTGATATATATTGTACAAAAGTTTAATATTTGGATCACATTTTGATTTGTGACTTGCTAATTAATTTGTTGTTATATATTTTCAGAAATTGGTGAACAAGGCGGAAGATACTCTAAAGATTTACAGAGATCGCCTGGGATTCAACAAACCATCGCCCGTGTTTCTTGATGGATCTTTCCTCTTTTATGCTATTCATAACAAAATACCTATAGGGAGCATCAGAGAGTTGCTCGACGATCCTGAAATTAAATTCTACACCTCAAGACTGTGCTTTGAAAGAACTTGAATCCTATGTGCTCAAGTTCACCGAATATGGAAACATGGGTCAATTCAACGAAGTGACGAGTACACTTAGGATGGCACCGTTAGTATCTTTTACTACGCATGCTATGCGCTTTATTTGTTTAAGCTGTATTTTAAAAGCGTCCTTTTTATGGTTTCGTTTCTTTTCTCTTGCAGCTGCCAGCATAAACACAAAATGTGTTCATCAGATTGTATTATGAGTTTTGTCAAAAGAGACAACATGGAGAAATTGTTCGTTGCTACTCATGATAATGCCTTTCTTCAGAAAATTTGTGAGAACCCTCTAATTCCCGCTGTTGTGGGAGACAAAGGACGTTTTGCCCTCAAATGCCTCTCAAAGAACAACCAGAAACTGTTGTGCTTAAAATATCCGGATCCCGTCATAAAGGTACACAAATATGTGACTGGTTTTTGTTCTTGTTATTTGTGATTGTTGTGGTTATGATATGACTAATAAATCTTTGTAGATGATACTGGATTGCTGAATTTTTGTGGTAGATGAGTATTCTATTTATGATATTTTACCTTCAATGATGACTACTTTAACTGTTAGTTCATCCAGAAATTTATATACGATAAATCTGGACATCCATTTATTTCTGTATTCTTTTCAGTGTGCATTACACACAGATTATAAGCAAAATCTAGAAGTTCTCTTGGTATCATGGATAGGATAGTTCATTGTTTTTGGAATTCAGGATGGCTAATCTGATGTGATTTTCGGTTATTCCTTCTTAGTTGCCATTGCTTAAACCGTAAGATTCATACAGAGTATTTCCCTCACTGAAACGGCGATCACTAGAAGGGGGTTTTAAAAACTTAAAAATACTTTTCAGATAAATAGATATGCAAATAGTAGTATTTTGCTAAGAGTTTATAGAAGTCTACTTGCATTGTGCTACCCCACTACATATAAAACTAGGTAAATACTAACAAAAAGAAAGAAGGTAATTAGGATAGGAGTACGTAGATGAAAGTATGCCAACAGGATTATGGCTTCGGATCCAAGTAGATCATTTCTGCTTTTGGTGAGGCTTTGGGGAATCGCATAACATCCTTGGCAATGTTATACCTTCTATTATCATCAAAAGTTCCCCTTGGTTGGACGGTAAACTTCTCAAGAGATGGGGAATTGCCAAGTAGAAGCTTTATAAAAAGTAGTTCCGGCCTTGATTATTCTCTATATATTATTTCCGCACTTTTCAATAGATTCAATGTCTGGTATAAGCAGTGTGGGGATTCCAAAGAATTTGAAACTGGTCCCACATCAGAATTCATGAGTTTAGGCTCCTGGAAAGACACAAAATGAAACAATGGCTTAAAATCCAACTCTAGTATCATATTAGAAAAAAAAGGACTCAAGTTACCAAATCTACAAATATTACATTTACTCTCTGCTCAGTATTAATATGAAGTCTTTTTGGATTTGGCGAGTTCGAAAGCAAACAAAGAGCACCTTGAAAAATTCAAGAACTTTAAACTATTAACTAGACGTGGAAACCACTTTGGTATCTTTTCTGCAATTAAAAACTGTAGGGAGTTGATACTTGCACCATATTTTTTTATTCTTTCACCACAATGTCCCAACATGATATATGCATAAGTGTGGTGTGTGAATCAGTATAAGTGGTGTAAGTATCACTTGCCAAAACTGTAAGGTGAATGGGAGAATATATAACTTGCATAAAGACACGAGACCAACATCAGCCTAGAAAGGGAGTACTCCTCTAGGAAAACTCTAGTTGAGAAAGAACAAAGGTTAAACATTAGGATTTTGAATTTCGTCTCATATCTTAAGAAAGTGATCTTTAAAAAACTGATTGTGGACAAGTTACTTAATATTCTGGTCAAATTAATTCTTTTAATTTGTAAAATATCTTGTTTTGCTCTCTGGAAAAGTTACTTATCACTAATAGTTACTTACCCAATCTAATATTTGTGTGTTTTTATTATTGTTCAGCCTACTATTATCAATAAAGAATATCCGGATGCCAAAAGACTAAAGGACAGGTAAAAAAATAGGCTAATGCAATTCGGGCCGGTTTTTTTATATCTTGAACGATCGTGTGGGTACAATATAAATTAATAGCTTAATGCGGAACGGAACAGCACATTCTGAACACACTTGTAACTGATAGCTAGCAATTTTCTAGGTTATGGTAGCAGTTTTTAGTCCTTTGATACTTGCATGGTATATAATTGTGCTGTATTCTTGTTTGTTTTGATACCAATTTTTCTTTTGTTATCAGGTTGAGTTTTTTTGAATTTGCTCATATCCCGGTCGAGGGTGACGGGAATTGTTTGGTCAGTGCTGTGCGATTTTATTGACCCTTGGTTAAGGATTAATATTTAATTATTTCTCATTTGTCCTTAAATTGTTATCTCTAGGTCCGGGCTTTGTCTGAACAAGTAACGCATTCTGAAAATAATTACGGAAGAGTGAGGGAGGTACTTGTTGAGCAGGTAATACCACAATATTTTTTCACATTTTAACATGCCTCTATTCTAACTTACGAGTTTTTTGTTTTTGACATTTATCAGCTGCGGTCCAATGAAGATCTGTACTCTGAAAAAGTGAAGGAGTTTATGGAGTCGCGTCCCAAGTATTTTGAGGTACAACCTCAAGATAACATTAACACGGCTGATTGCTTTTCTACATTAAAATTTTTGTTTATGTGTTTTTATATTTTATATTTTTTCATGTACCACAGAAATACTTGGAGAATGTTAATCGGAATTCTAAGTAAGTCTAGTTCTTTCTTCCTGTTTACCATTTTTTTAATGCTATGTAACTACAAAGTATGACTTATTATTAATGCTTGATTAGGGGTAATGAAGGAGGTGATCTTGTCTCTATAAAAGGAGTTACCGACCTTGTAAGCAATGAGAACTTTTGGTTACTTAATGGAACTTTACATTGTATTTTTTGCTTATGGGTTTTATATTGTCAACTTGTACATGTACAAAGACATATGCAGACTTCCTGAACCATTATTCTCAGTAAGTATATGTTATTCCTTTGCTGAGCATCCTGTTGTGCTATTTAAACTACCAACTAATACTTAATTTTTGTGTTTTATTAGGGATATGGTAACGAGTCCTCCTGTCATTGAACAAGTAGCTGCTGACCGCGTAAGCATTGAGAGCACTGTTTTCTCATTGATTTATTTATTGCTAACTGTAGCAGCTGATTAACTTCACTTGTGTAAAACAATGTTTTTTTGGGCAGTTTGAGGCCAAGATCGTGTGTGTATGCTCTCAGGAAAACTTTGCTATTGAGGAGTTTATTCCTCACGGTCATGTGGATTCTGGAAAAGGTAACTTAATTAAGATTAATTGTCACAAGCATCTCTTCTTTCTTGCATTCATTTTAAGATGTTCTTGAATTTTCATAATGTTTTCTTTTTCTTATATTGGCAGTTCTGTATTTGGCACTTGTTAACGGAGTAGAGACAGGACATGCTGACTCTATATACCCAAAGAGCACCCCTTCCGCCTCTTGTAGTCATCTTTTCGACCTAGGTACACTTGTAGCTGTTCACGCTTCCCTGAAAAAATGGTTATGTTTCAAGCAAGTTTTTTATTTTAATGTTGTATGTTTGGAACAAATCAAAATTAAATTTTTTTATTTAAAAACAACTACTTAAGCTGCATTTAATCAAGAAATGGAAGTGAAGGTTAAAATGAAAAATGCATGTTGATACCTTGATTGCAAATTTGCATTCTCAAAACTGCTTTTCTGGTTTGATAGTTTGTATTCTTCTATTTATATAAAACTGAAATGTGGGTTAAAGAGAACAAGCCTATTGTTATAAAGGTCTGAAACTCTGTATAATTCGTATTCTACTACTCTTGAAAGATTTATTTTTGCTGTAAACAGGGGTGACCGAAGAACGTACTTAAAAGATGGGCTTAGCAGGGAGTTAAATACAGAGGTTATGAAGATGCAGAGTTTCTAATCGATGCGTGATATGAAGTTTGTATGCTACTTTGTCTGTATATAACATTTACAATTTGTGTATTTCTATGCAAATAAGAGGACATGACACGAAGATGGCTTAGCAGGGAGTTAAATACAGAGGTTATGAAGATGCAGAGTTTCTAATCCATGTGTGATATGAAGTTTGTATCTACAACATGTATATTACATTTACAACTAGTTATAATACTCCGCACGACGGGTTTTTAACATAAAATTTTTATTTGTGTTAATAATCATTAGTGTGAGTTTAAATGTTGGAGTTAGAACCAAAACTGTTTTGTTAATCCTATTAAACTACCTACTTAAAAACACCAACAACGTATTGTAAAACTAATTTTTAACGATTTATTGTATTCAAAATCGTATTTAACCGCTAACCGACTATTGACTCACACACTTGTTTAATAGAGGTAAACAGATGAAGCATCACCAAAATTTTTAGACACAATAAAACCATCACCCAAATTTTTTTAAAAGAAAATCACTCGTACACATAAATGAGCCAAACATTGCCTAAACATATTGGCAACCAACATATACAAATAGATTATATTTAATGTATGACTTAAACAATATTTCTTAATCCCATCTATGGTATAATAATCTCGATATCCCAACATGACCCAATCCTAATTTTAACATAACTTGTGTAACCCCTTTCTACATGTATCAATAAGATTCAAGTATGACGCGATCCATTTAACACATTCAATCCCAGTATGACCCGAACCTAATTTGAGCAACTTGTGTACATGTACCAGTAAACTTCCGGTATGGCTCGATGTGTTTGACCCGAACCTAATAACTTTACTTGTCTCTTTTCTGATTTCAATTCAACATTTGAATCCTAAATTCATCATCAAAATCAACAAATAAAACCCTTATGTTCAATTCAATGAATCATCATTAAAATGGCATTCTACTTTTTGACAACTATTTTGCCGATGACAATGAGTTGCTGATGAAATTTGGGTTACCGATGACATTGGGTTGCTGATGACATTGAGTTGTTGATCAAATTGGGTTGTCGATCAAATTTGGTTATTGATGACATCAGCTTTAGGTTACTGATGACATTGGGTTGTTAATGAATGTCTGGGGAGAAGATAGGAGTTTTTAGTGACGCCTATGGGTAGATAAAAACCTAGTATGACATTAATAATGAAGACTGGAATAGGACGCCGATAATTATTGAAACACGATAAGAAGACAAGCATCAAACTATACCAACAAGAAGCGATCAAATCGATAATAATCCAAAATCTCTAAAACAAAGGACATAGCAAAGACAAACAATACCGAAACAACAACAATTTGGTTTAGAAGCACAAGTTGGACATGGTGAGAAACCTAATACAACAATTCGATCAAATCAGATGATTAGGATATATACTCCTACACTAAAATCCACAAATTATAATACAAACAAAAAACATGATTTAAAAGGTTTCAAAATAATAAACAATACCAAGTTTGTTGTTACACAGTTTTAGAACTAATTCATATACACAAATTCATATATAAACTAATCAGATAAAACAATTTCAAATCTCCTAGTTACAAAAGCATCGTATAATTCATACAATCAATAGTAATAATCAGGAAGGATAAATAAAAGGAAAAATAGAATGATACCTTGAAGATGAGTGAATTGAAGGATTTTCTAAGAGAATATTTAATATGCTTCGAGGAAGATAGGTCCCGCCTTTTGTGTTAATTTTATATTTTTTGAACAATACTATGAAAAAATAGCTATATAGTACATGTGTATTTTTTTATTTTTTTACACTTTGAGAATATAAAAACGTTTTTTTGCAATTTATGGCTAAGTAAGGAAATATTTAGGGTTTTTTTAATTAAACATCATCAAAAACAAAAATTAATAATTATTAATATTACCAAATAAGGTATGGATTGATTTTTTTTAAATGAAAAATTCCCACTAGGGGTTTTGTTTTATTATATAATATAAAAGATTAATGTATTTCTATGCAAAAAAGTAGGACATGACACGTATAGAATAAATTCTATATATACTTAGTGTTAATGGCATGTGATAGCAATGTACTTTCTCATTTGTTCAAATATCATATACGAACGCAAAAAAATATCACGATACCTATCCAACTCTTTGCACCGTTAGTCCGTTAGGCATGTAATAGCAATGTATTTTCCCATTTGTTTCATTATCATACGTTTTAGTTGTCCCGTTAGTCCTTTTAACTAATGACCGTTTGTAATTAACTTAAAAATATGTTTTCCTACATTTTTATCCGTTTTCTTACGTTTACACGCTTTTATACATTTTCGCTTCGTTTTCTTACATTTTCATCGTTTTGTTCGCTTTAAACGTTTGGTCCATTTTACATGTTTTCAAGCGTTTTTATCGCTTTTATCCGCTTTTATACGTGTTCTTACGTTTTCATACGTTTGCGTTCGTTTTATACATTTTCGCCGGTTTTATAACGTTTTATCCGCTTTTATATCGTTTTGTTCGTTTTTAAATGTTTTCGCCCGTCTTCATACGCTTTCAAGCATTTTTATACGTTTGTCGCTTTTATATCGCTTAACGCTTTCATACATTCTTATCCTTTTTATACGTATTCTTACGAACAAAAACACATGAAAACGTATAAAAACGGGCAAAACGTATGAAACGTAAAATCGATAAAGATGGATGAAGACGATAAAACAAACAAAACGTATAAAACGGGCAAAACGTATGAAAACGTAAAACCTATAAAAACCGACACAAAAGTATAAAACGAACAAAACGTATGAAAACATATAAAACGGACAAAAATGTATGAAAACGTAAAACCGATAAAAGCCGAATTTAAAACGATAAAGCGAACAAAACATATAGAAACGGGCAAAAATGTATGAAAACGTTAAAATCGTATAAAATATGACGAAAACGTATAAAAACGAATAAAAACGTATGAAAACGTAAGAAAACGAATAGAAACGGGCAAAACATATGAAAACGTATAAAAACGGATAAAAGCGTATAAACATATAAAAACGGATGAAAAAGTATTAAAACGGACGCAAACGTATGAAAACGGATAAAAACGTAAGAATACATATAAAACGTATAAAAACTTAAGAAAAACGTATAAAACGCTTGAAAACGATATAAAATGGACAAAGACGTTTAAAAACGAACAAAAGCGTAACAAAACGGGCGAAAACATATAAAATAGATAGAAACGTATGAAAATGTAAAAAAAAACGTATAAAAAGGACTAACGGTGCAAAGAGATCGTTAGTCAAAAGGACTAACGGTGCATGGAGATGACGCAAAAACGTATGATAATGAAACAAATTTGAAAGTTGGATGGGTATTGTGGTATTTTTTTGGGATCATATATGATATTTGACCAAATGAAAAGGTATGTTGCTATTACAAGTCATTAACCCAAATACTTAATATACTCATACATAAAAATCATTATACTTCCTGTTTATACTTAATATACTCGTACCTATAACCAAAGTTGCAAAAATCATGAATCGGTAGTCAGGGTCGACCTTTGTGGCTTGTAGTCGGTCTAGGCGGGATTAATCGGATTGACATTTTTAGCAAGTTTTGAGTATTTTCAGCGATTTTTGGGTTTTCCCAACAAGAATTTCCTTAAGAAACATTTTGTAAGAGATATAAACAGCGACTCTAAATGATTACATTTGTTCAAGGTTGTAAAAATCGCGTATGAGTGATTAATCGGGTTGGCATTTTTGGCAAGTTTTGGGTATTTTCGACAAGTTTTGGGTATTAATGATAAGATTTTTCTTTAAAAAAAATCTTGTAATAGATATAAACAACGACTATAAGTGATTATAACTAGTTTATGGCGAGTTTTGTGTATTTCCAGCAAGATTTGCAAGTTTCCGGCAAGCTTGACAGTCATTGATCGGGTTGGCATTTTTGGCAAGTTTTGGGTATTTTCGACAAAGTTTTGGGTATTCAACCATCCCTTCCAGTTTTTTACAATTGGCATCAGAGCTTTGTTACCAAGTTTTTTAGAATATATTGTACTTTAAAAACTTGAAACGATTCGTGAATGTTTTGAAAATTACAAAGAAGGAAAACCATTGTAAAAATTGACATCAAATATATTTTTTACAAAAAGGATAAAACTTCTATGTTAGGATAATGATAGTCTTATTCTTACCTATTATATTTTCTAAACAATTCTAACAAATTCTTCTTAAGAAATCTTAATGATAGGTTTCTTTGAATACTTCGTCCTATTTAAGGAATGCTGAAGTTTGCAAACAAAGAAGTACCTAAAGAGCTGTCAGCATGCTTTTGCAAAAAGCTTGCAGGTACTTTAAATGCTCATGAAGTATTTCGCGTCTATGGTTTCAAAAACCATCTAAGAAAATATAGCAAAGGTATGTATTCTTATTCATAATTAGTGTTTCAAAATGTGTTAGTTGCATATGGTTAAAATGTTGATTTATATGTTTCTTCCTTATGTTAACATCTACATGATCTCTTCTCTAGAATCGTTAGTTGATTGATGTTTTGGTGTATCTTTCATAAGAGTCATATCTACGTGAATTATTTGTTACATCAAATCACAATTTTCAAAAGTCCTTTTTCACAAATTCCCACACTCCTCAAACCGTCAGTAATAGTATTCCATCCTATATTTTCTTAATCCTCGTCATTCAAATTCATTTACTCTCATATCTCAAATCATCACCCATCTCCGAAAGAAGAAGTGAAGACAACACAACAATGGTTTTCTACGTCTTGATCATCATCATAATCAAACTCGTGGTACTCATCTATCCCCGTCTCAAACTCCCTCACGGCAATTTATTTTCTCATATATCTCTACTTCTCTACTACTCGTTGTATTGCCTCGTGCATTAAAGATATTGGAATATAAGTATTCTTTCATCTAAATTTCTCAAACTCTTGCTTTAGTTGCTTAGGAGCAATAATCATATATTCATAATTTACATTAAACCAAATAAACTAAAAGAACTAGTAACAAACAATACACCAAAAACCAAACATTCAAAACTTTCCTGTGTCTGCTGTCATCCCGGATCCCTTCATCATAACGGGCCGGATCCCTTTCTCAAAAGATCCGGTGGAACCGGCAATACAGACAACAAGTAATATTCAAAATTCACAGATGACATCCTCTATTTTCCCACTCATCTCCCAAACGACCAAAAAATTCACACATTCTCATCTTAGGATTTAATCCTCATACGTCTATGTCTTCTAATCATCTCCATAAGTAATTATATCTCCTTAATTTTCTCTAATTTATTTCTAGGGTTTAGTTTCTTATCAAAAGTTGATTCAAATAGGTTTATCTCAATTGAATCATTCTTGAGATCTTATTATACAAATTAGATATCCATTGATGATTTCCCTCAGGGATTGCATCTTCCTAAAACACCCATAACTAGTTTTCACAAAAGCCACATATGGATAATTTTTGGATTTGATGAATAAAAAGTGATTTTAAAAAGATGTTTAGCATTATAACATATTGGATTTCACGAACACATTAAACCATAATCAATATAGCGTACATAATATGAGGTTTTAGAGAGAAAGAGTTAGAGGTTTGGGAACTTAGTGAGAGAAAGTGAAAATCTTATTATGAGCTCCAACTCTATACCTTGGGAGGTAGAGAGTATTTATAGTCATTACACAAATCGCCACCTACGGCCTGTGGATCAGGCATACAGTGGGTAAAGACCCCTCCGTCCTCCACGGTGTTACTTAACTAAATACTACTTAACTTTAAATAACCACGACTACGAGCTTTCTAATGATTACATATACTTGAGGTGATCGACACTTTAATAACCGGATTTACTAAATCCTAATAATCTCCCCCTAAGGGAGGTCACCTCAAATTACAATGAATACAAAACAGATATTACATTAGATTGTTCTTGGATTCTCGATTAAGATCTTCGCTCAGTAGGTCGTAGTCTTTGATTCTTCATTTTCCACATGTTTGGATAATTCTAGTGGAGGTCTTTAACTGATCCACGTGATAATGAGTTTTGAACCAGCTTTGAGATCATCACTATCATAAATCTCAACCCATCCATTGTGGTGTTGGTATTATGTGATGTTGTGACATTTGGACCGACATGCTCACATTCTGGATCATGATTTCTTCTCATCTGAGTAGCGGAAGCTTTCGTTGATTCATGATATTGGCGTGAAAGCATGGAGTGAGAATATCCGAGTCATTGATGCACTAATCATGATTTCTTTTGAAATGAATGTGATGTGTGAGCATGTGGCTATGGATTGACCGCTTCATTCGATCACCAGAACGCCGGGCGTACTCCGCATACAACAGTTAGCAATAAAGCGCACGAAAGTGTCTTTGATCACTTTCGTTGAATTGAGGTATACGGCCCACGGTTCCCGTTAATCGCACACACGCTTCGTGATCGTATAATTCAAGAATTTTTGACAGGTTTCGCAATGCTCTAGCCGTTTCAAACCGAACGTCTCAAAGAAGACAACACGGAGTGAGTGAACCAAATGAATTGAGATTCACGATTGATGAAAAGAGATTTGAAAAAACAACCGTGTACCGCTCAATAGAAATTGTTTTTGCAATACAATGAAGGTTTTAATGAAAATCAATTATCAATCATAAACACCTTTTATTTTGAAATATGAGTACACAGTCGATTTGCTAAAGAAAAGATTATTAAAGCACAACGGTTTTCAAAGGTATCCGTCAATCCATAACCGAACTGGATTGAATCAAAATTATGACTGCCCATTGTTTCGTTCAGTTGTCACATGGTTGATCTATTGAATATATCTCACATGCCACCCACCAGGAGCTTGTTAGATGTTGGCTCCGAAGGCTTTCCATCTTCATTGTGAATATGTTTGCATATCACTCAGATGTTCTGGCAATACCACAAGGATAATGCGTAGGACTCATAAGATATAATCTCTCTTTCCACATTTTGTGAAACAGAGAGTCTTCAATGACAGTGTCCTAAAGAGATTTATTTGATGATCTCGTGGCTCTAGACTCAATAGTGCATATTTGGTTCCTATGCCGGAGACTAGGGAGATAGTCTCCTTCTTCAATATCAACAATCTCTAAGAGAAAGTCGATAGATTATGTAGGTTCCCCGTGAGAATGAAACAAGCCCTTTTAAGAGGAACTTGAGTAGCATAGGAAGTTTAGTGCAAGGTCACCGGGTCCATGACGCCTTGTCTTCAATACCAGTGTTACCTTAGTAAACACCAAGAGCATATATATTGAACCCGGTTTCTCGCCCTAATGTTGAATAAATGGAGGTTATTTCTTTTCACCCTTTTCTCATTTCATTTCTTTTCATTCTTCAACCCTTCAAGGTTTACCGAGACTTCATTACTAGAACCTTGTTGGGTTTATTCCAGTTCTAGCTCTATCTCAGTCCGCACTCTTCCATTATTCTCATTTTTCTCCTTTTTTCATCATACCTAAGGACTTCTACACTATCTAGTGGATTGTCCCTGGGTAGATCCCTCCGGTTTTGGTGGATCATGAGAACAAATACCTAACCTTATCTGTCACAATTCTCAATTTCCGGTCATTTCTCACATTTACTATTTCATCGTTTATCGTAAACTAAGTTTACAAGTATTAAATTCGCGTAACCTTAGGGGTTTAGCTGCGAATTCATAAACAATCATCAAGGGCATTTCATATAGACTATGTTTAGTCTACATATCGTTAGCATCATTATCATCATATTAATTCATGCATGGATTTGCATTTTTCAATTAAACGTTTATTTTCCTATAAAATAAACACTATCGCTAAAACATTTATTTTGAATATTGATCCGACATTTCCAAAAGTATTCTTAATATATTTTTATACTCCTTTTAAGACTATAAAATTATATTATTGGTTTACCCGATGTTTTCAATTTATTTTGTATATAAATTGTCATGTATAAATATTTACGGTTTTATATGCAACTCAATAATTATTATTTCAATCAACTCATGTAAGAAATGTATTTTTATAATATTTATGACTTCAATACATTTTATTTTTTTCCGTTAAAATCTATTTTTACCTAACGCTACAATTAATACCTAATTATATTTACAAATTACACATTATATATAACAAATAATACATTGATTAATCAAAACTACACCTCACCCCCTCCTAAGCACCATAACCGCCACCTTACCCCCTTAGTCATCACTTATTACAAATATCTTTCTCTACATTAGATATTATCTAATCTACACATAGTTTTCACATATTCAAGGTGTAAACCAAAAACAAAATTCTCTCTTCCCTTTTCTTTGAAGAACCGGTCAACCCAAGACACCAAGAGGAAACAATGAATTTTTCTAGCTCATGTGATTATCAAGTTCAATTAGTAATCTATGTTTAGGTTTTGAAATAAAAACCTCATGATTTATTTAGGTATATTTGCAACAAAACTCTTCAATCCTTCCAGTAAGTATTCCATGATTTTTATTACTCTTTCATGTTCATATTTATGATATTTCATCATTTTTGTAAGAAAAACATGCATGAATTCCATGATCCATACCACTTTTATTGGTTTTTAGTACATATAATGAGTTTTAGTTATTCAAATAATATTCCCTTGAAACATATCATGTTTGATGATGTCTAGGAACCCATGACACCCTAAGAAGGTGTATGGTAGGATTTGAATAGCTTCGGAGTTGTTTTGAATTGGTTAGAATAGGTTTTGCGCGAGAAAAACTCATTACGACAACTTATTTTAGAGGTCTGATCTTGTTTTGAAAATCTGGAAAATCCGACAGTTTGTAAAATATTTTGGGCTAGATATTCAGAAAATACACTTTAAAACGAAAACGTGGCCGCTTGAACGGGTTAAAACGGAGTTATAACGAAGAAGTTATGAATTTTCCAAGTTTGACGACGAAAACTAATTGTTTCAGAAAATTCAGCATGCTGTCTTGACTTTTACGAGTCAAAAATGAGTCTTAAGCGTTGTTAAATGTGTCGAATTATCAAAAATATATTAGTATATGTTATCACGATTCCGTGGATATAAAGAACGTAGAAAACGGACTTATAACGACTAAGTTATTCACATTATAAACAAGTTGCCGTGAATCCTTTATTATATAAGAAAAACTAATATATTTCTATTAGACAAGTATTACGGCAACAAGTGACCATGTTGAAGGTCATTTTTAACATTGACGTAGAACTTTTTATAAAGTGATGTCTACTAGTAAAAGTAAGTTCGCCAAGCATATTTTCCAAAATGTTCAACCGTTCGTCAAGCGGAGTTGTAACGAATAAAATACGATCACTTAAACTTTGCCGAAAACCACCCTTAAACATTATTTCGGATACAAGTACCATACTTTACCTATGTTTTTCTCCATGATCGAGACCTCTAGGATGAAAACTTAAATGCTAAAACTTTGAGATAATGATACAAGCTTCCCAAAACCGTTGAGTTTGTTTCCTAACACTCGACGTGCACCATTTTACGACTATCTTTTCGAGGCCGTTTAGTCACTTTCATGAAATTGTCAAATGACATTATTTTACGACGAAAAGTTATAATTTCATAATAAATCATTAAATGATTATCGTAAGATATCATTTCAACGTAAATACTTGTAATGTATTTTATAACATGACGAGATGTCACAAACATATACTTCGACGATAAATTCTATTTTCAAAAGCGTACAAGTGGTATAGATTACATGTGGATTTGCATGCACTACATTGTTTCATGACTTATATTAGAGCACATCATTCATATTAGGTCAGGATAGAGATCGCACCTCATTTCAGTGTATCTACTTTTGTCATCATAAACATTGCACCAGGTGAGTTTTCATAGCCCCACTTTCTATTACTTAATTGTTTTACAAACTCTTTGGGGGAGATACATGCTCAACTACTTGCTTTTACAAATACAAATACTCAAAACATTTACACTTTTATGCTACGCTATACTTTTTATACTTGATTGCATTATACTTGATTTCATTACACTTGATTGCATTATACTTGATTTCATTACACTTGATTGCATTATACTTGATTACGTTATATACTTGAATGCGTTATACTTGATTGTGTTGTACTAAACTTGAAAATCTCCCAACATACACGGAGCAGTCCCCTCGTTCGCATTATAAGTCTCTTTGGATAACACATGCATTGGGTTTCGGAGATGAAGTAAAACTAATGCTATTACTTTCCTTATGAGCAACACAAAGTCTCCTTGGATAACACACGCATTGGGTTTCGAAGATGAAGTAGAACCAATGCTATTACTTTCCTTGTGAGCATCATACCCACCGAGGTTTCGGAGATGGAATAGAGACTCATGGCTAATTGCATAAGTTTTGATGCACGTGTACGTGATCAATATACTAGTTACATACTTGAACATTTATACTTTTAACTACTATGATACATGCATACATAATTGACATACTATTTTTAGCAGTGGGTTGTGAACACACAAGTTGCAAGTTTTGTATGGGCGGGACTTGGAACTGAGTGGATTTACAATGCCTTTGCTTTGTGACCTCATTTGACAACATGTGCATGAACATAAACCAGACATACTATATTTTGTGCAATGGGTTGTGAACACACAGGTTGCAAGTTTTGTATGGGCGGAACTTGGAACTGAGTGGATTTACGATGCCTTTGCTTTGTGGACTATTCTAAATGACCAAAAACTTTGCCCTTGATGCATGATCGCTCTTTAAAAGCTTTACTTGTTAAACAAACTCTATGAACTCACTCAACCATTGTGTTGACACTTTTAGCATGTTTTATCTCAGGTATCTAAGACATTCACTTCATGGCATGCATGTGGATTTATCATATAGTCGCGGTGTCGACGCTGCCTCATCTATATTTTATGCACTTAACTATTGTTTGATTGTAACAAACTTATTTTGGTACATTGGAAATCTATTGGGACTTATGTTTTGTAAACTCTGATTATTTTACAGAATCAAACGATATTTTCTAAACGACACTTTAGGTCGCTCGATATAATCAGTAACTTTGACGCTATGACAGTAACCCCGTGAATTCCATTCCACAAAACAGTAATTTGGGGTGTGATGATTGGTATCGAGCATCGGTTATAGAGAACTAGGTTGCATCGTTGACCCTAGACTATAACTACATCATCATAGCATCTCATCATATCATTATAAGTGCATACTCCTTATACATGCTGACTTATGACTCAACATCAAACATCATATGAGACGATTAGCCCAAGCATTGCATAGTTACTCCTAAATTATACATAGCCTGATCACCTATGTCTAATTCAGGAAGAATCATGCAATGAAGGGAGTAGTAATCTCATATGTGTAAGCAATTCCGTAATCGAGCCAAATTTTCAAAAGATTTTCTTCAAACCACTTGTTTCCAGTTTGATCCGAGTAACAGTTCTTGTTTGATGAGTTGCAAAGATCAAGCTAGAAACAAGTTGTTGCTCAAACCGATTTAGCCTAATCTCATGACAGTTCTTGTTTGATGAGTTGTGAGATTAAGTAAAAATCGGTTACCTAAAATTCTTTTGAGGGTTTCGCCGAGAATGGGAAACTGCCTCATCAGCCTAATCATAAGAGAGCATGTATTTAGGACGGGAAATGCTCACGTTAGCACGAGAACGTATTTTAGTTGAACTAGGAACCCATATGCATGAGCATTGACATAACCATTTAGACCATATGCGAGCATAAACTTTTAGAACCCTTGTCGAGGTTCGGACCATAATATCATTAATCGAATCACGAGGACGTGATTCCTCTAATAGGGGAAGAATGTCACAATTCTCAATTTCCGGTCATTTCTCACATTTAGTATTTCATCGTTTATCGTAAACTAAGTTTACAAGTATTAAATTCGCGTAACCTAAGGGGTTTAGCTGCGAATTCATAAACAATCATCAAGGGCATTTCATATAGACTATGTTTAGTCTACATATCATTAGCATCATTATCATCATATTAATTCATGCATGGATTTGCATTTTTCAATTAAACGTTTATTTTCCTATTAAATAAACACTATCAAGTAAACATTTATTTTGAATATTATTTATCCGACATTTCCAAAATATTCTTAATATATTTTTATACTCCTTTTAAGACTATAAAATTATATTATTGGTTTACCGATGTTTTCATTTATTTGTATATAAATTGTTATGTATAAATATTTACGACGGTTTTCGTATATGCAACTCAATAATTATTATTTCACTCAACTCATGTAAGAAATGTATTTTTATAATTTTATGACTTCAATACATTTTATTTTGTTCCGCTAAAATCTATTTTAGCTAACGCTACAATTAATACCTAATTATATTTACAAATTACACATTATATATAACAAATAATACATTGATTAATCAAAACTACACCTCACCCCCTCCTAAGCACCATAACCTACCACCTTACTCCCCTTAGTCATCACTTATTACAAATATCTTTCTCTACATTAGATATTATCTAATCTACACATAGTTTTCACATATTCAAGGTGTAAACCAAAAACAAAATTCTCTCTTCCCTTTTATTTGAAGAACCGGTCAACCCAAGACACCAAGAGGAAACAATGAATTTTTCTAGCTCATGTGATTATCAAGTTCAATTAGTAATCTATGTTTAGGTTTTGAAATAAAAACCTCATGATTTATTTAGGTATATTTGCAACAAAACTCCTCAATCCTTCCAGTAAGTATTCCATGCTTTTTATTACTTTTTCATGTTTATATTTATGATATTTCATCATTTTTGTAAGAAAAACATGCATGAATTCCATGATCCATACCACTTTTATTTGTTTTTAGTACATATAATGAGTTTTAGTTATTCAAATAATATTCCCTTGAAACATATCATGTTTGATGATGTCTAGGAACCCATGACACCCTAAGAAGGTGTATGGTAGGATTTGAATAGCTTCGGAGTTGTTTTGAATTGGTTAGAATAGGTTTTGCGCGAGAAAAACTCATTACGACAACTTATTTTAGAGGTCTGATCTTGTTTTGAAAATCTGGAAAATCCGACAGTTTGTAAAATATTTTGGGCTAGATATTCAGAAAATACACTTTAAAACGAAAATGTGGCCGCTTGAACGGGTTAAAACGGAGTTATAACGAAGAAGTTATGAATTTTCCAAGTTTGACGACGAAAACTAATTGTTTCAGAAAATTCAGCATGCTGTCTTGACTTTTACGAGTCAAAAATGAGTCTTAAGCGTTGTTAAATGTGTCGACTTATCAAAAATACATTAGTATATGTTATCACGATTCCGTGGATATAAAGAACGTGAAAACGGACTTATAACGACTAAGTTATTCACATTTTAAACTAGTTGCCGTAACTTTATTATATATAAAAACTAAGAGTAAATTACATATGGTTGCCCCTGTGGTTTTGGCAAAATCACTACTCTCCCTCGATTTTATTTTTGCATGGTTCGTCCTTATAATGAAGTTTCATAACATTGTTCGTCCTTATCAGTAACATGGTTCGTCCCTGTGGTTTGGAAGAAATCACTACACCGCCCCTCTACTTTTAGTGATAAGGACGGATGGTGTTATGAAACTTCATTATAAGGATGAACCATGCAAAAATAAAAATCGAGGGACGAGAGTAGTGATTTTGCCCAAACCACAGGGACGAACCATGTAATTTACTCAAAAACTAATATATTTCTATTAGACAAGTATTACGGCAACAAGTGACCATGTTGAAGGTCGTTTTTAACATTGATGTAGAACTTTTTATAAAGTGATGTCTACTAGTAAAAGTAAGTTCGCCAAGCATATTTTCCAAAATGTTCAACCGTTCGTCAAGCGGAGTTGTAACGAATAAAATACGATCACGTAAACTTTGCCGAAAACCACCCTTAAACATTATTTCGGATACAAGTACCATACTTTACCTATAGTTTTCTCCATGATCGAGACCTCTAGGATGAAAACTTAAATGCTAAAACTTTGAGATAATGATACAAGCTTCCCAAAACCGTTGAGTATGTTTCCTAACACTCGCGGCACCATTTTACTTAACTATCTTTTCGGAGGCCGTTTAGTCACTTTCATGAAATTGTCAAATGACATTATTTTACAACGAAAAGTTATAATTTCATAATAAATCATTAAATGATTATCGTAAGATATCATTTCAACGTAAATACTTGTAATGTATTTTATAACATGACGAGATGTCACAAACATATACTTCGACGATAAATTCTATTTTTCAAAAGCGTACAAGTGGTATAGATTACATGTGGATTTGCATGCACGACATTGTTTCATGACTTATATTAGAGCACATCATTCATATTAGGTTGCGGATAGAGATCGCACCTCATTTCAGTGTATCTACTTTTGTCATCATAAACATTGCACCAGGTGAGTTTTCATAGCCCCACTTTCTATTACTTAATTGTTTTACAAACTCTTTGGGGGAGATACATGCTCAACTACTTGCTTTTACAAATACAAATACTCAAAACATTTACACTTTTATGCTACGCTATACTTTTTATACTTGATTGCATTATACTTGATTTCATTACACTTGATTGCATTATACTTGATTACGTTATATACTTGAATGCGTTATACTTGATTGTGTTATACTAAACTTAAAAATCTCCCAACATACACTGGAAGTCCCTCGTTCAGCATTATAAGTCTCTTTGGATAACACATGCATTGGGTTTCGGAGATGAAGTAAAACTAATGTTATTACTTTCCTTATGAGCAACACAAAGTCTCCTTGGATAACACACGCATTGGGTTTCGGAGATGAAGTAGAACCAATGCTATTACTTTCCTTGGGAGCATCATACCCACCGAGGTTTCGGAGATGGAATAGAGACTCATGGCTAATTGCATAAGTTTTGATGCACGGTAATGCGGATCAATATACTAGTTACATACTTGAACATTTATACTTTTAACTACTATGATACATGCATACATAATTGACATACTATTTTTAGCAGTAGGTTGTGAACACACAGGTTGCAAGTTTTGTATGGGCGGGACTTGGAACTAAGTGGATTTACAATGCCTTTGCTTTGTGACCTCATTTGACAACATGTGCATGAACATAAACCAGACATACTATATTTTGTGCAATGGGTTGTGAACACACAGGTTGCAAGTTTTGTATGGGTGGAACTTGGAACTGAGTGGATTTACGATGCCTTTGCTTTGCGGACTATTCTAAATGACCAAAAACTTTGCCCTTGTTGCATGATCGCTCTTTAAAAGCTTTACTTGTTAAACAAACTCTATGAACTCACTCAACCATTGTGGTGACACTTTTAGCATGTTTTATCTCAGGTATCTAAGACATTCACTTCATGGCATGCATGTGGATTTATCATAGAGTCGCGGTTTCGACGCGTCTCATTTATATTTTATGCACTTATCTATCGTTTGATTGTAACAAACTTATTTTGGTACATTGGAAATCTATTGGGACCTATGTTTTGTAAACTCGATTATTTTACTTGAATCAAACGATATTTTCAAAACGACACTTTAGGTCGTTCGATATAACTGTAACTTTGATGCTATGACAGTCAACCCCCCGGAATTCCATTCCGCTGCAAAACAGGTAATTTGGGGGTGTGACATTATCATCCTTATATCACCATACATAACGTAAGTTTGGTCGGTCTATTTGGTATTGTTCATCTGCCATTGGAACCAATTGAAAACCATTTGAAAATCAATTTAGATACTTGTGATATATTATCAAAGCATTTTGTACCAGAATTATTTTTGATATTTTTAGAAACAGGTTCTCAACATGTGCATCATGTATTTGAAATCATTTTGGTACACGGAGGCAAGAGGAAGAATTAACTTCTTTGATTACCATTTTCTAAAAGATATCAACATCACTTCCCTGATCAAATCAAGTGGATAAAGCATATTTAGGAAGGATGAGGTTTTCATAAATTTGCTCCCCCTCAATATGTGCCTCGAGGTTTGAAAGAGTTTTGCACATATTAGAAGGAACCAGCACTTAGATACAAATCAATCACGCTTCAATTCTTTGTGGTTTAAAAGGATGCTCCCCCTCAACATGTGCATGGAAATTTTTTGAAATCGTTTGGCACATGTGGGGAGGAAAGCTTGCTAAACACTTGTGAAACCATTTATCGAATTATCAGTTTAAATCCAATTTAAATCACAAATTCTCCCCCGATCACAATTTTCAAGTCATTTAAGATTTGTGATCTTTGTAGATTTAAATTGATTTTGAAAGCTTTTGAGGGGAGATGTGACTTGATTATGAGAAACATTTACCCGATAAGGATCAAGTTTGAGACTTTAGACTCCAAAGATTAAACATGCTTGACTATCTTTTGAAAACATAATAATAACAAAGGTCTTGTACCAATTGTATACAATATTGTAACACATTGTTCCTTTTGATTATGCAAGAGTAGACCTTTCTCGATTACGTGCTAATTGTTTGAAAAATACTCTTTTTGATTGAAATCATTCTCCCCCTCATTCAATGACATATGTTATTGATTGAAGGATAGAAATTTTGATGAGATGAACGGCTGGATGATTTTCAAAAATAGAGTCCGAAGTATTTTCAAAGCAATTTTGTTTTCATTAGATGACAAATATTTTTAAGAATCATTTGAAGGAAAAATATTTGTCTTTTGACGACAAACATTTGTTTTTAGAATCAGAGCATGAGGTTTGAAGATTTAAGATAAAGCATGGCTCTGTTCTTTCTTTGAAAAGCGGGTTACTGCCTGAAATGACAATAAACCATTGTTTCACTTTTCTCCAAATTATATATTTTTTTTTTTTTTTTTTTTTTTTTTTTTTGAGAACATTCGAACAACATCTAAAGACCCGTGTCATTCTTTGAGTGACAGCACAAAGACCGAAGATATTATCGAATCGAGAAAAATATGACATAAAGAATTATTTATTTTTTATTTTTTTTATTTTTTTTTTGAAAATTTTCAAGATTTTCAAGTTTTTATGGATTTTTGAAAGTTTTATATTTGTCTATTTTCTTTTTGTGGGTTTTGTAATTTTGTATTTAGCTTCTGTAGGATCATTATTTTTATGTGTTTGATGATTCGGGTGGTCTTGGGAGATCAAAATACATGTTAGCCATTAGAGAGAGAAAGTTAGAGAGTTGGGTGTTCTTGGTAGAGAGTTACTTCACAAAAGTTGTAAGATTAGATTAAAATGAGAAGAAGCACCACCCCTTCCATGGATGGAAGGGGTATTTATACTTACAAATACACGACCTCCTATCGGCCTGTGGATCAGGTATACAGTGGGTAAAGACCCGTCCTTCCTCCACGATGAAACACTACGCTAAACTAAACTAATAACTAACTAATAAACTGATAAATAACGTAAACAACGACAAATCTACGAGCTAACATATGCTAGACCATTATTGGGGTGACCGACTCTTTAACATGGAATTTTCTAATTCCTAACAATCTCCCCCTAAGGGAGGTCACCCCATGAAATACATTTTGCTTCCTAGCATTCTTTCTTTGACTTCGTTCTCGAGCTCGTAGACTTGAATTCTTCAATTTCTGCAATCTTTGTGCTTTTGTAGCGATTCATCAAAGTCCGCATTGATTTGTACTTTGAGTGGAGGTCTTTGAACTGATCCACATCTTTGATGATCTTTGAGCTTTCTTTGAGATCATCAGCCACAGTAAATCTCTAGATCACCCTTTATTGTGTTGCCATCATGTGAAGTTGTGACTTTCGGACCGACATGCTCACACTTTTGAATCATGACATCTTTCCATCAGAGTAGCGGAAGCCTTACTGGTTCAAGATATTTGCAGCAGCGCAGCACGAACAAGTATAGAAATATCGAGCCGTGTTATGTAGATATGCACCAGTCATGATTTCTTCAAATTAAGTGTGGATGCCGTGAGCATGCGGCTTTGGATTGACTCCTCAATTCTCGATCATGCAACCGCCCAAATGTACCTGCAAAACAACAGTTAGCAATAAAACACACGAAAGTGTCTTTGATCACTTTCGCTGAATTGAGGTTTACGGCCCACGGTTCCTCGCTGATCAGATGTAAGTACGCCTCAGGATCGGTAGGATTCAAGAATCTCCTTGACAGGTTTCGCAATTTGTTCTAGCCGTTCTCAAACCGAACGCCTCAAAGAAGACAACACGGAGTGAGTGAAAAAGCGAATTGAGATTCACTGATTGATGAAAAATGATTTGAAAAACAATCGTGTATTGCTTAGAATAAAGAGTTTTGCAATACGACGAAGGTTTTATGAGAAAGATCAATTTTCAATCAAAACACTTTTTGTATTTGAAAATAGTACACAATCGACGTGCTAGTGAAAAGAAGAGATTCGCACATCGACCGGTTTTTCTAAAAGTATTTTTCAATCAGAGATACTTTTTGAATTTTGATAACATAAGTACACATTCGACGTGCTAGAGAAAAGAAGGTTTGCACATCGAATGGTTTTTCCAAAAGTATTCGTCAATTCCATTCCTGGACCAAGGTTGATTCAAGTTTGAATCTCCCCATCGTTTCTATCCAGTTGTCACAAGCTTGATCTTACGAGAAGATCTCACATGTCACCCACCAAGAGCTTGTTTGATGTTGGCTCTAGAGGGATTTCCATCTTCATAGTGAATACTTTTACATACCACTCAGATGTTCTGGCAATACCACAAGGATAATGCGTAGGACTCTCAATATATACTTACTTTCCACATTGTGTGAAACAGCAAGTCTTCATTAATTTAGTGTCCTAATGAGATATTGTGGATGATCTCTTGGCTCTAGACTCAATAGTGCATTTTTGTTTCCTATGCCGGAGACTAGGGAGGGGGTCTCCTTCTTCAATATCAACAATCTCTAAGAGAAAGTCGATAGATAATGTTGGTTCCCCGTGAGAAATGAAACAAGCCCTTTTAAGAGGAACTTGAGTGGCTTGGGAAGTTTAGTGCAGTGCGTCACTGGGTCCATGACGTCTAGTCTTCAATACCAATGTTACCTTAGTAACAACCCAAGAGTATATGTATTGAACCGGTTTCGCCCTAAGGTTGAATTGATGGAGGGCTATTTCTTTTCACCCTTTTCACATTCAGTTCTTTTTCATTCTTCAACCCCTTCAGTGCTTACCGAGACTTCATAACTAGAACATTGTTGGGTTTATTCCAGTACTAGCTCTGTCTCAGTCCGCACTCTTCCCATTTCTCATTTTTCTCCTTTTTTCAATATTCCTAAGGACTCTACACTATCTAGTGGATTGTCCTCG
Organism: Chrysanthemum makinoi; assembly: GCA_910596185.1. Lineage (NCBI taxonomy): Eukaryota > Viridiplantae > Streptophyta > Magnoliopsida > Asterales > Asteraceae > Chrysanthemum > Chrysanthemum makinoi. The sequence continues at coordinate 17,438,652 of OU343216.1, read as the reverse complement.
GGAAGATCCCTCCGGTTCTGGCGGATCGTGGGAACAAATACCTAACCTAACCATCCTTATAACTCCATGCATAAAATAAATTGGTCGGTCTTTTGGTATTGTTCTTTCCTTCATGAAACCAATTGAAAAATCATTTGAAAAACAATCAAGGTACTTGTGATACGAGATCAAAGCATTTTGTACCTTAATAGTTTTGATCATTTAGAAATGCTCCCCTCAACATGTGCATATGATTTAAAATTGTTTGGCACATGGAGGCAAGAGTTCTTAGAAATAATTTCTTTGAAATAATTTCTTGATCACAATTTCTACTGAAAAGCCATTTGATTTTCTTGGTAAAATTCTCCCCTCAATATGTGCATAGGATATTTGAAATCATTTTATCACATAGAGGCAAGAGTTCTTTTGAAGCACATCCACGATCACAAAATCAATTAATAAAACCATTTTAAAACTCAATCAAGGTACTTTATGTTAAAACATAAAAGCTTTTGTACCTCGATAGTTTTATTTTCCATTAAAATGCTCCCCCTCAATACGTGCTTCAAGATTCGAAAAGCTTAGCACATATGAGAGAGCAGCCTGCACAATTTAATCAAAACGATCACCTTTTATCAAATTTCATTATTAAATCACAAATTCTCCCCGATCAAAAATATCAAACCCTTTGAGATTTTGGATCCCAAGTGATTTAATACGGTTTAGAAAACATGGGAGAATATGTGGCCTGGTTTAAATACTCATCATGTTTTTGGATAAATCCTCCTCCTCAACATGTGCATTGTGTATGAAATCGTTTGGCACATGGAGGCAGGAGTGCCTCTGAAGGACTAAAACCAATTCCATTTAAACAGATAAGAGATTTAAATCACGATCTCTCCCGCGAAAAAATTTCAAACCATTTGAGATTTGTAATCCCAAAAGATTTAAATTATTTAGAAAATTTTAGGGAAAGACGTGGCAAGATTTAATTTTGAAAAATGACAGATAAGGACCATTTTAAGACATTAAAGATTGTTAGTATCAGGTATGATTGTTTTAAGAGATCTTTAAGTAAAATAAAACAATTTCACAATCAAACAAGAATGTAAAAATTTCATTTTGAAAGACCTTGATTCTAAAGAAAAATCATACCATGACATAACATTAAATCTTTAGATCACCACTTATTAACATACAAAGCGGAACTTTTTGAAGAAATATCGTTTGAAAATATTTTATTTTAAATCACTCTCCCCCTCAATCCATGACAGAAGTCAAAAATTGAGTGACTTAAGTTTTGATAAAATGAAGTCCGGTGATTTTCAAAATTTAGTCCAATATATTTTCAAAACAATATATATTCCATTTTCAAAACAATTTATTCAAATTTATTCAAAATTTGTTTAAAAATGGTATCCTGCACAAAGATACGTTAGATGGTTGAGAAGCTTATGTTGTTGCTGTAGGGCTTGGAAGAAAAACCGTCTGCAGATGCAGTGAGACTTCTTCTTACGTTGCATTTTGAATGCCAACTGAGGTCAAATTAAGCTCCGCTTCTTCACTTGAAGAAAACCATCTGCCGATGCAGTAAGACCTCTTACGTTGCATTTCATGCCAACTCTCCATTGAAGTCCAATTAAGCTCCGTTTCTTCATTTGTCAACCCAAGATATAGTTACCCTTTCCTTTTTGCATCCAATCATCTTCAATTGTGGGATCCGGATCGGGAACATTCTTTTATACCAATATACCTGCATATGTTAGTGAACACACATAAAAATATATGGTGGTCGACATCACCCAAACAACAATCGACTAATAAAAGTCAATGCAACATATCAATCGATCATATATGGTATGGGTGTGTTTATCAAACTCTAATCATCTAATCCTAACAATCATATCCTAGAAACCAAGTCCTTCAACATAGGCAATCATATTTAATTAAGCACATTAGGATAATTAAGAAAGCCCGTTAGATGATATAGATTTGAAAACATTATCCCCCTCAATCAATGACTTATTTTTCAAAAGTTTAAAAGCCAAGTCATTGATTGAGTTTTCAATTTTACTAAAAACTCAAACTGATTGTTTTCAAGCAACTCATTTTCCACCATTTTGAAAACAACAAATATTTTTCTGAAGAATTTTAGACGGAAAAACATTTTTGTGTAGGAACAGCATCCTCGACATACTTTCCTCAATTTGTTTTAGGATAAGTGCACTAAATATTTGAAAAATTGTTTAGCTAACACTTTCCTTCCTTTTGAAGAGCGGGTTGCTATTGAAATAATAGCAAGCCATATTTTGAAGCGTTATACGGTAACGTAAGCCATTTTTGAAGCCCGTTAAGCCTCAAATAACCGTAAGCCATATTTTAGACATGTTTAGAAAAGAATATTTACACCTCCGCCGAACTTCATCTAAAGTCCCGTGCCATTATTGAATGACATTTCTAAGACTTTAGATGTTATCGATACGTAAGACATGTCTTGAGAAAACATATTTTTGGATTTTTTGAAATTTTCTGATTTTTATGGGTTTTGGAAAATTTTATATTTTTCTATTTTCTTTTTGTTGGTTTTATATTTTTGTATTTTGTTTTAAAAATATATACAAAGATAGAGTAGATGATATAGTTAAAGAAGATGATGATACGAAAACGAGATAAGGATATCAAGTACCCCGCTGTAGAAGATAGAAGTCATCATCTCTTAAACATTCACCACCAAAGCTTCCAGGCTCGAATAAGAAAGAAATTGAACCATCTCGAAAGTGAGACTTTGGCGCCCCCAAACCAAAATCCTTTGATGAGCAGATTCAAGCTCTATTTCAAGCTTTCTTAGCCAAAGTACAGAGAAGCACACCATTATCATAAATCCCGCCGCCTTTTAAGACCGATAATCGAGATTCTCCGTCGGGTTATATCATCCATAAGAATAGCAACGTATCATCCCACACATAAATAATCTTCTCAAATTTCATAACCACGGTCTGAAGCAATCCATTCCACAAGGTGTCAAGAGAACAATTCCCCCAAGTAGTTGAATTGATGTAGCCGGTCTTTAGACTAGAGCTCACGAACCCTAATACACATACCCAAGACAAAGAAACTTATACCATCGGGCAGCGATTAAGTCCAATAGCCAAAGAATAACCCCATGTATACTTTTCTCCCCTGAAGAAAGTGTATGAAGCTCAAGAACCCGGTACCAATGCCCAAAGAGAGAAAAACCATAACATTGAAGAAGCAGCCAATCACCGATATCTCAGCGGTGACAATCTCGATGTCAACTCCGAATAAGTGATTATATCTCTAATCATCGATAAGCCCTCAAGTGAAACAAATGAAGTCCCCAATGTACACAATCTTCCTCTCATGAATGTGATAAAGATCATCACACACTTGTGTACCTCTTTATCTTCGAACTAACTCTTCCATCTCTTCCCCACATAGTTGGAATATAAAAAAACACGTAACTGATGAGTCAAATCTTGAGTTTCTCTCAAGGTGAAATTTTGTCTTCCCGGATATCTTCAATCACTTAGAAGTATTAAGTCATCAAGATTACTCTCACAGATAGATGTGTGTCTCCTTCCCCTTGCTGGTTTTGACACTCAGAATCAAGAAATCATTATAAGCCCAAATACTAGAAATTTGTTGAGAAGAACACTTGAACTCTTGTGAGAATCAACTGTCAAGACTCTCTCTGACTATTTTTATCAACCCTTATGTAGACAATTGAAGTGACCAATCAAGAAGAAAACCCGCTTATACCATACTTGAAACTCAAGTCAACTTCCCCACATTTGTATCTTAAGCTTGCACCTAATGATGGAAGAACGGTGTAGAGAATTTATGCTTCAAGCAAATCTCTAAGTACTCACTACCCAAACAAAGTATAAGACATTAACACCTCGCATTATCCACACCGCCAATGCGCGTGTGACACCGAAAACAAAGTAACTCCTATAGTGATAGTTAACCGTGTCTTCAACCATCCACCTCGATCACCGTAACTAGATAAACCAAGTCTTCAACTCAAATTCTTAAGCCCGAGCAAGTTATCAAATAAGAACACGCCCTTGTGAAAGTCAACTTCAATCTCAAATAAGTGATAAATGATTAACTCCGAAGTAACAACTTGTGTCAAATGTCCAACAATAGTCAATATCAACGCCTCGAGGAGTCAATGCTAAAAATATGAGCAAGTCTAATTGGGAATTGAATCACTTATAACTCTCTCCCATTAGTGCTCCCTAAACCGACACAACTGCTTGATAAATGCCCGTATTAAGAAGAAGTCTTTAGATCGTTAAATGCAACTCGCCTTTAGTCTTCTAACATGTAGCGTAAAATGAACCGATCAGACTCGACCTTCTTCAAGATTGTTCAGTTGGGGAATAGATAGTTAACATCTTCATCTTCACAAAAAACAAGAACATCACCAAAAAGCATCCCAATTAACTTACATCTTGCAAATCCCCTTAATTAAAATCCTTCCCAATCAAACAAGAACAGAAAGATGTTCATCAAGGAAATCAAAGAATCACCAAGAACGAACACACAAAATGGTAACACCAAGCAAACAATCACATCAAACAAGAACAGAAGATTGTTCGGAATCATCATGTTAATGTGCACGAAGCATTAACCGAAGCACTTTGTCAATAAACTCATCGCCTGTGAAGATGTCAACCAACGGCTCTAAGAGAAAACTCCATGTGAAGATGACCCGATAAGAAGAAGCTCGGTTCTTACATGAGTTTAGAGCCGGATGACCATTTATATTCTCAAATATCAATCAACAATGCAAAAAATTCACACTTCTTCTCCCCTCAAGAATTGCATACGGAGATGCCATTCTTGATTAAATAAGTGAACATCATCCAAATGTATTCTTTTCACACTTCTCCCCACAAAATCACACATGATGTCGCCATCGTCATTATAGCGAGCAAGTGGAATCAAAACAATCAATGGTAGCCCGGTTCACTTGATGACCGGCGCATGGAAAAAGTATGAAGCATGTTGATGAGAATGGTCATAATAAGAAGATTCTTCGTAAGATAAAGCGCGACCGACACGCATAATTTCTTTTCTTTAGAACGAGGCATGAATCGATGTGTTCAAACGCCATAAGAAGAGATTTCTTTTGGAAGATAATGCGCATCAAACGCATTAATTTTCTTTAGTACGAGGCATGAACCGGTGAACAGACGCCATTATCTCTTTCACTCTTAGCAAAACATGTAATCAACCCCATTATCATTCAAGAGGCTTTTTGTATGACAAATATGGAGAAACCCAATATGATGAATTTGACCTCAAGTAAACTAACCCTTTAACGTGACTTAAACTTGCACATATGTAACAAAGAGTAAAAATGAGACTTCATCCTCCATTGAATCTCTAAGTACTCTATACTCTTCAACCAACCAACCATCAAGTATAAGACTACATCACCTCTTGAAAATCCACAATTGAATGTGATTAACGAGCACTACAACGTAACTCCTTAAAGTGATAGTTATTTTGAGGTGGTAAGAGCCCAATTCCCCAAGTGGTAAAAAGAAAAGGTAAAAGACACCCAACAATAACTAGATTTCCAAGTCTTCGCTTTTGATAATAAGCTTGAACAAGGATCATGAAGAATCTTCATCCAACCATCCCCGATACCTTCAGATACTAAGTACACGTGCCCGTGATATTTCACTTCAACCTCAAATAAATAATAGTGAATTAACGCCTTGTCACATCTTCGAAAAGCTCAAATCTAGCCTCTTTGACATTTAAATGAACTTTGATAATGGTTTCATCCCGACCATGGTTTAATGAGCATAACCTCGTAAAACCATGTAATAACCAAACTGCCATGAAGACAATCCAAACACACATCCAATTCATGAAGTACACCCTTTTATCCCTTCTTCAAACAGAAACCGTGAACATCAAAGATAAGAAGACTCAAATACACTTTCCTTTTCCAAGATGGTTCCATCATTACGGATTTTACAACTCTATGGTTTAAACCGAAAATAGTTTCTTTCGCTGATTTTACAAAACCAAGAATAAACCGTAAGATAGATCCGGAAATGCACTTTACTATTACTGGGATGTTTCCATTGTCACGGGATTTTACAAGTCTATGATTTAAACCGAGAAATAGGTTCTTTGCGGGATTTTACAAAATCAAGACAAAACCGTAAACAATGCCTTGAATGTGTTATGACACTTTGGTTTCGTGAGAATATCTGCTTTAGGGAACATGCGCGTTCATCAACCGTTCATTATCCAACATCAACAACATCATCAACCATCCAATAAACACTTTGGTAAACACATCAATCACGCGATTCTCCGTTTGCCATTGTAGCGACCACATGGAGAAATAAACCGATATGCCAAACTTGATCATGAAGTAACATTCCTGATTTGTTACTTAAGCTTGTACTAATCCTCGTGAAAAAGAAACGGTGTACCCAATGTACAAAACCTCTTGACGTATCCTCAATTGCGTGAGACACAGAAGTGATAGCTACGTTGTGGGTTAAGCGAGAAAGAATCACAACCGTAACTAAATAGCCAAGTCTTTATCACACTCAATAAACGCCCAAACAAGTCATCTTCGCAGAAGGGTAGAAAGAAAGAAGACGAAATGAGTAAACGCCCCCGGAAAACCTTACTTCAGTTCCAAGTAAGAAATACCAAGTACAAACAACCCCAAAGTCAACTTTGTACATCAAATCAAGCCGTGCCATAATATCCTTTGAGAAAATGTATAAACCAACGTATCAAATCCACAGCACAACAAATTACAGCATCAATCCCAAATCAAATCTCTTCAACTCGTAACACATCACATCTCATCATCAAATTACATCAAGTAATAGACACAATAACCCCGTAAGTAATACTCCTACAAGACCCCGTAGCCATCTTATTCTCAAAATTAAGCCTGCCGAGAGTACGTAGTATCCTTGTGATAATGACCCAAATACCACTCATAACTAAAAAATATCAAAAATTTATATCCAATATTTTCTATGAAAATATACCGAAACAATTTTGAATAAGTTTACATTTAAATCCGGTCCGCTTTGATATTGAGTGCAAAAATTATTAGGCCCAAACAAGTTATAGACTCACTCCCGTCCATTCCATTCGTTAAAACCAATGAGGTCCGATAGCATTTCATGGTCCTTTGAACAAGTCACATCTCAATAAATAATCTCATCAAGTTGCTTACACCCGATTGTCCAAATAGCACCCGTTAGCAAGAATGAGTCGACCAAGTGATTATCACATTTAAGTAACATGGTTCACAAATTGTTACGCATAATACATGATCAATAATCGGACCATGCAAAGGCTGTAAAGCTTAATTCCACATTAATCCATGACCCAATACACAAGACAACCATTTGAGCCCATCTTAAAGTTTCAACCATCTACTTCACAAAATACACGGCCCATGAACTCCACACAACTCCAACAAAGCTTATCCCTAAACATAAAGGGTATATAACGACTCTTATTAGAGTTGTTACCCTAATTTAACTCACAACGGTCATGCACCCTACACACCAAATACTCCGTTTTAACAAACCCTAAATAATCTCATATATATTATCCGCCCCAACATTTCTTTCCAACAAATCCAAAGAAAAGCAGTAAGCTTTATTCCTACATACATCTCACACCTCAACACCTAATATCAATCATCATATAACGCTTAACACATCATATACAAATCAAACACACAAGACTCATCATTAATATCAAAGAGCCTTCGATCTTATGAGCTAGCCACAGTGATGGCAAGGGCTCAAATATCAACGCCACAGTGGATGGTCTTGCTGCTTGAAGAATCGACATAGCCATATGGAGGGCAAGAGTTGTACAAGTCATCCACACACAAATTGAATACGGTAGGTTTTAATTGTGATAAAACTTGATTTCGTTTAGATAAACATTCAATTTATTACCGAAATAATGATTTGATACAACAATATTGTTGACATCAATTCGTTACCTTCGAATAAATAAACGGAAGAACGTTTTGATCAATGATGGTATGAATGACTCGTGATATAGACTCTTGATAGTCTTGGTGTTTCATTTGAGAACCACGAGTCATGCAAGCTGAGATCTAGAACTTTGTTATTCAATTAGTCATTTAGTCTATCTAGATCTGTGATGAATATCGAAGGGTTTTAATAAGACTTGAAATAGATCTTGAAGGTCTTAGCCAAACTTCGATGAATCTGAGATCGTAATATTATTTTCATTTCAAGTGAGTCTTGTTTGAATAGAGTCTTGGCAGTTGAGATGGAGTAGGATTAGGATATGTTGATGGTCTCGTGTATGTAGAGATAAATTCAGTTTCTTTTTGATTTGAATATGGACCGATGATGAGAAGAAACTCAGGTCGTTGATGTTTGTATTTGGTTTTGTGTTTGAGGTCGTGGTCATTAAGCAGTCTCATTCTTCATTTCTATTGTAAGTTGCTAGGTCCAAGTCGTGGAGTCAAGTTGCTAGCCTCTTTAAGTCAAGTCGCTAGCATAAGTCGCTACACCAAGTCCTAGCCCAAGTCAGTATTGCTGCATGACAAGACAAGTCGCTAGGATTAGAACCAAGTCGCTACTCTTTTTAAATAACTGCTATTGACTTTCAAGAAAGTCAACGAGATAACCAAGTCGCCAACTTTTCATAACATAAGTCGCTATCAATATAGTGACAAGTCGCTACATAGAATATGCATCGGGAGGATGTTAGGACAAGTCGCTAGGAAGAATGACCACAAGTCGCTAGCAAGATTTATGGGTTTTCCGCCGCCTTATCCGACCAAGATTCGACCATATTCAAAAACCAAAACCAGAAAACGCGGACAAAAAAAACTGCATATGACTGTTTGACCCAGTTTGACCAGTTACCACATCAAGAATGACCATTAGACTATCAAAAGTCACCATATGGAACAAAACAGTTTACATATTGATATATCTTTTTGGACCAAGTAAATAGACAAGACAGATATTAAAACTGAATGAACAAAAACCTTTGATGACCAAAGAGGATACAAAAATGATAACAACAGCTTTTACCCATAAAAAGATATTCACCACATAAATACACAAAACAAAAACGAAAGTATCAAAACCACAACAACATATGGTACGAAAACCACACAAATATAACACAAAAACCTTGGCTCTTGATACCAATTGTAGGATCATTATTTTTATGTGTTTGATGATTCGGGTGGTCTTGGGAGATCAAAATACATGTTAGCCACAGAGAGAGAAAGTTAGAGAGTTGGGTGTTCTTGGTAGAGTTACATAAAAGTTGTAAGATTAGATTAAATGAGAAGAGCACCACCCTTCCATGGATGGAAGGGGTATTTATACTTATAAATAATACGACCTCCTATCGGCCTGTGGATCGGTATACAAGTAAAGACCCGTCCTTCCTCCACGATGAAACACTACGCTAAACTAAACTAATAACTAACTAATAAACTGATAAATAACGTAAACAACGACAAATCTACGAGCTAACATATGCTAGACCATTATTGGGGTGACCGACTCTTTAACATGGAATTTTCTAATTCCTAACAGCTTCTGAATAAATATTTACAAGAGATAGATGAAGAAAGACCTTACCTCGTCTTTCTCTTGAAGACGTTTGAGTGTTTCCGTTGTAGACTTTAGACCAAGTAGTGGAAGGATAAACTCAAAACGTTCTCTAGGAAGAGCTTTGGTGAAGATGTCTGCTGAGTTCCACCACACCGTTCTCTACTTGCTCCCTGATGAAATGATGTCGAATGTCGATGTGCTTTGCTCTTGAGTGTTGAACGTTGTTGCATGAGAGATCAATGGCACTTTTATTATCACAAAGAAAAGGATTTTGTTGAATACAAAGCCATAGTCAGATAATTGGGATCTCATCCATAGATTTGAGCACAACAAGATGACATGGCTATGTATTCAGCCTCTGTAGAGGAAATAGAAGTACTCATTTGCTTCTTTTGAAGACCACTCACAAGCTTATCACCCAAAAATGAGCACCTCCGTGACGTACTTCGACGTGTATCTTGACATCCTGCATGATCAGCATCTGCATAGGCTGTTAGTGACATAACGGTGTCCTTCGGGTACCAAAGTCCCATATTAATGGTTCCTTGAAGATACCGAAAGACCCGTTTAATCGCTTCAAGGTGCTTTTTGGTATTAGCTTGGTTATCTAGCACACATGCAAACAGCGAATAGAATGTCTGGTCTACTAGCAGGAGGTACATCAGATCCAATCATACTACGATATTTCTGCTTTGGTCTACCATGATCCTGAGTGGTCCTCATCCAGTTTGGTACGCTCTATCATGGGAGTGTCAACAGGTCACAAAATCAAATCCAAATTTCTTTAAAATCTCATTTGCATATTTAGATTGATTTATAAAAATGCCTCCGGACTTTGTGAAATTTGTAATCCCAAGAAAAATGACATTTGTCCCATCATTGACATTTGAAATTTAGAACCCATTTCCTTTGAAAAACGGTCACATTCATTGGTGTCACGAGGCAAAAATAATATCATCAACATATATTTGAACGTGAATTAAATGTTTTCTGTTGAATTTTGTGAACAATGTCGGATCAATCTCCTTTGCTGAATCCAGTAGAGAAGAAACTTGATAGCGTATCATACTATGCCCTTGGAGCTTGCTTCAAACCGTAAAGAGCTTTCTTCAAACGATAGACGTGATTAGGATGCTCTGGATTCACAAAGCCTTCTGTGCTGACGATACAACTTCTTCGATCTCCGAAGAAAACCGCCTTTACATCCATCTGGTAGACTACCATGTTTAGGGATGGAAAAAGCACCCGAAACCGATGGGGAAAACCGAAATCCGAACCGGTTGGGTCGGTTCGAATACGGGTTCAGGTAGAATTTTTTTTTTATTTTATACGGGTTCGGATACGGGTTTTAGTAATACCCGCCCGTTTACCGCATCACTGCATCCGCACCCGCTAATTCTAATTTTACCCGTTTATTTATTGCACCGCAAACAATACCCATGCCTTAATAAGTAATAATCTAGGTAATTACAAAAAATTAAATTCATACCCACTGCTCTCTTCACTTCCCCACATTAATTTTTGATTCTTTCATCTTCCAACTTTATCAATTGTTATGCCTCGGTTCTAGATCTAGACACTTCACTTCTCACACACATGAATTTTTTCATCTTCAAAGTTTAAGGATACTATTACTACTTACCACAGGTTCTTCTTCAC
>OU343216.1:17287554-17427270 GCA_910596185.1 Chrysanthemum makinoi | reverse complement strand
TTTGTTGTTTGAAATAGAACAACTAAAACATGAACATAAAAAGCAAATTAATGCTCTCACCTTGGAAAATCAAAAGCTGGTCGAAGTTGTTAACTTGTCAAAACAGTTCTCCAGATAAAAAAGCATTCAACGAAACTAATAGATGATCATCTTGAAGAAATTCATCCACAAAACAAACTTAAAGAGTTTAAAACTGCTTTTTACAAACATGGCGAAGTCGGTCACGCTTATTGAAAGTTTACTTTAAAAAAACCCAACTCAAAATGGATATGGACCGACCTCTGGCCGGGATATAAACCTAAGCTTTCAACCAAAGCATTCAAACCAAATCCCCGGTTTCCAAAGCAGAATATAAATTGATAATCCTGGTATGATGTTGTTGAATATCATCGCCAAGAGGAATTAGATGCGTAAGACGAGAGTCGATCGTATTAGAAAATGTTGTTTACAACAAACCTTTAATTATAAAAAGCTGTCACTTTCGCCACACCAACGGATTCTTCTAACACACCAAGCGATTATCATAAAACGTTCGAAGTTTTAATGATAATCCCAAACCGATTATGCACAAACTTATGGTCCTTTACCTTCCATCGAAGTAAACTCAAAACTCGAAAATCGAAATTCTTCGATATTTTGACCTTTTCATGGTCGACTCAAAATTTACAACATGAGATAATCATTCCGAAATCAAAGTTCAACACTTTCAATCGCCGCTGCGAGAACAAAGAGATATTTTTCAGAAAAATCTTTACCAAATGTTAAAAATTTGAAAAGTTGTGCATTGTCTTGGGAAATGGAGTTTCATAAGGAACTTGATGAAGGTCGTTAGAAAACGTAAACATCTATTTCTAACACTAAACGAAAAAGAAATCGTGAGAAAAAGATGTTGATCGACTCTTGAAGATGTCATCCGTAGGCCGATGTCCATAATGTTGTTATTGAATTCTTTGTCATATGCATTTGATTATACCTCAGCCGATATCATGATTCTGTGGTAAATGTTGAGAACACCTATAATGCTTCGACGAGTCCTTAAAAGTTGAAAACAAACAATTGTCAAAATAACTTTCAAATGCAACACGCCGCCTTAATTGGTGTCAAAAAGATATTCACGCATCAACAACTTGTCAACACAAAATCCCTGGCCATGCAAAATCTTCTCGATCCTAAAATTGAGCAAATCGATGATCAAAACGTTTTTAAGTGTCAAATCTCAAAATATGAACAAGAACTTGTAAAAGTTAAAAAGGAATATGGTGTCATATTTGATTTACTCAAAAAGACTCGCGATGAAGCATCAAATGAACTTGATCATTATCTTGCACACACTAAAGAATTTATGCATTTTGTCGAAATATTCGGTCCAAAATCAAGATCCGATTCACACTATCTTCAAGTTAAGAGAAATGTTAGGAAAGTATGAACAACTTCCGCCTACAGTAATTAAGAGAATAGCCCCCAATACCTTAGTAATCGTGAACCTAGAATCACCACGCCAAATCACAAGTTGCTAACGCAAGCCCTTCTACTAAAACAGAATAGTTGCAGTTTTTTCCAAACGTCCCCACTTCACGCCTAAGAGCACTACATCAAGAATAGGGTTACATCAAGAAAAGATCAATAAAGAATGCTAAAGTAGAACACCCTAGACTATGAATAAGACTCACGCTGTTTCCACTATAGATATTGCTCCTGCAAATGTAATAGAAATAGTGATGTAAATCTAATGCTAAACCGCTAAGTACTTTTGATATTCACCGATGCACCTTTGTATTTGTCGAAAGTATGAATTCTCGATTGTCATGATAAATGTGTTGCTAAAGCTATCATCTCTCGTTTAAGGAATCCTAAGAACCGAATACCTCTAGGCCCACTAATCTTTCTAAGTCTGTGCTTGGTAGACCGCCTCCTTTAGATTCTAAGAAACGATATTGTCCCTCAGAGCTCCAGCCACCTCCTAGGAATGTAGTACCACCTAGTGCATTCACTAAGACTAAAGCAAAGACTAGTTGAGATGGCGAAATGGATATATAACACACTAGATTTAAGGATACCTAAAGCTATTGATGTGTGTATCTCTACTATATTCCACCTCTTGAATCTCTTTCAAGTTCCACATCTACTTCTATTCCATCTCAGTCGTCGGTGTAATGCAGTGTATCATTCTCTCGGATTGTTGATAGCGGATGTTCCCTACACATGACAGCAACCTAAATCCGTTATCAAACTTTATTGCAAAGTTCATTGGCAATGCCTCGAATGACTTACTGCCTATCATGGGCTAGAGAGACTATATCAATGGGAAACATCGAAATAAGGTGGTTTATTATGTGGAAGGCCTCGGTCACAACTGCTTAGGTCGGCCTGTGATGGAGATTTGGAGGTTGCTTTGTGGAGAAAACTTGTTTTCTTCGTGGATCTACAAGGAAACGACCCTTATGTCCGCTCTGAATTCCAGCCTTTACACTATCTCTATGCAAGACATGGTTGCTTTTTCTCCCATCTGCTTACTTTCAAAGGCAACATCAACAAAATCCCGGCTATGGCAACCGCCGCTCTCACACTAAACTTTCAAACCATCACCAACCTTGCTCGACACAAACTAGTTCAGGACTCCCAATTTATTTCGTATTCTAAAGATCACCTTTGCTTGTGAACAAGGCAAAGCACTCGTTCTATTTTCCTTCAAAGGTGGAACACATGTGCTTCATCTTCTTCACATGGATTTGTGTGGCCCTATGCGCGCAAACAATCAATGGCAAACGCTACATCTTAGTAATTGTTGATGACTATTCACGCTGAACTTGGGTCTACTTTCTTCGAAGCAAAGATCAAGCTCCACGATGATCATCACCTTTCACGTAAAAGTTCAAAGCCACGAACACCGCTCGACAAATCAACAGAAGAGGCATCAATTTGTTAACCAAACTCTTCGTGAATTTTATGAGAAAGGGAATTCAAAGATCGCATCTATTGCACGTATCAAACAAAACGGAGTTGTTGAAAGACTAAACCTAACGCTAGTGGAAGCCGCAAGAACAATGTTAATCAATGCTAAACTTCCGTTACTTATGGGCAGTCAGATTCATCGATGCTATACTCAAAACCGGTCTATGATTACAAAACGCCACAACAAAACACTTTTCGAGCTTGTCCACAAAGTAAAAACCAATCTCAAACACTTCATGTATTTGATCTCTTTGCTATCCGATAATGATCGCGATGACTTTGGAAAGCTCAAAGCCAAAGTCACATTGGAGTCTCTTTATGATATTGTGATAATTCAAAAGGTTCAATCGAATCGCCGAACAAAGGAGGTTATGGAAACGATTCATGCTCATTTTGATGAACTCACGGAAATGGCTTCGAGTATAACCTTGGAACCCCGACACAACCGCCTTCCCAAACCCCATCATCACCAACAAAGCCCCGCCCACTCAGCCAACAAATGGAAAGGTTATTTGTCCACTGCTCGCTGACGATATTGATGAACGGTTCGTGTGTATCCGTCGCCGCCAACTCCGATAATACTCTTATACCGATACACCGCTACAACAACTACGGTTGAAGAAGCACCACCAGCTGACTCCAACACAACAGCTTGAACAAACCGCTCCAACAATGATGAACCGGCCGATGATGTTCTCAATGAAGTACCCCCACCGCAGATTTTGATCCAAATGCTCTTCAACCCGCTTGCTAATGAGATCACCGCACTGCATGTCGCTGAATCTTCAACAAGCCATTTGAATCCTCAAAATCAGCACAATGTATACCAACATCAACCCTCCACACATAGATGGACAAAAGACCATCCTCCGGAAAATATTATTGGCAACCCGATCAACCGGCCGTTACGACAACTAATTGCATGGTGAACATCAGATGGTGTAATTCTTCATCACCGCCAATCTGAACCTAAAAACATCAAAGACGAATGACAAAAGATAACCGGATTGACATATGAAGAAGAACTCAAACCAATTCAAACGCCTTGAAGTATGGGAAACGGGTTGAAAGACCAGGGTCTACGCTATTGGTCTCAAATGGATTTGGAAAACAAATTGATGCCGTCAGGAAATGTTATCGAAATAAGTCACGCCTGTGGCTAAGGGTTATCGCCGTGAAGAGGGTATTGACTTTGAAGAATCTTTTGTTCGCTGCTCGCCTTGAGGTCGCTCGATATTTTCGCGTCATGCTCATATGAATATGACGGTCTTTCGATGGATGTCAAACCTGCCTAAATGGACAACTTAAAGAAACGGTTTATGTCACCAACCGTAAGGATTCGTTGATCCCTTACCCCAATCACGTCTACAAACCGAACAAAGCTCAGATGGTCTCAAAAACCCTCGGCATGGTAATGATAAGTTATCATCTTCCTCATTGCCAATAATTTACCAAAGGTCTGGCTGACTCCAACTCTTTTATACAATATCACGGGGCACATATCTTAATTGTTCAAATTTATGTGGATGACATCATTTTTGGGTCAACACATAAAAAGTACTCAATCGCTCTTGCAAAACTAATGAAGAAACATTTTGAAATGTCCATGATGGGTGAACTTACGCTCTTTCTAGGACTACAAGTTCATCAATCACCCCGTGGTATTTTAGTCAGTCAAATATGCCCTTGAATTGTTAAACAAATTTGGAATGAATACTGTGACACCTATGCCACACCAATGGCTCATACCAAGAAGCTAGACGCCGATTTACATGGGAAATTGGTGGACCCTACAAAATACCGTAGTATTATTGGGTCTCTCATGTATCTAACAAATAATACTGTTGATATTGTCTTTGCCGATATCTTTGCTCTCGTATCGCCGCTACTCAATCAAACCCACCTCTCGAGGCTAAAAGAATCCTCCTGACATAAAGGGAACCATTAACTGGGGATCCGTATCCGGCGATTCGTTTTGAACTAATCGCTTCAGACGACACCACGCAGATGCTTAGACTCACGGAAAAGTACTTCGTGAGCTTTACAATTTTGGTGATAAACCGGTGTCATGGCAACAAGAAGAAGCAGATTGTACATCGCCGCCCTCAACCGGCGTAATATGTAGCCATGTCGGCATGTTGTGCTCAAGTCATTTGAATGAGAACACAACTCAAAGACTATGGTTACGATTTGACGTAATCCCGATGTATCAAGGACAATCGAAGTGATTGCGATCTGTGCAACCTGGCCAAAGACTCAAATCAAAGCACATCGATCTTCATCATTTCATCAAGGATCACGGAACAGTACCGCTTGAATTTATTTTTGGGTATTAATCCAATTGGTGATCTCTCACCAAAGCCTTGCCTCCCGCTAGGTTTAATGAGTTGGTCCAACGGATTGGTATGAGGTGTTTGACTCAAGAGGAATTGGATGAACTCCTAAAACAAATTTTAAAACCTACAAACACCAAAATCTCTTTTGTAAATAAATTTTTCAAAAACAAAATACAAAAATATAAAACCTGACAAAAACAAAAATATTCTTCTAATCTATTCTTCAACATGGCAAGTACATATTTTTCCGTAACACTATAATCTTCAAAATTTATTTTTTCCCGGCAAGTGTGAGGGGAGAAAATAAATACTTAACGCTTCAAAACATCCGCATTCTGCATGTTACTCTATTCCGTTGTTTTGTATCAATGGTGGTAAATTTTTCAATCACCGACACCTGACTAAAATTATAACCTTTCATTATTTTCTTAAGTCAAGGGGGAGTGTCGTCAAGTTTCTTTCTTAAAATCTTCGTTTGGTAACCAAAATGGAAGTTAAAATGGCTTTGATGAAAGGAAAAGGTGGAGGGACCAAACTGTCAAGTTAAAGTTATTTTAATAAAAACTCTTCCACCTAACTTACTCTTCACATTTATTACATACACCTAAAAATCCTACTTAAAATTCGCCTAATAAACTGCGTTTCAGATCATCAATTTGTAAGTTTTTCATGTTTTAACAAGGTTTTAAGCAATGGTTTTGAATTTTTCAAATCCAACGGCTAAAACTTTAGATATTATTGATTTTGTGTCTACAGCAGCTATGAACACCAAACATGATGTGTTTATGGTTAAAAGGGTTGTGTCAAAATGTGCTTAAAACATCAATGATATTTTTTTAATCATCAAAATCACCCGTAAACACTAATTGATTGGTTTTGAAAATTAGGGTTTATGGTTTCTGGGTATTTTCAAATGTGAAGGTTTTGGTCAAAAGATTGTTGTGTGGATGATATTTTATGTTGAATTGATCTTATCTATGCTTTTAAACAACCCAGTAAAACACTAATTGATGATAATTAGTAATTAGGGTTTAATGTTCTTAGGTTTGGCAATTTTGATTCACCGTAATTAGGTGTTAAACTTGGTCATTTCACTCAACACCTAGACTTACTGTAAAATACTTTGCATATCCTATGGCTAGATGTCATAATGCCAGAATTTTGAACTTGTATTTTTACGCTGAAGATTTTCTACACCTAACCTGTAATGTGAGTTTCATGCTATGATCCACTTTGCAACAGATTATACATGTTAGATTTTGATGATATGATGATTTTATTTCGTGCTTGCTACATAAACTCGTAATCAAGGTGGTCTTTACATCTCTAACGATAATGATCACCTTACGCGACAGCTATGCGTATGCGAGAACTTTACGCCGCGAATCGTTAGAAGGTTCTACAACGGGACTACGCCAGATCCTAGGATAGCGAAAACAGGACTCTCACGCATAAGGTCTACTCATTGTGCAAGCCTTACGCTGAAGGTTTTTATACGCCACGTTGCATTTTACGCATAAGGTTACTCGTTTCACGCTGCATTTCTTACCACGCGAAGATTCCTACGCGATAAGTTCCATGCTTCACGCCAGATACCATTCCAAGCTGCGTTAACTTCCCATATCTACGCCTAAGCCTTGATTTGACCTTCATTATGAATTGTTACGTATGCAAACTTGTAAATAAATGAATCATAACGCCATAATCCAATAATGTCACTATAAACTTAACGCTTGATATGTTGTGAACTATAAGTGATAACATAAACTTTAAAACTTAAAGTTAACTAACTCACGAAACTTCTCTAATGACGCCATTGGACTATTGGACAAACAAGTAACTTAGGACTCAGAATTTAATCATTAAAACTGTATATTCAATAATTAGACAATAAAACCTTCTGTTGACTAACATTATGTCTTTCGATATGTTGGTTCTTTCGGCTAATGTTATTTCAGATCGACATGGTCGCTCAAATGAATGTGGATGCACCGAGGTTCTACAATTTGCGATATCTTCCTAATGGTTATCCAAGAAAGATTGTAAAGAACAATCTCAGAGTTGACTTTGAAACCATCACATGCTCGGAATCTTCTTGTTGATCGCTGGATATTCTTAGAATCATCCCACTAACATGCTCACACTCGCTGCTAATCGAGATCTACATACAACAATTCCGAATTCAAAGGATCAGGTCAAAGTGCAAGGATTGACGTTAAATCACAAACAAGTCACCATCACTACAAGCTGATTCACGGGCCGCTCTTCTAATTCTCGACATCGACAACCGAATTTTATGCCACACCTATCAAGAGACATTTCAAATTCCCGATTGATATTGGCTATGATGAAGCTTCGTGAATAATCACTAAGGTCCCTACGCTGATTTAAAGAACATTCCTCAACCATGGAGAACCTCTACATCATCATCACCAAATCGGTCTCTCGGTCGTGATAGTGGTTACAGCATCCCAAGCTCATGGAACTACAAATCTTCCGTCCTAATCAACAAAAGGACATCGAAATGAAGCATCGCTATGGGAAGACATGATGCTTACCAGTTCAAGAAACTTGGCTCAAAGATTCCCTATGTCGATACACCAAACCGTTGATCCAGAGAGCACTTGACTTCATCCCACATCACCATAGAGGCTCAATGACCCGTGATAATCAATATACGTTGACTAGCCTAATTCACGTAATCAAGGAGTCGTAACAAAGAACAGTGTATTGCGGTCAGCTTCACACCTCGACAAATGAAATCAAAAAGCTGAAACATACAAAAGGTATCAAGAAGCAAAGAAGAAGGCAAAGTTGGTCATCTCGATGAAAAGCCTTCGAACACCTACTAGGAGAACCGTAAGAAAGTGGCCGAAGTGCCAAGTACCGAGGTCGAGATGTTTCCCAGAGGAATCCTCCTCAGTGAGGCTTCCTCAAGGAAGCCGCTCCTATTCCCCTGCATTCCTGCCCGAATCACAGAAAGCTAATGGACGAGGACTCAGAGGTTAACAATCGATGAAGAGACTTTCTACTCAATTTGGCAAATCAAACACTTCATTCGCCAGCCTAAACCTCCAAGTCCACAAACCGACAAAGAAAAGGGAAGACTCTCACTTTGTGCCTTATAAGAAAGCTCGATGAAGAAGAAGAGAAATCGATATCATATAGAAGAAGTTCAAATTCCTTAGACTCCAACACGCGGCAAAGAATTTGCAAGAATAAATGGGTGGCTCCCGAGGGTCAAGTGGTGTACCAACCTCACCAAAGTCCCGATGCTAATCAACCCGATAAGGGATCCGGTGCCACCACTTTGGTAAGCAAAATGTACAAGTCGGCGATAGCTATTGAGTATGGAGAAGAGAAGGTAAAAGTCGGATGAAGAAGTCATAACAAAGCCAAAGCCGATGAACAAGCTAAGTCCGAAATGAAGAAGATGTTGATATGATACGCTTCTTCTAGATAGTCCCGCATTGACACAAAGGAAGAAACTTCGAACCACAAAGGACCTGAGTCTCCTTATCTCATCATCATCGATTCTTCTTCTCACTCACCACCACCATCAATGAAATCAACCAAATCATCATCCAAATCAAGAAGAAGCCAACTCCATCTTGGATCTTCAATCTAAGAATCGAATCGTTAAAGTCAAAACGAGTCGAAAAGAAAGATATTCTCCACAAAAGTTGATTTTCCTCACGATGATAACGATCTTCATGATGAGAATGACAAGATGCAAGTTGAAAGGGAGTATGTACAGAAGCTTATGAAGAATGATCTTCAAGGAAGCATGGACGAGATGATAAAAGGATACACTCACAAGTTCTTAATCGGATGTCTCAAACGGGACAAAGGAGATGTATACCATACAACTTTATCCCAATCTCTTACATTTAGCCAAGCAAGCCATGAAATCAACTCCGATGAATTTGAGCATCAATCCAGTTGAACTACAATCTTCTCGATGATGAATTAGTAAACCGGGCTAGTAGCGCAATGTCAACACGCCTTAACGCTTGCCTTCATGAAGCTAAACTGCTTTGAAGCATTGTCGGAATACCAACTCAAGTCATCATTCGTGAGAAGAGGTCGAAGGTCCAAACGCTCAAGAGACGACAAGACAAAGATCAAGATAAGGATAAGGAGCCTAAAGGCACAAAGAAGTATGGTGAATCACTTCATTCAAGATTCAATGCCACCTCCACCACAAACGACTCCAGCCAACAACAAAGATCTCTCCTCGCCTTCCGCCGATAAACCTGATTCCGGTGACCACCCCGGCTCGTAAAAACCGGTGATCACTTTGAGTATACGGGTGGTGACGATGAAGGAATTCATGAGCCCCAACAACAACTACCACCCCCACAAAGCATGTGAAAACCGTAATCCTCATCTGGCCTAAGAAAGAAGAAGGCATACCAAGGTCGACGCCCTATCATGGCTAGATGAAGATAACACGAGGAATTTGAATGGTTTTCTAACTTGTCAATTACACTCCCTACCCTCAAGAAGGTCAAGATCCGTAGACTTACTACTTTGAGCATGCTAAATCAAGAAAAGTTCTAGTAAAGAAGATGACTAAATCTGAAAGGAAGCTAATCAAGAATGAAGCATTTCAAGTTAAAAGATAGCTCGAAAGTGCCAGGTCGAATATCACCTTGATAACATTGCTCGAGCTATGTCTAACAACATGGATTGGCTCAACCCAAAAGTAAACATCGACTTTACGGTTGGACAACCCTCCATATTACAACCGATCGGTCTAAACCACTACCAACGATCGGCCAACCAGATCACTTAGGATCCCATTCGATATTTCTTCAACAAAGACTTGAATTTTCTTCACGGTGGCTTATGGTTCAAGGAAAAATACGCTACATCCTTGACACTTCCATTCCCAAAGAGTCAATACTCAAACCGCATAGCCATCGAGGAAAGAGCTAATCACTTGTTCTCCAACAAAGTGGAAGCATACGACCGTGATGCAATGTACAGGATTCATCATTGGCCGAACGCCAGTAACTACTATTAAGCCGCCGTGTCCGTAAGTCTCAACATGCTATTCAAGATTAAAACATCGCTGCTACATCAAACACGCTGATCTTTCGCCCAAATGGGACTACACTTATCTCAAGAATGTTGTGGTCAAAAGACAAGAATAAAGATTATGTATTCTCTGGAGCCGACTTTTGAGAATTTGTCTATCAATCCATCGAAGACATGTACCTTGCCAAAGTACATGGTCGCATGAGACAATTCTCTCAATCAAGTACAACGTGAATTCATCAAGTCAGTCATCTTCATGACGATAGTTATCAAAGAACGTAGAAGATCTCCGCCAGCTGAATCTTATCGATTCTAATAACCACTCACCGCATTGATCTTCCCACATCAACCACTCACACTTACACTCATCACGAAACCATTCGCCGCTTACCGAGTGAACTTCAAAGAAATTGCTGATCGAGCAGTAGATCTTCAAGTTGGAGATCACACTTTGAAGATGGTTAGTGGACGGATTGCTTACCGGTTGGGGATATACACCAAAAGATCGGGTCTCCTAAGCTAGGGAATTCTCAGATCGAAGGGATGTGAAGAGGATCATCACGATGATTGATGAACGGTTGTATAGAAGGGATCAGCCTTCGAAGATTGGAGTTATGCTGGTGGTCGACCCAGAGAAACATCATCGGCTTTCAACCGGACACACTCGCATTTCGACTACCCGTACCCTTTGAACCGCTTCTTTCATTATAAATTTGATGTATGATTTATTATCGCAATGGCTTGTGCACACATTTCAAAGGTACAACCCGCATTTGTAAATAAAGGACCCCGTGGTACGCCTCGCTACAATCCTTATAAAAGGAGCTTAAAGCTTCTTATTTTGAGTAAAACCTATCAAACCTTTCACTTTTCAAGGTTTTGCTCAAAAGAACAAGTACTTTCCCTTATGATTTTCAAAACCTCAACCGTTTATATCACTTGTTGAGGGGAGTACTTGACTTAAAATTTGTTCACAAATTGTTCACAAGGTCATTCTTCCCCAACACTAAATGGTCATATTTATTCTCAACTTTTCAAAAATAACATTTTATATGCCATTTTTGAGGGGAGAAAATATGTGATAAGAAATATGTTGTGTTTGCTATATGAATCTCGTAGGAAAAGACTCTTAACCAACAGAATTGACGAGATCTTAACCGTCAAGTAACTCGAAAAACTTGTCCAGACGGTAATAATTTCAAGCTAGTTCGCTAGTGATGTAAACGTGTCTCGCAAAGGACTTGTCCAAGTAGAATGTACCATTCAAGAAACTCTTGGTAGACATGAACCTTGACGGGTTTGACAACCTTTCGAGGTTTTCCACACCTTCAAGATAGTTATTAGAGCTAGTTGTCACCTAAAAGCTGACAATGCAACTCGTTAACTATGCCACGTGAACCGTCTCACGGGGAATGTCTATCTTGAGTCCATCAATTCAAAAGCGCTTTCCTCACATCAGGCGTATTTCGCTCAAAACTCTAAAGCACATGTGAGGGGAGTATTTCGCTAAAAGATAAAACTCTCACGTGGTTCAAACATTTTCATTTACAAACCCTTTGAGAGATTTTCTTCAAAATGGTTTTATGGCAACATAGGTTAGTCATGGAGTTATAATGTGACTAAGGTTAGAATAACTCGTCCTATGATCCTATCGGAGGGATCTACCCAAGGACACCACAAATAGTTAGTATTTAGAAGTCCTTAGGTATGATTAAAAGGAGAAAATGAGAATCGGAGAAAGAAGGAGTTGAAGAATTAAAAAGAAATGCAAAGAAAAGGGTGAAAAGAAATAGGCCTCCCGATTATTCAACTTAGGCGCATAATCGGTTCAATTCATATGCTACCGGTTGTCACTTAGATGACACCGGTATTGAAGATTAAAAGTCATCATGGACCCAAATGACGATGCACTAAACCTTCTTAACCACTCAAGTTTCTCTCAACAGTAGCTTGTTTCATTCTCACAGGGAACCCTACGTGAAATCATCGGCTTTCTCTTAGAGATTGCCGGTATTGAAGAAGGAGACCCTCTCCCAGTCTCCGCCAGAAAACCAAAATGCACTATTGAGTCTAGAGCCACGAGATTCATCAAAAGATCTCTTAGGTACACTTGACATTTCATCACTTGACATTCAACAATAAGAATTTCAAGTGTACATTATCGAGTCCTTCATGATCTTAGCAATCCGAGAACATTTATGAGAGGTTCACATTTGTGATCCTCGCTGATTGAATGGAAACTCCTGCCAAGTCAACATCAAACAGTCGCTTCCTAAACTCCCCGTGGATTGGCCTTAGTGGTCTCAAACGGTTCACGTCGAGGGTGATGCTTCTGTACTTCAAACGACTCATCAATCGAGGTGTACTGCACATCGTGTTATTTCACTTGTGGGACTCGACCAGAACGGCCTTTGTAAGAATTAGAGTGTGTTTTCACACTATGCTATCAAACTCTCGGTTCAAACTTGTAAGCCGGAATCCGCTTACTAACCGCTTATGTTTTCTTCTTATGGAAGCTCGATGGAATGATCGTGTTAATTTTCTCATGATCACGCCAACATCATCACTAATGGAAGTTCTATCCCAAAGCAACACAACAAATAATGATTCTTCGCCAAATCAAAGGATCTACAAAGTTAAAGACTTAAAGAACTTCATCGATCGATTTCCAACGCCAAAAGAGCATGTGAGCATGTTGAAGAATGACGGAGACATCGGAGCAAATAAGGCACTGAGGCGCACTTGATGCGCATAACAACATACTATCACTTTCATCACAAAGAACAAAGATCAAAGAACAAAGAACAAAGTTAAAGATGACGCCAAAGCATAACCGCTCAAAGAGTATCTCGCTAATCGGGGAGATCAAGGCTCTTCTCACAAGAAAGAAGAATGTCGAAGACGCCAAAGCTACTATTACATCAATGCTTCACCGCTTTTCATCACCAACACTTGAGGGGGATTTGTTGGAATCACTCCTAAACCATAAGTGTTAGTAATTAATATGTAGAGGTAGCTTAATTATGGCCTTTATGTTTTTTATTAGCCTTAAGCTTATGTAGAAGGCCCATGAGCTTAGGCCCATGTCCAATAAGGTAAAGGGAAGGAGTGGGAGTGTTGCCCTAGCTCCTTGCTTATAAATACCCCTTGTAAACCTTCATTTGAAGGTTGGTTGTTCAAGTTATTCACTTTTACTCTTTACTAACCGCCTAAGTCTATACGTGTGTGTGTGTGTTTAACGTGTTCCAACCGACGCCTTTCTTTCTATTTCTTTTCACATGCTTGCAACGATGGAATCGACATCGATCTTCTCTTCATAAGTAACAAGTAGAGTAGCTTGCGTGTGCGAGAAAGATCATACCACTTCATCTCGAGTGGATGGTATTTGTTGGGTGGGCTTGAGCAAAGGGGGTAGTAGTGTAGGCAACAATACTTTGAGCAACATTACTTAGTAGGAGAGGCAATACTTTTAGTGGAATTACTGCCTCTCTTTTAGAATATCAATAAAAAAAGCTATAATTATGAGACTTGAACTTGTTTGAACATTCATCTAATTCTCATAAACCTTCAGATGATTGTAGAGATCATCAAAGTCCATAGTGTCCAATCCAGGTTGTCCTCTGATCATTGTAGCAATCACATGCCATGTCGATGGCAAATTCCTTAAGAACTTTAGGTTAGATCTTCAACTCGAGACCTCTCGCTTTAGAGCTCCAGCATGTTGAGTAGATTTTGAATCTGTCATAGGCATCATCAAGGCCTTCTTTCTCCGCAAAGCAGTAAAGTTTTCAAACTCTCTCTCGCTTCAACAAATTTCTCGCGGCATCTTTGGAAGCATCATTACCTCCAAACCTTGTCTTGAAAGTACCAGAGTTGCTTTGCATCTTTAGCATCATGGAACTTGAGAGATGACCATCTGGAATGGCGCACAAGAGTATGTTGAGAGCCTTCTCTTGATTCCTTATTGTAGCATGGGCAAGATGGGTTTAGGTGCTTTAGGTTGTCCGGAATGTCTACAAGTTTTCCACAACTTCATTACCATTGACAATCACATTCCTCGTATGGTCTCAATTGCAATATACGCCTCATCTTCATGTCTCCATAGTCGTATTCTCCCTTCTTAATGATTGGTATTTAGTGAGGTGGTGGATGGGGTGGAACAAGCTTCAATGACATCTTTAGGTTTTGTTGTTAACTAGGTTTTAACGGTTTTCTTTAGTTTAGTTTTCACACAAGCTCTGATACCACTTGTTGGATCGATGTACTCTAACAAAACTAACTTAAATAGCTTTTTAAGGGTTTAATAACCTGGATAAATCCTAAGTTATTAATAAATGAAACACTGAGTAATCTCTATTAAGCATGAATTTACTTAACAAAGCTAAGAAGATTTAACTTTAACAATATTATTAATAACTCTAGATCTGCTTGTTATGCATTCTTTAACAACTCAAAACTCTAATAATGATCGTACTTTTAGGATTCTAAAACATATATCTCTAATGCCAATCTAGGGTCCTTTTATAGGCTTAAGGATAACCCTAGTCGGTTTACAATTTGTAACCTTGTACGATAAGTAATCTTAAACAAAGAATATTCTAGAATAACAAAGCTTTCCATAAACGAATATAGCAGCTTTAGTTTTGCAAAGACTTTGACTCTAATACAGCATTTTGACTTTTTACTTAGCAGTACTTTGACTTCAATCAGTACTTTGTCAATCTTCAGCACTTTCATATCCCGACAACCCTTGAACCAAGTCGCTAAGCACTAAGTCGCTAAGTAGCAACTCGCTAAACCTCAAGTCGCTGTGAATCAAGTCGCTGAACACAAGTTGCTAAGACCCTGTCGCAACACAAGTCGCTAAAGCACCAAATCGCTAAGGCATAAGTCGCTAAAGAACAACTCGCTAAGTATCCAAGTCGCTAAGAGTTAACTCGCTAAGAACAATAAGGACAAGTCGCTAGAAACAATAGAGACAAGTCGCCACGCCAAGTCGCTAATTTAAGTGGAACTCCACTACGTTGTATCGTTTGTCGCTTGTCTCAATAGACAAGTCGCTAAGATCAAGTCGTTCGACTTAAACTACAACTCGCTGGAATTACTAAAGCAAGTCGCCACGAAGAAAACACCGGACACAAGTCGCTAAGTTGAAAAAACTTCAAAACCACACTCTTCAATCCAAAACAAGCTCAACCATTGCGATTCAAGCTTTCCAAATCAAAACCCAAGCACATACAATGATTCTAAACACAAAAGTACACTCAAAATTCAAACTTTAACACAAGAAATGATCCAAATGATGCAAAACCATCAAACTTTTTTCAAACCCAAACCATATAAAACCACTAGAAATCCATGGATATGGGAGAGAGATAATCAAACCATGGCTCTTGATACTATTTTAACATATTGGATTTCACAAACACATCAAATCATGATCAAATGAGGCGTATACAATAAGGTTTTAGAGAGAGAAATAGTTAGAGGTTTGGGAATTTAGTGAGAGAAAATGAAAGTATTATTATGCTCCAACCCTCTACCTTGGGAGGTAGAGGGTATTTATAGTCTTACATAAAACGCCACCTACGGGTTGTGGATCAGGAATACAGTGGGTAAAGACTCAGTCCGGTCCTCCACGTGTTACTTAACTAAATACTACTTAACATTAAATAATACTACGAGCATTCTAATTACATATACTGAGTGAAACGACACTTTAATAACTGGATTTACTATTTTTGTTTTAACAGTTTTAATATTTTTGTTTTGTAGATTGTGAAAGAGGGGTAACAGTGGGAAAGTGAATGTACACATTGTATACGGGTGCCTTAGGAACAAATCCGCTTTGGTTTTAAAGCTTATCATGTTACTTAGGAACAACCTTTTTTGGTTTTTAAAGCTTATCAGGTTACTCACGACAAGAAAGATCTTGATTTGTGTTAAGAGATTCATAAAACTTGTGATCTTGCCTCTCTTGGCTCTAGGTTAGTGTAATTTGTGTTTCTATTTGTGATTGATGCAAAATTTGACACCTTGTGATTATATGTATAAGGAATATAAATTTTTGGATTTGTTCTGCTTTGCTTTTATTGATTATTTGTTGTTAATTTGTTAGGTTTTTAGCAGTTGTAAAACCTCAATCGTAAATTTTTGAGTATATTGGTTAGTATTTCGTGAATAATAAGATAATGTTGGTCAGTCTGCCTTTTCGAGCTGTAGATAAAGGGTTTTTAGTGTTTGGGTGTATTGAAATTGATTATAAGTTTCTTGGCTATTTAGGTGTCAAATTATTGGTTTTCAAGTATTTTGCAACTAATGAGCAGGCTAGTTCTGGTTATGTAGATGTGTTTGTGTTTTGGAGTTGTTGATGATGAGTGTCTAATTTGACACTATATATGAATCGCTTTATGCTATTTCACTTTATTGTTGCTGGTAGTTTAAAATCCCGTGATTCACAATCCCGATAGCCGGTGACTTGTTGTGTTAATAACGGAGTATAATGAATCCTACGTATCAACCCCTGTCCTCGCCTTGTGAGGATAATAACGAAATTCGATGCGAGATTTACGCGTAAGAGATCAGCGGTAAACAAAGGGAGATGCCAGGGCAATGTCTATGCTAGACAAAACAGTTTGTGAAAACCACTACATTCAAGCAAAGAAATGAGCTACAAATTCTTGAGAGGTCGAGTTTGAAGAGAGAAAAGAGGATGCCATAGGTGAAAGTGACAATTATTTAGAGAGTAAATGTAACGATATGGACTCACCACTCGGGTAATACCCAATGGTAGCCTCGGGGAGTAGAAGCACCGAAATGTAAGCAAAGCGACGAATTAGTTATTCAGCCTAAACACCTTCCTATAAAAACTTGTCAGTTCACATATCCTGAAAATCAAATGATGATCTGCATATGGATATGACGGAATCTGCAGAGATACCAAGGGCTTACGTGACAAGTTCTTTTGTTGCGGATTCATCAAATATCAGATCTGAGAATGACAAAGAAGTGGAATTACAAATTTGTATTTCTTTTGATAATTTCATAAAGTTTATATAGGAGAACTTTGTATAAAAAGGATTGACTGTCCGCTCAACCAATAATTTCATAATGTTGTTGTAGCCCATGAACATCAAATCTATGTGGTCTATGTGGTGATTAAGACTACAAGCATAATTAATTTGCAAAAGCTCTATGTTTTATCCTGTATATTCTACTCATGTAACATGCCCGAATAGAAAGTAAAACAAGAGGAACCATATCATAAGATAGGGGGTTGCTTGGATGAGACTTTCATTTATTGGAAATACTTTTATTTTCCGTATAGTTTTTCCAAGCTTAGTTTGTCAGGTAGTTTTTTATTATATTAGTATCCATTTGGCCTATTCTAAGGAAACTTCTGATGAGAATTCAATATCATCTAAGGACATAGGTGGGCAAGTATTTCATCAGTGCTGACAGGATGATAAACATAATATTGTATGGTGCCTTAAATGTGATAGGTGATGCTACTGTAATGAATGCATCTCCACGTGGTTAGATTAACTATATTGGGGAAAGGTCACTGCTTAAAGATATAATTTCTCACTTTTCCCCCTTTTGTAGTTATCCTGACATGCCAGCTGAAGAAGCTCATAAAATTTGTTCTGCACGTCGAGGTTTTTGTACTTGCAAGATGTGTTTGCGAGGTAATAATAAATTGTTGATAAAGCCACCATCTGTTAAGAAATTGCCTGGATTTCAAAGGGGGTTATCCCAATATGTTGATAGGAGTACATTAGAGACATGTCTACACCTTATTGCTCTTCTCTATCTGGTAAGTGCAACTGCTTTGTTTAGATTGTTGGTTTTATATCATCTTTCTTCTCTTCTGACCTTATATTTATTCAAATCATATTAAAACACAAACCCAATATTTGACATCGCTGGCGGTTATGGCTGGTTAAGGGCACCTTCAGGCTTTTAATTTGGTAAAATCTCTCCGCTGTAGAAATTCAGCTGATGGACACGTCAAATATGGAACTCAAACAAGAGTAAGTTCACAAACTATTATTGATTTTCCCATGCATACATAAGTCATTACTCATTACATTCTAAATTAATTTTTGGACTCAGGACGGTAAGTATTGTTAATACAAATAAACTGTAAAAACGTTTATTAATATTTAGCGATCTCTTTGTGTTTTGTGGATAACAAATATAATGTTATCATAAGTAAAACTATAAGGATACATGTTATTTTTGTAAACTATTTTCATTGTAACCACCCGCATTTTTAGGTTACTTTTCATTTTCGAGAATTTACTATTCACTTTTACTATTCACATTTACTATTCATCCCGTAAAATTTTTAATCCACATTCTCGTAATATAAATTATTTTAGTAATAACCTGAGAGTTCGACCATCGTTAGATCATTTTTCGCAAAAGTTAAGTAAACATCGTTGCTTAAAGTTACACAGTCCGCTGCTTAACGTCCAACGTTTAAACATCACGCGATAACGAAAATCAACTCCTCGATAATTTTCCTATCGATAAATTTTAGATAACTCATAATTAATTTGAGAATTTTTAAGATTTATTATTTTTATATACCAATAAGCCCACGAACAAACTAAACTTACGTTTTAAACAATTCTACTTACATCCAGCTTAACGATTCCTCAAGACTGTTTCTAATATCTTTTGACACTTTTTACATTTTTGAAAAGTCAAACATATTTCCCTCCTCCTTTGACCAGCGAATTAGCCTTTACGTTCTACATTTGCTTAAATCGCATAACTTTTAAACTTCACGCAATAACTGTAGTTATCCCACGTATAACGAAAACCACATTTTGACATCTCATTTTACTTTTAGACTAATTTTAGTCTACTCTAAATAAATTCATGGTCGTTTCCCTGAAATTTTGTTCTTTTCTCGATAAACCTAATCATTGCTTTTGACCCGTATTTCCAGCTTTAAGCAGCGTTTTTGCACCCAATGAGACTTATCACCCATTTATATTTTTTAGATGGAGTATAATGATGAGTTTCATCATTCCAAAGTTCATATTTTTAGATACCCGGTTTTACGCTTTTATGCTTAACGACTTACGGTTTGGCATTTAACGGAACCAAATCATGCTCTAAACTCAAGATAAGATCAAAACTATCCACCTAAGTCATCTTATCACTATATGGCCGACTTAGGGGGGAGTCATCATTTTGGTGGCATCATCCTAACCATGGTTCATTTAGATCTTTACAAGTGTCCTAACTTAACCATGGTTAATATTTAACCCAATATATGGTTAACCAAACTTACCCTCCTATAAATAGGAAGTGAAATACATCCTAAACATCTTCACAAACTGTTTTGGGTCGTTCTTAGCTTAAATCCATCATATCTTCCATCATTTGATCTTTAAACTCAAGTTATGCAAAGAAGTTCCAAAGGATCAAGCTACTTCATCAAATCTCTAGCAAGATTAAGTGATATTCTTTAGTTTAAATCCACTCAAGTCACTTAGTACTTCATCACCAACTCTACAAAGTTTGCAAGGGTGCCAAGGTGTGGAAAGTTAAATTAAAGTTCAGCCATCAATCAAAGTCCGACCATATCCTTACTAGTTTCCTTTCTTATTGAAAGCCAAAAGTTGTAAGCAACTTATCACCACCATCATCTCATCTTTTATTCATAATCTTAACTATTTCATGCTATATATATAGTTACTATGTTGATCATGATGTATGAATCTTTAAAACAAGTTATAAGAACCTATATGTTAAACTTGGGTTAGTAAGTGTATAAATGATAAACTTTTGTACAAAATTTCCACAAAATCGAATTATATAGATCTGATATTTCGTTATTAGTATAATATTAAAAACAAATACGTAGTAATTTGAATCACCCGAAACGGACAAACGAGCCAAAGGTTATAGAAAAAAGAAGTTAGCGAACCTAAACGCCAAAACTCATGGAGTCGCTTTTGGTTATGCCTTTTAAAAGTGGTATCATCAAAAAGTTAAAACTAAAGTTGTCCGGAACGACGCTTTTCCTTTAATAGCAAAAGCTCGGACCTTGAAAATGCTTAAAAGACCATTATCTTCAAAAACGTAAACTGCCTATATTTAGTCTCATAACTATACTTTTGTCATAACTAAAAGCAAACCAAGAGGCCTAATGGCCATAAGCTTACACGCTACGGCTAAGGTCAAAACTAAGTCTCAAGACCATGGTAGTCAAGATCAAAGTCACGGCAAGACCATGCTAAAGCCTAAGGCTTGTTTACCAAGACCGTTAATTAAGGTGATCATATTTATGAAAACGACGAGAACTTGTAAAAACTAGATACTTATTAAAAACATGATAAACTTTATGTTATAGCAATCTTCACTCAAAACATATGTTGTATCTACTAAGTGCTACAAAAGTAGGGAGCTTCATGTGAGGTGTTTCATTTGAGTAAAACGATCGATGAGTTCGGATTTACGATTTAAAGTGTCCTATCTCCTAACGCTACTGCATGACCTCCAATTATGATGCCCTAACGGTAGTACGATATCTATAAAACAAACATGTTTTCACAACTAGACCATTTATATAAACAACATACACAAAAACCATATACTACATCATGATCAACATAGAGACGTATATAGGATGGTCTATGTTTTCCTAAACATTATTCCAAACCTAAGTCGCAACATTCTATTTTAGGTTGCTCGTAGAAGTTCCCACGGCATATCCATCATTCTCATTATACATTTGCTATCATTTACTTTGAGGTGAGTTCATAGCCCCACTTTCTATTACT
Organism: Chrysanthemum makinoi; assembly: GCA_910596185.1. Classification (NCBI taxonomy): domain Eukaryota; kingdom Viridiplantae; phylum Streptophyta; class Magnoliopsida; order Asterales; family Asteraceae; genus Chrysanthemum; species Chrysanthemum makinoi. The sequence continues at coordinate 17,406,137 of OU343216.1, read as the reverse complement.
TAATTGTTTTACAAACCCTTGGGGGAGATACATGCTTTATTTTAAACCGAACACATTGCTTTCAAACTATATACTTATCTGATTGTTTTATTAGCACTAAGTTTTATATTTCCAAACTTAAGTCCTTAATCATGAATCATTAATCACTATGTGAGAGTGGGTTGTACGAATAGATCTATTGGGATTGACTAATCCCATGTGTTTGCCCTAAAGGCAAACAAACGCATCTATATTTGAGTAACATTGTAAAAACGGCAATTTTACCCGATAGGCACGAATGACCGACATTTTCTCCAATTAATTTTGGAACACGCACGCTTGATTGCATGATGCTTATTCTAATAATAACTGTTGGTTTTCAAACCATTAGGTGAATTTATAACTCACACTACACACATAATGTGTTCAACCATCAAACAAACTCTATGAATTTCACTCAACCTTTGTGTTGACAGCTTACGCATGTATTTCAGTCCATAATGTCGGAAGTGGCACGAAGAGCAAGGATGGATCAAGAAGGCAATAAATTTTATTATCATTCGAAAACCAATTTAATGTATTTTGTAAACTTGGAACCATCTGGACCTCATTTTTGTAAACTCTGATATTTATATAAATCGAATGATAAATCATTTTTAAAACGACTCCAGACGGTTGTTATTGTTATGATCGTTGGCCATGAAGTAACACCCAGTTTGAATTCCGCTGCGTATCACGAAATTTGGGGTGTTACAGATTGGTATCAGAGCCACAGTTATAGAGAAACGGGTCTAATCGAGACTTAAACTATAACTACTTTTACAAACAAAACATTTTATAGCCTTCTCGTTCTCCGGCCTTCCATCCTCCAGACGATTATGTGACTTTTAGGCATTTTAAGCTATACAAACATACTAGTATATTGATATATACACTTGACTTATTTTCAATCATTTTAGCTAAACGATAGACTAAACATATCTCAGTATGCCTATTCTAAGGCATTACGACACAATCATATTTTCCCAATCTCCCAATCATGCTTCTACTCATGCATTTTAGGTTTACTTAAAACTTCCTCCAAGACATTGTAACTGACTACAATGGTCTTTTCCTACTTCCCACATTGGAGATACAATGGTCTCATTTTTTTCAAGACACTGTGAGATACAAAGGGTCTCTATTACATTCTCAGACACTGAAATCTACAGTGGTCTCTATTACATTCTTAGACACTGTAAATCCTACAATGGTCTCATTTATTCCTCAAGACATTGTGAGTTACACAATGATCTCTCCATCATTTCTCAAACCTTGTGAGTTACACAATGGTCTAATTTACTCGCAAACATTGTAAATTATACAATAGACTCTAGAAATTATCTTATAAACATTATATGATATTGTTTTACATGAAACCCGTCATCAATTTCCTTAATGGAAATACAAGAAATAGGATTTCTAAAGGACAAAGTGACTCATCATCTACAAAAGTGAAGTTCAAGAACTTTATCTAAATTCATCAAAGCTCTTCTCAAACCTTCATTGTTAAAGGTCCTGAATGCTAGCCAAGTATGGGACTATTTTAGGATTACTCACGATTTTCCCACACGCATCTACCCATACTATCTTCTATGCAATGAATGTGAAGACATAGGTTACAAGTATTTTATGGCCGGGACTTGCAACTGGATGGTTTGATATCGCCTTTGCTTAGTGGACAATTTCCCAAAAGCTATGAACACAAGTATACCTAATTTAGGTATTGGGAAAATTTATCGAACCTCGGCTAAATATAGCCTAATCACCTATATTTAACCTTGGGAAGTGGAACATGGTCCATTAACTATGTTCGACTTAAATTTTCAAACACTCGAACATATAAGGGTTATATTCATAATTTTTCCTACTTAAACTCGATAAACCACCAGAATTCATTAAAAAGATCTAGAGACACGAAAGTGTCTTACCACTCAAAGAAAATCTTAACATCTTATTTATACTACCTAATTTCATTCTTGAAAGTTTTAATTTATGAATAATCTGACTACTATCTTGGGATAGTCATCAAATCTTCTCGTCATTTCTTTAGAAGTACTAGCCCCGATTAGGTCTCAAGGATCATTTATTCACTTTTAATTTTAAAACCAAACTTGACATCTCTACCTAATAATGGTGTTAATATCGCTACACTCTTCTAATCGTCAACATATCACATCATTATCCTGAACCCCATTGAAATTCAAGATGTAAACTTCACGTGATCACCGTTTTTGAAACACTAGTAGACATAAACACTATACCTATATAGCCTTCATCTCGAAACCACCTAAGACAGGATCAACTTTGGAAATGGTTTGGATAACCACTTGCCACTAGCAAGACTTTCCCTACAACTACAGTTATCACATCATTACAAACCATTTCACACCTTTGATTAACAACAGTTACCCTAACAACAACAAAACTATTCCATTTTGAGGCACTATATAGACGAAAGTATTAGTTAACCATTTGATGGACTAAGGTCTTCAGAGATCACCCACGAAACAACTAAGGAAACCATACAAATATAAATTAGGCTCCATGCCGCACACTATTACCAAAAACTCCATGTTAGAAATTAAGGTTTTATTGATAGCCTCGATATAATAAGATATGATTCGTTTTGAGAATCGGGAAAAATCAAACTTTAGGTATATTGAACTCTATAAGATTTTAATAAAACCCTTTATATTATCAACTTAAGCCACATGGTATATACATATCAGATGACTAAACTTGAGAACACAAAGAGAATTTCGTGATACATCCACATTTCCTAGACAATTCAACATCGTACCACACCCTAAATTCGGACGGAATTTCATTAAGTGGTGAGACTGAACCACCCGCATTTTTAGGTTATTTTTCATTTTCGAGAATTTACTATTCACTTTTACTATTTACATTTACTATTCATCCTGCAGAAATGTTTAATCCACATTCTCGTAATAAATTATTTTAGTAATAACTGAGAGTTCGACCATCAGATCATTTTCGAAAGTTATTAAGTAAACATCGTTTTAAAGTTTCGTTTTAGACGGTCCACCGTTTAAACCTCACACGCATAACGAAAATCAACTCTGATAATTTTCCTCGCATCAGATAAATTTTAGATCACTCATGATTAATTTGAGAATTTTTAAGATTTATTATTTTTATGTTACCAAATATGCCCGCGTAACAAAACTAAACTTACGTTTTAAACAATTCTACTTACATCCAGGCTTAACGATTCTCAAGACTGTGTTTCTAATATGTTTTTGACACTTTTACATTTTTTGAAAAGTCAAACATATTTCCCTCCTCCTTTGATCATAAAGAAATTAACCTTGTACGCTTCTATATTTTGCTTAAATCGCGAATTTTAAACTTCACTAATAACTGTAAGTTATCCCACGTATAACGAAAACCACATTTTGACATCTCATATCACTTTTAGACTAATTTTAGTCTACTCTAAATAAATTCATGGTCGTTTCCCTGAAATTTCGTTCTTTTCTGATAAAATGCGAATTACACGTTTTTGACCCGTATTTCCAGCTTTAAGCAGCGTTTTTGCACCCAATGAGACTTAACACCCATTTTATATTTTAGATGGAGTATAATGATGAGTTTCATCATTCCTACAAGTTTCATATGTTTACGATACCCGGTTTACTTTTATGGCTTAAACGACTTACGGTTGACATTTAACGGAACCAAATCATGCTCTAAACTCAAGATAAGATCAAAACTATCCACCTAAGGCATCTTATCACTATATGCCGAATTTAGGGGGGGAGTCATTATTTGGTTGCATCATCCTAACCATGGTTCATTTAGATCTTTACAAGTGTCCTAACTTAACCATGGTTAATAATTAACCCAATATGGTTAACCAAACTTACCCTCCTATAAATAGGAAGTGAAATACATCTTAAACATCTTCAACAAACTTTTGGGTCGTTCTAGCTTAAATCCATCATATCTTCCATCATTTTATCTTTAAACTCCAAGTTTATGCAAAGAAGTTCCAAAGGATCAAGCTACTTCATCAAATCTCTAGCAAGATTAAGTGATCTTCTTGAGTTTACCTCAAGTCACTTATTACTTCATCACCAACTCTACAAAGTTGCAAGGGTGCCAAGGTGTGGAAAGCTAGCTCAATCCAAAGTCTTAAGCAATCAATCAAAGTCCGATCCTTACTAGTTACTCCTTTCTTATTGAAAGCCAAAGTTGTAGCAACTTATCACCACCATCATCTCATCTTTATTATTTATAATCATAACTATTTCATGCTATATATATAGTTACTATATTGGATCATGATGTACAAAAATCTTTAAAACAAGTTATAAGAACCTATATGTTAAACTGGGTTAGTAAGGTACAAACATAAACTTTTGTACAAAGTTTCCACAAAATCGACCACATATAGATCTGATACTTTTCATATTCTTGTAGATAATATTAAAACAAATACGTAGCAATTTGAATCACCCGAAACGGACAAACGAGTCAAAATTTGTAGACAAAAGAAGTTAGCGAAACCTAAACGCCAAAATCCCATGTGGTTGTTTTTGGTTCTGGCTTTAAAAGTGGCACTTCTGGTCCGAATCATCAAAAACTTAAAACACGAAAGTTGTCCGAACGACGTTTCCAAAATAAGAAAAAGCTCGGACCTTGAAAACGCTAAACAGCTATAATCTTTCAAAACAGAAACCGCTGCCTATATTTAGTCTCATAACTATACTTTTGTCACTACTAAAAGTAAACCAAGAGGCCTAATGGCAATAAGCCATGACCACTACGCTAAATCAAAGCTAAGTCTCAAGACCATGGTAGTCAAGACCAAAGTCACGGCAAGGCCATGGCTAAAGCCTTAAGGCTTGTTTACCCAAGATCGTTAATTAAGGTGATCATATTTTATGAAAACGATTTCAGAACTTATAAAAACTAGATATTTATTAAAAAACATGATAAACTTTATGTTATAAACAATCTTCACCAAACATATGTTGTATCTACTAAGTGCTACAAAATTAGGGAGCTTCATGTGAGAGGTTTCATTTGAGTAAACGTATCGATGAGGTCGGATTTACGATTAAAGTGTCCTAGCTCCTCGAACGTTTATGCATGACCTCAATTATTGATGCCCTAACGGTAGTACGATATCTATAACCAAACATGTTTTCAACTAGACCATTTCTATAAATGACATACACGAATACCATGTACTACATCATGATCAACATAGAGACGATAGATGGTCTATGTTTTCCTAAACATTATTCCAAACCTAAGTCGCAAACATTCTATTTTAGGTCGCGTAGAAGTTCCCACGGCATATCCATCATTCTCATTATACATTTGCTATCATTTACTTTGAGGTGAGTTCATAGCCCCACTTTCTATTACTTAATTGTTTTACAAACCCTTGGGGAGATACATGCTTTATTTTAAACCGAACACATTGCTTTCAAAACTATACTATCTGATTGTTATTAGCACTAAGTTCCGTAGATTTGCCAAACTTAAGTCCCTTAATCATGAATCATTAATCACTATGTGAGAGTGGGCGCGAATATTGTGAATAGACTATTGGGATTGTCCCGCTTGTGTTGGCCCCGTTAAAGGCAAACAAACGCACTATATTTGAGTAACATTGGTAAAACGGCATTTTACCTCAGGGCACGACCGACATTTTCTCCAATTAATTTTGGAACACGCACGCCTTGATTGATGATGCTTAGTCTAATAATAACTGCTTTGGTTTTCAAACCATTGGTGTGAATTTATAACTCACACTACAAACATAATGTGTTCAACCATCAAACAAACGCTATGAATTCACTCAAACTTGTATTGACAGCTTAAGCATGTATTTCGTGTCATAATGTCGAAGCCGCTACGGAAGAGCAAGGACTAGATCAAGGCTATAAATTTTATTATCATTCGAAAACCAATTTAATGTATTTTGTAAACTTGGAACCATCTGGGACCTCATTTTTGTAAAATATGATATTTATATAAATCGAATGATAAATCCTTTAAAACGACTCCAGACATTTTCTATTGTTATGAATGTTGTGCCATGAAGTAACACCCAGTTTGAATTCCGCTGCGTATCACGAAATTGGGGGTGTTACATTCATATAGTCATTTAATACAAATTATTGTAATAATTCATTTTTTGTAATAGTTTATTAGGATGGGTAAAAACCACAACCCATGACCCATACCCATGGAGCATATCCATAACCCATGGAGTTAACCCATACCCATTTGACTAGATGCATTGCATCTATTAGATACATTGTATCTACTTAGATACCCATGGTTCAAACCATAACCCATGACTCATGACCCATAACCCGTAAACCCATGGGCAAAAGATGCCCATGGACCTGGAGTTACACTAGACGGATCCTCAAGCAAGGATCCGTGGGATCCGCGGCAATGCTGGCAAGAATTTACCTATAAATAGAGAGTCATTTCTTCATTTTTACTCACCCCTCTTCTTAAAAATTTCTCTCATATTCTCATACCTTTCTAACAAAAGATCACTGATCTAGAGAGTTGTTCTTTCTTTCTTCTATTGTGATTCTCATATAGGTCCTTCTATAAGGCCAGATCACGGAGCATTCTACAAGTCATCCAAGGTAACCTTGATTGATTTGTTCCTCCATAAGATTTCTTTAGCGAAGATCTGTATTCATATTTCATATATTTGTTGTGTTATAGTAGTGTTGGTTTGGTCCTCCGTGTTACGGACTCGATATTTAGCTTTGTACCAGAAAAAGGTGTAAGCAACGCTAGAAGGCTTCTCCGCCAAGTTGAAGGAGTTTATGACATAGTGCTTGAACTCTCGAAAAGTAGTACTCTGGGAGTGAGAAAGGAAGGTGTCCTTGTAGCCGAACCACTATAAATCGTTGTAAGTCATTTACCTCTAACTTTACTTACTTTACTTGCATTACATAGATCTATACTATCTCCTCATTCACACTTCACATAACATCAATCTAAAAGTTTTTGAAACTAACTTAAAATCGGAAAAACTATTCAACCCCATCTTCTAGTTTTCCACAATTGGCATCAAGAGCTAAGTTTATAAAAGTTTTAAAGTAAACCGTATTTTAAAAACTTCTGATTACTATGGGTTCTCAAAATTACAAGGAAGGCAATCCATGCAACCACCACACTACTTGAAACTAATGGTTTTTATATTGGAAAATAGATTCAAACGTATGAAGTCTAAAGATATTGATCTTGGTACATCATCAGTTGAAGGCGATTTGAAGCCACCGAAAAAGATGAAAATGGAAATTTAGTTAACATACCTCATGATAAACTCACCGATGATATTAAGAAAAAGCTTTCCAAAAAATAGTGAAGCTAAATGGTTTTTATATAATGCATTACCCAAAAGGAATTAAAGAATTCCATGCTTAAAACCTCTAAAGAAAGGAATTCCTTAGTAAGAACTCATCGGTAATCAACAAGTGAAAAACAATAAAATAGATTTATTTGTTCGAACAATATGAAAAAATTTTCAATATCGATGAGGAAACTATAGATCATTCTTTTCTAACTTTAATACTATAATTACATTCACAAGCACTTTATGAATCTTTCTAGTCATAATCATGTTAGGAGATATCTAAGGGCACTTCCATCCAAGTGGAGATCTAAGGTGACAAGAATCGGTGAATCAAAAGACTTGACAATCCTCACCTTTGATGAACTCATAGGCAACTTAAAGGTCTATGAGCTTGTCCTTGCTAAAGATTCTGAAGCCTCAAAAGTAAAAAGAAGAATAAATCTCTTGCCCCTAAAGCCAGCGTCTCAATCGATGAAGAGAACTCCTCTCGATAGTCATGACGAGGAGTATGCCAGGCGGGTGACTTCAAAAAAGTTCTAGAAGAAAGGAAGATACGCCAAACAACCATATGACGACAAGAAAGATTCCGAAAAGCAAAGAGGACAGAAGGCAAGGGATGATCACGCTTGCTTTAAATGTGTAGGGACCCAAACCACTTTATTAGTAAGGTCCCAAACGATGATCAAAAACATTCTGGAGCGTTCGTGGGGAATGAGCGAGGAGGAGGACTAAGAAATTGTCTCATGGCAATGACGAGGTATCACTAATACTATAGTAACTCATCATTAGATGATGACTCATTGCATAATGAATATGATAAACTTTGCAAAATTAGCTTAAAAGTAATCAACAAAAACAAGTTTTTGAAAACCAAAACCAACGTTTAGAAAAGGAAGTCATAGAGTTAAAGGAAAAATTAAACGCCTAGAAAAGGAAGATAGCAAGCGGCTTTATGAACTTCATGCTCAACTTCAAACACTAGTTGATCATATAGACTCTAAGATTGCTAGAGTGAATACTAATACCCTAGATATGATATTGGATAGTGAAAAAACATGAAACAACCAAAAAGGTTTAGGTTTTTAGCAACTTGATGCGTCAACTAGTGAAAACAAAGAAACACAATTTAAAAGCAATAGAGAAAATAAACCATCAGAATGATCCCACGGATCCCACAAAAATGGAACCGACTAGTGTACATCTGTGGATCCGTAACTGTCAGCAAACAAGGTAATAATATAGCTTCCTCATCTAGAACTGATTTTGTTACAATATGAAGAAACCAACCCATGTTACCATTAGACAACCACCTCCAAGACATAATCAAAGTTTTACAAGAAAAAAAGGTCCATCCTTTCAAAATCAATACATCTAGGAGACCTAATAATGTTTATCCGAGAAGTAACCATCAAATGGGACGAAATCCAAATATGCAAATGGCTTCCACTGTCCTCAAGCACCATGGAACACATACTCATCCTTATCCATATATGTTCAACATGAATGGAATGTTTAACACTAATGGACCCATGAACAAATGGGGACCAATATTTTGAGTTAATTGCTTTTCTTAGGTGTAGTTAAAGGTCTAATTCCAGATCCGATGAGTGGATCATGATAGCGGGTGCACGGTGCACATGACCGCAATAAAGATTTATTCTCATACCTAATTAATGGAGGAAATGTGGTATTTGAAATAGCAAAATCATCGTAAGGTATGATTTCTAACAAATCTCTAACCATTAACGGCGTGTGTCGAGAAAACCTAAACTTTAACCTCTTAAGTATAGGAAAAATATGTGATAAAAAGTGCAACGTATTTTTGAATCAAACCGTAGTAAGATATTAAAAAATGGTATCACTATAGGTAGAGAATTAGGAAACATGGAGTCTATGTCATTAAAATCGGTAATGAACCTAAAGACAACCTAGGTCTTACTTCTATGGATGATACTTCTGACCTTATGCATCGAAGATTGGGTCATGCCAATATAATTTCTTCAATCTATCATCTAAAGATCTAGTAAGAGATCTACCAAAATTAAAACATGAACATCACTTTTGTGATGCTTGTAACGTAGGAAAACAAGTCCATGCTAGTCACAAAGCTAAAAACATGGTCTCTACAACTAAGTGTCTAGAGTTACTACACATGGATTTATTTGGTCCATCCGCTATCCAAAGTTATGGAGGTAACTACTACACTTTGGTTATAGTGGATGATTACTCTAGGTACACCTAGACTAATTTTTTAAAGAACAAAACTGAAACGTTCAATTACTTTGAAATATTAAGTAAGAAAATTTAAAGAAAATTAGGAAGTCCTATAGTGTCTATTAGAACGGATCATGGTAGGGAATTCAATAATGAAGTGCAATTTGGAGCCTTTTGTGAGGCTAATGGTATTACTACACAACCTACTCCTGCACTCCACAATCGAATGGGGTTGTTTAAAGAAAGAATAGAACCCTAAAGAAAGTTTTGAGTGCAATGTAGTTGATGCTTCCAGCATTACATATATCGAGTCTTATTAGACCATTTCTAGGTAAAACTCCATACAAGTTACTGAGAGCAAAAAGCCTCACAGATCACTTTAGAGTCTTTGGTAGCAAATGTTTTCTACTTAACACTAAAGATTACCTTACAAGATTTGATCCTAAATCTTGAAGGCATCTTTTAGGTTACTCTCCTAATAGCAAAGCTTAAGTCATATTAAATAAAGAAACAATGAAGGTTGAAGAGTCATTAAATGTAAAATTTGATGAGAGTCCACAAACCTACTCTACCTCTTGTGCGATGTGAAGTTGTAGAGTGAAGCTATTGTAATAAAAGAAAAGACAAAAGGAAGAAGAAGAAACTTTAAATTATGAAATCATAAATATTAAAGAGTCCAAGATCATCCAGTAGATAATGTTGGAATCACTCTAAACCATAATCAAGTGTTAGTTATTCATATGTAATAGGTAGCTTATTATGGCCTTTATGTTTGTTATTAGCCTTAAGCTTATGTAGAAGGCCCATGAGCTTAGGCCCAAGCCAATAAGGAAAAGGGAAGGAGTGGGAGTGTTGCCCTAGCTCCTTGCCTATAAATACCCTTGTAAACCTTCATTTAAAGGTTGGTTGTTCAAGTTATTCTCTTTCACTCACACCTCATAACGGTCTTAGCATTAGTGTGTGTGTGTTGGTTTATTGTTCAATTTCCTCTCTATTCTTTCTATTAAGCTTGTTTGTAAAACTAGTGACCTAAGTGGTATCAAAGCCTAATAGTTGGGTGAACGTTTGTTTTTGAAGTGGGTTTTGGTCCTACGCGTAAACATAACGTGGTTGATACTTTGGTTCGCTTAAAAACTTGTTTTACACTTTTGAATCAAGATTCTTGTACTTTCAATGTTTTGAGGTGTTAAAATACTTGTTTTTTGCAAAAAGTTTCAAACTTTACGCGTGGATCTAAGTTTTTAAGCGTGTTTTTGTTCGTGGGTGTGGATTCTCTCTGCGTAACCCGTTTAGCCATTTTGATTCATCAAGTTTCACACTTTTGTGTTATTTTGTTGATATTGAAGCTATTCCATAACAAAAATCTGGTTTAGAAACAAATTTTGGGCAAAATCATTTTCTGAGTAAGCTCTGGCGTAGTGAAACCCTAATCTTCTGGCGTAACTTTATCCTTGGTTTGATCTTCAGTTTCGTGGTTAACTCCGTGGTTTCTTGCTTGGATAAGCACGAAAACGTCGACTTTAGATATCTTTTGCCTTTGTGATAGTGTAAAGATCATTTAGAATAAAACCTAAACTTACGCATAAGCATAAAGCTTCGGCGTAGAAATCCTATAAGATTCATCTTACGCCTAAGCCTAGTCTTACGCATAAGGTAATCCTAAGCCTAACTTTCTCACGCCTAACTTTTACGCATAACTTTAGCATCTTTTCCATACTTACGGCGTAAGCTAAATCTCTGTAATAGTGATTTGATGCGTAACTTTGGTGTTTTTACGCATAAGTTCTACTTGGTTTCTTGTGATTTCTAAGCCTAAGGACACTTCATCAACAAAGGTTCATTCGACTACAAAGATCCATTTTACCAACACAAGTTTTCAACATGTCACAACCACCATACTCTAACTATTTCCCTTACACTTATTCTCAGCGTCAACAACAACTAACTCCACAACATCAACAATGGAATCAACAACAAGCAATTTATCAACAACAATTTAATCAACAACATACTCCACAACTTGCTGCAATTCCACAACCTCAAATGGTTCAACCACCACCAAGTCTTCAAGTTCAACCCTACACAAATGAATTCAATCAACATCCATCAAGGAACACTATGAAAGAACCCACTTGGTTTTGTGTGAAGCTTTAAGCGACCAACAATCAATTCATGAGGTTTGGATCACTTGATAGACCTCAATGCTCACTCCGGAAACTACGATCAATGGGTGATAAGGTTCTTTAGGTTTTGTGATCTGACGAAGCCACATGGAAAGTTCTTAAAGAAGGTTATCTTGGAAGGTCCATTTCAGATGCCTCTTGTTGTGTACCGATCCAAATGCTATTCCACCAAGAGATGAACAATCCAACATTGCTCTTGTTGCCGACTTGAATCCTCAGAACTTCTACACTATGAGGTGAGCTTGCAATGGAATATCCTCTTAGGATTACCTAACCCAATTCTTGAAGTGTTGATGCTCAGGCGCAAAGGAAATGTGGGATCATATTCATCTTCTTATGGAAGGATCACGTACTCAATCGGGAGGATATGGAATCCAAAATTTACTTGGCTTATGAACACTTCATGATTGAACACGGAGAGACACTAGAGTCTTATCATCATCGTTTTTTAGACATCATCAATGATTTGGATAAACACAACATCATCATGCCAAGAATTGCATTGAATACTAAGTTCCTAAGTCTTGGTCTGAATGGGAGAAGTATGTCATTTTTCTCCGTCAAGCGAAGAACATGCATCATTCTACATATGGATTGTTGTACGATTACTTGAAGCCTCATGAAAGGAAGTTGATAGGGAAAGGATTCTCCGTGCTCAAATTGCTCCACCGACACATCGGGAAAATCAACAACTTGCCTTATATGCTCCAAGATTTATTCTCCTCAACCGGCAACTCAACCAACTGCTACAATCACACCATATGATCCTTCACAACCTCAATCTCAACAAACTCAATTGGTTCCATACAATAATAACAATGCTCAAGCACGCGATTGAAGCTAATGAGGAATCCGATTCGGTTGCTGCAGCAAAAGATTTGCTATGATTGCTAATGCCTTTAGCCGTTATACCAACAAATCCAACAACCGTATTAGTTCCTCATCTAATACAAGGAATCAAGGTACATTTGTGAACAATGGGCGAGTTGAAGTTGAGAATCGTGGTTATGGTGCGTCGGATGGGGTGGTCAAGGGTTTAATCTTTGTGGGTAGGAATAACAATCGAGCTCAAGTGGTGGATCAGGGAAATGCTCAAAATGGGTTGAATGGTCTTGATGCTACAAGCGCAATGAGAAGGGACATGGGCTAATGCATGCCCAAAGCCAGGACTGGTGCTTATTTCAAGAGGCTCTTCTTTTGGCTCTTAAGGATGAAGGCTGGTGGAACTCTCACGGACAAAAACGAGCTTTATGGCAAATCTTGATTCGGATGATGATATGGAGGACTTGCAGGCCAATGCAGTTGTTATGTTGATGGCCAATATGCATGAGTTACATGAGTGACCGCAGGGCCCGATGTATGACAGCGATGGCTTGTCTCGGTACCGAACAAACCATATTTATCTCGATCTCATATCTCCGCCAACATACGAATCGGCAAGGCTCCGAGAATGTTCAAAATGAGTCGTCCACATCTCATTCCGACGATTTTCAACTAGACCCGTAGTTATATTTGACGATCAAGATGACCAGCGGTTTCCCTTGATAATCAAATTGACTCGTGGTTATACTTGAGGATCTTAATGATCATGTTGTGACTCGTTGAACAGCCGAACTTTTGCCTCATCAGATTTTTGCGTTTAATACAAGACCAACAGGACCATAGTGGAAAATGTCGTTAATGGGACTTGAAAAGCAAAAATGCCTTTATTAACCAAGGATTTTGAATGTTTACAAAAGCAACTCAACTTTTTCAAAACTCAAGAAAAACGTGAAAGCGGTTTTGAAGCGACCTTTGCCAAATCTCATCAAAGCGAAAAATATTTAGAGGCAGATCATTGATCTAGCAGCCGAAGAATGCTTTGTTATGCGAAATAGAACAAGCGAAACATGAACATAAAAAGCAAATTAATGCTCTCACCTTGGAAAATCAAAAGCTAAAATTGAGTTGTTAACTTGTCAAAAACAGTTCTCTGCATACAAAAAGCATTCAACGAAGCGAATAGATGATCATCTTGAAGAAATCATCGGCTTGCAAAACAAACTTAAAGAGTTTAAAATTGTTGTTTACAAACATGGCGAGTCGGTCACGGCTATTGAAAAGTTTACTTTAAAACCCAATCCAAATGGATATGGACGAATCTTGTGATTACAAACCTAAGCTTTCAACAAAGCATTCAAACCAAATCACGAAGTTTCGGTCTGAGAATATAAAATTGATAATTACATTTATGAGTGTTGTTGAATATCATCGTCAAGAGGAATTAGATCACGAGCGAGAGTCGATCAAAATTAGAAAAAGTTGTTTACAACAAACCTTTTAACTATTCAAAACGGTCACTTTCGTCACACCAGCAGTTCTTCTAACACACCAAGGATTATCATAAAACGTCGAGTCTTCTAATGTTAATCCCAAACGGATTATGCAACTTATGGTCCTTTACCTTCCATCGATGAAGTAAACTCAAAACACGAAAATCGCAAAATTCTTGATATTTTGACATTTTCATAGGTGACCTCAAAACTTTACAACATGAGATAGAATATCATTACGAAATCAAAGTTCAACATTTTCAATAAGCCTCTGCGAGAACAAAGACATTTTTGAGAAAAATCTTTTACCAAATGTTAAAATTTGAAAAGTTGTGCATTGTCTTGGGAAAGGGACTTTCATAAGGAACTTGGATAATGAAGGTCGTTTTAGAAAAGCGAAACATCTATTTCTAATACTAAACGTAAAAGAAAATGTTGAGAAAAGATGTTGATCGACTCTTGGAAGATGTCATCTATGTTGATGTCCATAATGTTGTGCTATTGAATTCTTTGTCATATGCATTTGATTATATCTCTGTGATCTTGTTGATTACTGTGGTAAATGTTGAGAACACTAATAATGCTTGGTCGAGTCCTTAAAAGTTGAAAACAAGCGATTGTCAAACGAACTTTCAAATGCAATACGTCGTCTTAATTGGTGTCAAAAGATATTCACGATCAACAACTTGCTTTTCAACACAAAATGCCGATTGCGTGCAAAATCTTACGATCCTAAAATTGAGCAACTGGATGATCAAAGCGTGTCTTTTAAGTGTCAAATCTCAAAATATGAACAAGAACTTGTAAAAGTTAAAAGGAATATGGTGTCATATTTGATTTACTCAAAAGACTCGTGATGAAGCATCAAATGAACTTGATCATTATCTTGCACACACTAAGGAAGTTATGCATTTTCTTTGGAAATGTTAGATTACGAAAATCAAGATCGATTCACACTATCTTCAAGTTAAGAGAAATGTTAGGAAAGTATGAACAACTTCCGCCTACTGTGATTAAGAGAATAGCACCGGTAACACTTAGTAATCATGAACCTAGAATCCCTACTGCCAAATCACAAGTTGCTAGCGTGCTTCCTTCTCTTGAAAGCGAGGAATAGTTGAGTCTTTTCCAGCGTCCGCACTTCACGGCCTAGGAGCACTACATGAAGAATAGGAAGTTCGACCTAAGAAAAGATCAATAAGGAATGCTAAAGTAGAAGAACACCCTAGGACTATGAATAAGACTCACGTTGCCTCCACTATAGATATATTGCGTCTGGCAAATGTAATAGAAATAGTGTGTGCGAATGCTAAACCGTTAAGTACTTTTGATATTGAGTCTGATGCACCTTGTGTTATTTGTGGTAAAAGTATGAATTCTGATTGTCATGATAAATGTGTTGCTAAAGCTATCATATCTTGTTTAAGGAATCCTAGAGCAGGAATACCTCTAGGCCCACTAATCTTTCTAAGTGCATTAGCGGTAGACCGCCCTCTTTAGATTCTAAGAAGCGCATTCTTTGTCCTGTAGCTCGGTTTCACCTCCTAGGAATGTAGTACCACCTAGTGCATTCACTAAGACTAAAGCAAATACTAGTTGGAGATGGCAAAATGGATATATAACACACTAGGATTTAAATGGATACCTAAAGCTATTGATGTTTGTATATCTACTATAAGCGCTTTGGAACCCTCTAACATTTCGGGTTCCACATCTACTTCTATTCCATCACATTATTAGTGCATTATTGTAATGCGGTGATCAGATCATTCTCTGGATTGTTGATAGCGGATGTTCAGACACATGACGGCAATCTTAAAGCTGTTATCAAACTTTATTGCAAAGTTCATTGGCCTTTGTCGGGTTAGGGAATGATCACTTAGCGGCTATCATGGACTCACGGAGACTATATCAATGGGAACATCGAAATTAGCAGGGTTTACTATGTGGAAGGCCTTAGTCACAATCTGTTTTGATGGAGTCGGGATTGTGATGGAGATTTGGAGGTTGCTTCGGGGAGAAAACTTGTTTCATTAAGTGATCTACAAAGGAAATGACCTTATGCGGCTCGTAATTCTAGTCTTACACTATCTCTATGCAAGACATGGTTGCTTCATCTCCCATTTGCTTACTTTCAATGGCAACATCAACAAAATCCTGGCTATGGCATGCGTCGTCTCACATCTAAACTTTCAAACCATCACCAACCTTGCTCGACACAAACTAGTTGAAGGACTCCCACGATTTTGGTATTCTAAAGATCACCTTTGCTCAGCTTGTGAACAAGGCAAAGCACTGGTGCTCATTTTCCTTCAAAGGTGGAACCACGGCTCTCGGCATGTGCTTCATCTTCTTCACATGGATTTGTGTGGCCCGATCTTGGCGTGCAAGCGATCAATGGCAAGCTACATCTTAGTAATTGTTGATGACTATTCACGATGGACTTGGGTCTACTTTCTTTGAAGCAAAGATCAAGCTCCACAGATGATCATCACCTTTCTTACGAAAATACAAGTTGACTCCGAAACACGTTCGACAAATCGGAGCAGACAGGCACTGAATTTGTTAACAAAACTCTTTGAATTTTATGAGAAAGTGGGAATTGACATCAGACATCTATTATTGCGTACACGAGAACAAAGCGGAGTTGTTGAAGAAGCGAAACCGAGCGTTAGTGGGCTGCAGAACAATGTTAATCAATGCTAAACTTCAGTTACTTATGAAGGCGTATCTCTGCATGCTATACTCAAAACCGTTCTATGATTACAAAGCATACAACAAAACACCTTTTGAGCTTGTCCATATGAGAAAACCGAATCTCAAACACTTTCATGTATTTGGATCTCTTTGCTATCAGAATAATGATCGTGATGACTTTGGAAAGCTCAAAGCCAAAGCTGACATTGGAGTCTTTATGGATATTGTGATAATTCTAAAGGTTTCGAATCACGGAATCGTCGAACAAAGGAGGTTATGGAAGCGATTCATGCTCATTTTGATGAACTTACGAGTAATACGAGTATATGACTTGGAACCGGACACAACCGCTTAAACTTCCCCAAACCCCATCATCATGAACAAAGCCCCGACTTACTCGTCAACAAATGGAAAGGTTATTTGCTCCATTTGATTGGCGATATTGATGAGCGTGCTCGAGTGTATCATTTGTTCCGTATCAACTTTAATACCTCTACACGATACATACAACACTCGGTTGAAGAAGCACCACGATTGACTCCAACACAGAGTTGACAAACCGCTTCCAACAATGATGAACGGTGATGATGTGAATGAAGTACCCCACACCAGATTTTGATCCAAAGCGTTCTTGCCCGTTTGCTAATGAGGCTACTTTGATGTGCGGAATCTTCAACAAACCATTTGAATCCTCGAAATCTGCACAATGTATACCAACATCAACCCTCCACACATAGATGGACAAAAGACCATCCTATGGAAAACATTATTGGCAACCGAATCAACGGTCGTTACAAGACAAGCGTCTTCACAGGATGGTGAACATTGCATTTATGCACTCAGCATGCACCAATCGAAACCTAAAACATAAAAGCCTTAATGACAAAAGACAACTGGATTGAATCCATGCAAGAAGAACTCAACCAATTCAAGCGTCTTGAAGTATGGGAAATGGTTGAAAGACCAACGGTCTCGTCATTGGTCTCAAATGGATTTGGAAAAACAAATTGGATCTTTGAAGGGTTATCGAAATAAGTCACGTCGGTGGCTAAGGGTTATCGTCGGGGAGAGGGGTATTGACTTTGAAGAATCATTTGCTCCGGTTGCTCGTCTTGAGGCTGTTCGGATATTTCTCGCGTTGCGGCTCATATGAATATGACGGTCTATCAGATGGATGTCAAAACTGCGTTTCTCAATGGACAACTTAAAGAAGCGGTTTATGTCGGTCAACCGGATGGATTCGTTGATCGAGTTTCGAATCATGTACAAAGCTGAACAAAGCTCTCTATGGTCTCAAACAAGCTCCTCGGGCATGAATGCGATAAGCTATCATCTTTCCTCATTGCTAATAATTTCACCAAAGGTCGGTTGATTGACTCTTTTTTACAATATCACGGGGAACATATCTTAATTGTTCAAATTTACGTGGATGACATCATTTGTGGGTCTACACGTAAAAAGTTTTCAATAAGCTTTTGCAAAACTAATGAAGAAAAATTTTGAAATGTCCATGATGGGTGAACTTACGTTCTTTCTAGGACTACAAGTTCATCAATCACCCGTGGTATTTTCTTGAGTCAGTCCAAATATGCCCTTGAATTGTTAAATAAAATTTGGAATGAAAACTGACAACATATGCCACACCATGGCTCATACCAAGAAGCTAGGCATTTGATTTACATGGGAAATGGTGGACCCTACAAAATACCGTAGTATTATTGGGTCTCTCATGTATCTAACGGCCAGTAAGACGATATTGTCTTTGTTGTATATCTTTGCTCCGTTATCGGTCGCGACCAGCTGAAACCCACCTCTCTGAGGCTAAAAGAATCCTCTGATACATCAAGGGAACCATTAACTAGGGAATCTGGTATCCGAAGGATTACGGTTTTGAACTAATAAACTTTTGGGGCGTGACCACGCAGGGATGCTTAGATTCACGGAAAAGCACTTGGGAGCTTTACAATTTCTTGGTGATAAGCGGTGTCATGGCAATCGAAGAAGCGAGGATTGTACATGTTTGTCCTCAAGCGAAGCGGGAATATGTAGCCATGTCGGTATGTTGTGCTCAAGTCATTTGGATGAGAACACAACTCAAAGACTATGGTTCACGTGTTTGGCGTCAGATGTCGCTGCGTGTCCCGACATGCCAGTGCGATCTCGTGCAACTTCGATTCAACACTTTCGAAATCAAAGCACCGATCTTCGATATCATTTCATCAAGGATCCGTGGAGCAGGGTCTTGTTGAATTATATTTTGTGGGTACAGAATACCAATTGGCGGATCTTCTCACCAAAGCCTTGCCTCCAGCTAGGTTTAATGAGTTGGTCCACGGTTGGTATGAGGTGTTTGACTCAAGAGGTGGATGACCTCCTAAAGCAGTCTTAAAAACTGTCAAACACCAAAACCTCTTTTGTAAATATTTTTCAAAAACAAAATACAAAAATATAAATCGATAAAATCAACAAAAATATTCTTCTATCTATTTCTTTCAAACATCATGAAAGTACAAATCTTGAGTCAACACTTTGTTCTTAAATCTTTCACTATTTTTCAGAACAAGTGTTGAGGGGGAGAAAGTAAATATTTTTTGGTTTCATAAAACCTTGTACTTCCATGTTTTCAATATTATGTTGTTTCTTCTAAAATGGTGGATAAGTTTCTTTGTCATATACTCTCGGACTCAAATGTTTTAACAAAACTCAAATTTATTTCAGCAGTCGAGGGGAGTATCGTGAAGTTTCTTTCCTTACAAATGTTTTGTCTTACTAACGAGGAAGTTAAAGGATCTTGTTTGGAACCTCTTTGGGTTAGAGGGATTTGAATGTGTCAACTTGTAAATTAATTCATTTACTCCTAAACCACAAATTCAAACGGCCCAAATCAAATCTTCTAAATCCGTTCAATTTCATAATCTATAAGTTCTAAAAGCATTTTTAATCAAGATGATAAACAAGGTTTCTAAAATTCTTTCAAATCAGCGGTTAAAACTCTTTAAGCGATTTTGGAAAATTGTTCACTTTCAAAACGAATTGGGTGTTTATGCATAAAGTGTTTGGATTGGGTTGTGTTAAAACCTTTCTTGTGTCTATTAAACTTGTTTCAATCGTCAAAACCTACATCCCAAGATCTTAAATTTCATTAATTTGTTCTAGGGTTCTTATAGCATCATCTGGGTTTTTCTTTTACGTATGATATGTTATTAGGTAGTCAAGAAAGTGTTAGAATAAGTTTATATGCATGTTTGTTTAACCTTTAAATTAGCCGAAACATCGGCTTTGTATAAACTTAAGTTTTAGGTTTTTTAGGGTTCATCTCCCATAAATCTTTTGATTACGTGGTGGAAATGTGTTAAATCTTGTTCCATTGCACTCATAAGCATCTAGGACACTCGAAACATTCTTGTTTGATTTGTGTAGCTATATCCCCTACGTAGATTAAGGGTTTAGGGTTTAAGTAATTTTACTCCTAAGTCTTTTACATGTGTATACATATGTTCTTATGCTTGTTTTGTGATCTAAAGGAATATTTGGAGTTAACACAATCAAGTTTTTTCATGTTTATATTTAGGGTTAATTATTAAATGTCTTGGAATCTTTAGGTGTTCAAACCGTTACGCTTAAGGAATACTTTATGCGTAAAGGTCACGCTAAAATGATCTTTGTAGCTCTGCATAAAAGGGTCTATAGTGGATTACGTGTATCTTGGAAAGATATTAAGTAAACAAGGCTTGATACGCGCATAAGCTTTTCTTTCACAGTAAATTATGCGGCGTAACATCTAGCTTTTCCACTATAGCGTAAAGCAGCCTTTGAACTTGTCTTGTACAGCGTAAAATGCTTACGCTAAGCGGTCTTCACGCTTGTACTCCTACGCATAAGCTCCTTTCTTACTAATAAGGATCCTTGTTACTCATAACCCGTGTTCACTACTTTTGGCGTTACACATATGTTACTTGTTAAATGTGCATAGGTCACTTAAATATCGATGTTTTCATATAAGCTTACAAGGAATTTAATATGTTGTATGTTAAGTGAATTATTGCTCTTTGAAATTTCAAAATTAACATGTTCACGTAACTTATCACATCAACTTCATACATTTGGACTAATGTGACTTTGGACTTGTAACTAACATAAACATGTTACCATCATACAAGTAATTAGATAATAAATGGAGACTAATACAAACACATTGTGTTTCCATATGTACATCTCTTTGTCTAATGACTTTTCGAGATCATGAAATGGTACCATCAAGCAACATCAATGCCCGGTGAGCTCTCGATGTAAACACATTCCAAGCTGGATCACGACAAAACAATTGTAAGAACTATCTCAGTGTCATCTTGACTGCCGTATGCTCATAATCATCTTGCGGATTTGCTGTAAGGACATCATACGCTACATCCATTCAAATTCATGTTCACAAAGTCATCTGATGATGAGTATGATTCATAGATGAGGTAATACAATTTAGGTATGACATTAAGCGAGAAATGGATGGAATTCCATGCTTGACCTTTCCGGTTAATCAACCGGTGGGGCAGGAGGAGGTCAAGGCTGGCGATTCTCCCACTTATGGAAGATCCATTGTAAACATTTCTTACCCCATCGGTGTGGTTATCAACATTAAGGATCGAGGTGTCCTTGTCTCTACAACTATTGAAATGAAGCAACCACGCTTACCGCGAAAGAAAAGCGTGGCAGAAGATATGGAAATATCCAGACGAAGGAGATTACGATCATGATAAGGATGAAAGAGTCGCGATGATGATAATTTGGTGGTTTGAAGTGGAAAATGATCGCGAAAAATTTTGAAGAAGTTGCTAGAACGAAGGAAAAAGTTAATGAAGGAATCAGGACAACTACGGTTGAAAATCCAACACCACATACCTCAACGGTCTTACGAACCACCTTTTGACACTTCCCACCGGCCCAGATATCCACCTCCATCAACATAAGAAACACCTATGTCAACAACAAAATTTGTTAAGAGGGCAACTCCATCCAATGATTCGACAAATGGTTAAGCAGGTTATCACCACTACATAACAAGCTACCTGACCAACACCATCGATCAACCAAGGGATTGAAACCACACCACCAATGGAAGAAAACCGTTGATCACTTTACATACTTGGTGGTGAGGATCCGCGACGCCACACGAGCCTCGGCGAACCTCAACCCGAAATTTAGATCAAGTACATTCTTGCCTCCTTGTTTTCATACGCTTCAAATCAAAAGCGTCTTGAGTTCTTCACCTGGGGTCGAATCTTACCTAAATTCTACATTCGCCGGAATCAATCAAGAATCTCGGTACAAAATGGTTCATAAACAAAGTTTGGGTTTGTCTACCAAAGTGAAAATCATCATACTTGCTTCATGGCTTTCGAAGAAATTCACTAAGTTCTATGGCAGCCTACGGAGATGGTTAGAGATGAATTGGTATATCGATTGAAGGACATTGAGTTGGGTATAATTCGGGGCGAAGAGATGGAATTCAAAGGATCGCAAGGATGTTCATTGATTTATCACTAGGATTGATGAATGTTTGATTCATCGGGATCGAGATCTGCTTGATTGGAGAGAGCTATGTGGGGTATTAAACTTGAGGTCTCGACTTTCCAGCGTCCCGGGAAAGTAGGCGATGGAGTACTGTAATCATTGGGTATCTGATTGTGATTTTGTTTGTTTGATTATCGACAATGGCTTGTGCACACATTTGATGTACAACCCGTACTTGTAAATAAAGGACCACGTAGTGCGGCTGTGCCACAATCCTTATAAAAGGAGAGAAAGCTTCTTACTTTTGAGTAAAACTTATCAAACCTTTCATTTTTTAAAGGTTTTGCTCAAAGAACAAGAATACTTCACTTATGATTTTCAAAACCTCAACCGTTTGTATCACTTGTTGAGGGGGAGTACTTGACTAAAATATTTGTTCACAAATTGTTCACAGTGGTCATTCTTCCCATAACACTTTCGAAATGGTCATATTTATTCTCAACTTTTCAAAAATAACATTTTATATGCCATTTTGAGGGGGAGAAAATATGTGATAAGAAATATGTTGTGTATTGCTAATTGAATTCTGCGTGTCAAAAGACTTAACCACTGAATTGTGATGCTTAAGCATTAGTAACTTCGAAAAGACTTTTTAGGGCCGGGTAATAATTTCAAGCTAGTTAAGCTAGTGATGTAGCGTGTCATGCAAAGGACTTGTCGAGTAGAATGTACCATTAGAAACTCTTGTAGACATGAACCGGCGGGTTTGACAACCTTTCGAGGTTGTTCACACCTTCAAGATAGTTATTAGAGCTAGTTGTCACCTAAAAGCTGACAATGCAACTCTTTAACTATTCAGCGTAACCGTGTCTGTGGGGAATTTCTATCTTGAGTGATCAATTCAAAGTGTAGGCTCTTTCCTCCTTTGTGCATTTTATCTAAAACTCTAAAGCACATGTGGAGGAGTATTTACGCTAAAAGATAAAACTCTCATGATGGTTCAAACATGTTTTCATTTACAAACCCTTTGAGAGATTTTTCTTCAAAATGGTTTTATGGCAACATAGGTTAGTCATGGAGTTATAAGGTGACTAAGGTTAGGAATAACCATTCTATGATCCGCCCGGTAGGAGGATCTACCCAAGGACACCACAAATAGTTAGTATTTAGAAGTCCTTAGGTATGATTATAAAAAGGAGAAAATGAGAATCGGAGAAAGAAGGAGTTGAAAAATTAAAAGGAAATGCAAAGAAAAGGGTGAAAAGAAATAGCCCTCCAAATTATTCAACTTAGAGGCGGAACAGGGTTCAATTCATATGCTCTTGGATGTCACTAGATGACACGGTATTGAAGATTAAAAGTCGTCATGGACCCGTGGCCTTTTCTAAACCTTCTAACCACTCAAGTTTCTCTCGAGAAGCTTGTTTCATTCTCACTGAGAACCCTAGTAAACTATCGGCTTTCTCTTAGAGATTCTTTGGTATTGAAGAAGGAGACCCTCTCCACAGTCTCAGCTCGGGGAAAACCAAAATGCACTATGAGTCTAGAGCCACGCGAGATTCATCAAAAGATCTCTTAGGTACACTTGACATTTCATCACTTGATATTCAACAATAAGAATTTCGGTGGTACATTATGAGTCCTTCTGAGATCTTAGCAATGCGTGAGAACATTTATGAGAGGTTCACATTTGTGATCCTCGGTGATTGAATGGAAAATCTGCACGGCGGTTCACATCAAACGGCCGGCGGTGGCAAGCCCCGCTCCCCATGGATTAAGCTTAGTGGTCTCAAGCGGTCTACAATCATGAGTGATGCTTGTTGTACCTCGGCGTCATCTGGCGTGGGTGCCGGTATCGTGTTATCTCACTTGTGGGACTCGATTCGAAGCGGCCTTTGTAAATTAGAGTTGTGTTTCACACTATCTTTGTTAACACTCTCGATTCAAACTTGTAATGCAGGAATCCGCTTATTACTAACCGTTTTAATGTTTTCTTCTTATGGAAGCTATGGAGGAATGATCGTCGGATTCTTCTCATGCTCACGCCAACATCATCACTAATGGAAGTTCTATTCAAAAGCAACACAACTTGATCGAATGATTCTTCGTCAAATCAAAGAATCTACAAAGTTAAAGACTTAAAGAACTTCATCGATCTCTGATTTCCAAGCGTCAAAAGGCGTGTGAGCATGTTGAAGAATGGCGTGGAACCTTTGGAGCGTGAAGCGAACTGGCTTGATCAGTTCGGATAACAACATACTATCACTTTCATCACAAAGAACAATGATCAAAGAACAAAGTTAAAGATGACGTCAAAGCATAACTGTTCAAAGAAACTATCTCTCAGCTACCTTTGGGGAGATGGTTCAATCAAGGCAATTCTTCTCACAAAAGAAGAATGTGGGAGATGTCAAGCTACTATTACATCAAGCATTCTTAGACTTTTCATCACCAACACTTGAGGGGAGATTGTTGGAATCACTCCTAAACCATAATCAAGTGTTAGTAATTAATATGTAATAGGTAGCTTAGTTATGGCCTTTATGTTTGTTATTAGCCTTAAGCTTATGTAGAAGGCCCATGAGCTTAGGCCCATGTCCAATAAGGTAAAGGGAAGGAGTGGGGGTGTTGCCCTAGCTCTTTATAAATACCTTAAAACCTTCATTTGAAGGTTGGTTGTTCAATTTATTCTCTTTCACTCACACCTCGCATAACCCGTCTTAGCATTAGCGTGTGTGTGTGTTTGGTTTGTGCTCTATCTCCTCTCTATTCTTTCTATTGATGCTTGTGTTGTAAAACTAGTGACCTAACAATGAGGTCATAGGAAAGTTAAGCAGAAAGAACCTTAAGGTCTCAAGTCCAAAACCAAAGTAGCCTATCTTGTTTTGTCTCAACCATAGAACTAAAAGTACAGAAATATAAAAGATGAAAGTTGGGTACTATGGCTATACAAGAGAAGGGATTAAATTAATTTGTTTCTAATGATGTTTGGACATAATTACTTCACCACAATGTGAAACCATAGCCAGGAACCAAATGGGTATATAAAAAAAAGTTAGATGCAAATGGTGTAGTGTTTAGAAACAAAACTAGACTTTGTTGCCCAAGGTTATAATCAACAAGAAGGAAAAAGACTTTGATGAGACCTATGCTTACGTGTCTAGATTAGAGTCTATAAGAATACTTCTTGCTTATACTTGTGCTAATGATCTTAAGCTTTATCAAATAGATGTCAAAAAGTGTTTTCGTGGTTTTAGTAATGAAGAAGTGTATGTAGCTCAACCTGCGGGAGCTACATAATTTTGAAAAACCTAAACATGTGTATAAGTTAAAGAAAGCTCTTTATGATCTTAAACAAGCTCCAAAAGCTTGGTGGTAGACTTCAAGTCGTTCTTAATAAAAACAACTACACCATGGGATTAGTTGATAACACACTTTTACTTTTTAGAAAGAGTCACATATAATCTTGTTCAAATATATGCTAGATGATATATATTCGGATCTACTTGTCAAGACATGTGTGATGATTTCTCCAAAATCATGCATGACGAGTTCGAGATGAGTATGATGGGAGAACTTAGGTTCTTTCTTGGTCTACAAATCAAACAAGTAGAATATGGTATCTTATTTAATCAATCTAAATACATAAAAAGATGTTAAAGAAATTTGGTTTAGAAGAGTCAAAACCCATAAGAACACCAATGTCATCCACACTCAACACAAAGATGAAGAAGGCGAATCATTGATAACACAAAATACCGTGGCATGATTGGTAGTCTTCCTCTACCTCTAGTCGGCCGGATATCATGTTTAGTGTTTGTCTATGTGCTAGGTTTCAAGAAGATCCTAAAACATCAAATCTAGAAGCCATCACAGAGAATATTTAGATACATTAAGGGTATGACTCAAATAGGATTGTGGTATCCTAAGGGAGGCGTAGAAACAATTGTATATAAGATTCGACCATGCGAGTGATTATGTTGACGAAAAGGCAAGTGGGGTATG
This sequence comes from Chrysanthemum makinoi, assembly GCA_910596185.1. Classification (NCBI taxonomy): domain Eukaryota; kingdom Viridiplantae; phylum Streptophyta; class Magnoliopsida; order Asterales; family Asteraceae; genus Chrysanthemum; species Chrysanthemum makinoi. The sequence continues at coordinate 17,379,834 of OU343216.1, read as the reverse complement.
TACTTTTGAGATGTTGTTTAACATCTTGGTTCTCAAGGCTGACATTAGCGGCATAAACAATGAAGCCGGTAATGTACCAAACGCAACATGCCAACAAGCACTATGGATGAAACAAGCGTTAGTTGACTACGACATTCACCTAAGTGACATAGCCATTCTATGCGACAACAAAGGTGCCATCGACTTAAGCAAGAATCGTATTGCACTCGCGGCATATAGATATTCGTCATCACTTCTTAGGGACAATGTTCAAGGGGAACATCTCTATTGAGAAGGTAGCGATCGAATACAACATAGCGAGCGTCCTTACCAAACCATTGAAGCGGGAACAATTCAACCTACTTCGTCTTGGTCTTGGTCTCATGGGACAATCGTCGTAATTAGCTTTTAAACTCTACAAGGTATGTAAACACTAGCCTTCCTTTTTCGGAGTCTAGGATCACTATTTCACACAAAACTCACAAGCAATACGGGAATTTTCAAATCCCAAGATAAGTTTTTACTTATAACTCGTACTTTCATAGTTTTATCTTATTTTGTTTTGGCAAGTACCTTTTGCAAACACGTAATTGCATAATTGTTTTTAAGGATAAACGTTTTATTCACACAAAGAAATCTCTTTTCAAAATGTTTTCTAAAAGGATACCTCTTCCCGTATCACTTTCATAAAAGCCATTCCTCACGTCTAGGACAAATAAACTTTTTCATTATAATACAAAGTAAAACCCATTTTAGATTTGCATCTCATGTCTTTTGAATGCTAAAGGACACATAACTAATATGTGTTTTGAATACATTCATTTAAGCAAAAATGAATTAGGAACTTTCGGGTTATCTCATATAATAATGTGCTTTTATTTCTAGTTTATCTTTCTTTTCTTTTTAGGAGTGAGATAACCGCCAACTCAAATGGTTTATAAATAGGCACACTAGGCACAAATGTCCCAAAAGGAAAATTTTGAGTACACTGAGTCACGATTACCACGGATCCGGCCTTATGCCTGGCGGTTCCCTCAAGGGAAGGATCCGTGAGATAGGAGCTAAATTTATCTAATATTTTTCTCACTTTGGATGAAAACTTCAATATTTTTCATCATTTTTTATCATATTTTTGGAGTATGTTACTTAATGCTTGTGTTCTCATGATCACATGCCTTGAATTCATATCTAATCATTAGATTTTAATCCACATTTTGGGTCAAGCATTCATTACAATGCATTATTTTTCTATAAATAGGATTCCCAAAATGCTTGCATATTCATCACTCTCAACCTCACAAACAAACATCATCATGTCATCCAAAAGATCTTCCAACATAGATGAATCACCTAGTGCAAACAATCCCTTTCAATAAATCCAAAATTTTGTCCTCCCACCTTCCAAAGTACCACAACCAAAATCTAGCAAATCCATGGATTAGCATCACGACGCTTGTTGCTTAACAAAACCATCATCAAATGGTTCATCACCAACCACTCATTCACCACAAAATGTTTCCATTGTAGCACCTCCTTCATCTCCAAAAAGTACACCAACTTCATCACCCATCAAATCCCCCATTTAAGGTCAATCTTTTGGAACTCCTTAAGACTCCAACAAGATCTCATAAACAAGCAAAAAGAACTAGTAGTTTGGCGTCCCAACTTCTCCAAATACAATCTTCAAGGGCTTGAAAACATCACCACCTTTAAACCCATTTGTGCTACAAGAACATCTAGGTTCTTGTGACAATCCGTACTTTCAGGTTATTTCTCGACACGATGCATGTCTCATTATTTCAACATTTTAGTAAACTTGGTTTACTTGTTTCAAATTCGCGTAACCTTGGAGGTTTAGCGGAATTCATGATCATAAATATCATTGCATTTCATATGGACTATGATTAGTCTACATTTCATTAACATCATGTGCATCTCATTAGTACATTCACGACATTTCATTTCATATTTTACGTGTAATTTTTATATTTAATAATCTTTATCGCGTGAGTTTTTATTTTTACATTTAATCAGTTACTTTCAAAAATGATCCCGATGTATTTTTAAACTTACATTTAGCCTATAAAAACTATATTTTTAGTTTTCCTAGTGTTTCAAATTTATTTGGTATATTAGTCGTTAAAATTTAATTATTACGTCGTTTTCTTAAAAATTGTACGATAATTTTTATATCACTCAAATTTCACAAGGAAAGTATTTTTACAATTTTTATCATCTCAATACAATCTATTTTGACTTATTAAAAACTTACTTGCACCAAGTATTATCAATTACTACACCAATTATACTTTACATATACTTTTCTTTACAAGTCTTGCAAATAAATAATACAAGTTATAAAAAAAAATGTAAATATCTACATTCCCCACTTGGCGACAAGGGGGAGGATGTAAGTAAGTGATTGTATGGTTGTGTTATAAATGAAGTAAGGTTCATTAAATTCATGTTTTCTACTTATTCATAAAAGTCTAACTCAAAATTTCTCATACATTCATAATTCACAAAGTGTTATACAATTTTCTCTCTCTTCTTTTTGGTTTCTTAAAACCCCATTACACACAAGACCACAAGGGATCAAAATTTTTCAAGATCAAGTGTTATTTCAACCTAGTATATACTCTTTTATATGGTTTTGAAATAAAAACCAAGGATATTTAAGTTTAATCCTTGTTACCTACACCTCTTCACTATCACTAGTAAGCATGTTTTTCATTTTCATATATTTCTTTTCATTTTTGGAACTTATATGCATGATATGTGATTTATACCATTTATGTCATGATTTTAGAAGTTATATATACCTAATGGTCATCCTATAAATATTCCCATGGTATTGGTTGGTCTTGATGGTGATTAGGAACCCATGACAACCTAAGAAGGTGTATGGTAGGATTAGATTAGTTTTGGAGTTGATTTGAAGGGATTAGAATAGGTTCTGTCCGAGTAAAACTATTTTAGATAACTATATTTTATGTTCTGTCCTTGTTTGTTTTTTCTGGAAAATCCGACAGTAGGCACGACACTTTGGCCTTGATTTATAGAAAATATACTTTAAAACGAATCCGTGGCCGCTTGGCGGAATAAAAGCGGACTTATAACGAAGAAGTTATGGATTTTACAAGTTTGGCGGCGAAGCGTATTATTTTCTGAAATTTTCAGCAACATGTTTTTATTTTGTCAGAGTCAAAAACGAGCCTTAAGCTTCACAAATTATTTCGACTTCTCAAAATTATATTAGTTTACTTTGATCTGAAGCTAAGGACATATTAAGCGTAGAAAGCAGTTTGAAGCGACAAAGATATGCACTTTTTCATAAACTTGCCGTAACTAATTTTCTGCACACTATTAGCCAAAACCACCATCTTTAACCCTTATTATCTTTATGTTCGAGACCTTTTGGGCGAAAACTCTGAAGAAACTTTTAGATATCGATACAAACTTTCCAAAACAGTCGAGTTAAGTTCTCTAACGATCGGCGTACACCGTTTTGACTGTTTTCAAAGCCATTTTTGGTAATTTCATGATTTTCCGGCGACATTGTTTTGCGACGAAAAGTGGTAATTTCACCAAAAATCATTATAAAACCATTGTAGGATGACATTTTGGCGTATAAACATGTAAAGTGATTTTTGTTTGGTCAAGGCGTCAAAAGTATTTTTAACGACGAGTAATATTTTCAAAACTTCGTAAATGGTATAAATAACATATCAAGTGCATGCATAACATTACATTGCAACTCATGACATATCATATAATTGATAATAGGTCCTGTTGGCGCATACATTAAACCTCGGTGTACTCACTTTTGCGTTATTCAGTTTATCCAAGTGAGTTTTCATAGCCCGTTTACATGCTTCGATTATTTTCAAACCCACGGGGGAGAATACATTGCACTACATTTTTCTTTGTGCGATACCAAGTATGTTAAATTCATTACATTGCTTAAGTTACCGCATTTGCCAAAGTGAAAGTCCCCATTTCACGAACATGAACCGTTAATCATTAGGCGAGGATGAGTGGATAGATCTATCGAGGGTGGCGCCTCCATCGGGTTGGTGAATCCCACCGAGGAAAGCGGATGCATTTCATTTGATATCATTCAGAGTTGTCGGCAAACCTACTGTGGGGGGCATACATATTGAACAGTCTAGTTTCGGGGTCATGGGCTTAGAGCAATTGTAACATTATTTTTACGTGACTTGATTGTCATGCATGATTGATACTTGTGTAGTCATTATAAACCATTTACATAAACCTATGATTTCTCACCAACATTATTGTTGACCGTTTAAGCAATGTATTTTCAGGTGGCGAGGCATTATCATCATGACATGGTTTAGGGACCTACATTTTTGGTCGTCGACTTACATTATGTACATTATGGCATTTTATTTCAAAACATCGTTTGGATTTGTAACATACTTGTATTTAGCAAACTTTGTAAACCTTTTGGGACGATGTTGTACTCACGATTATGTTTTATGAAATATCCAACGATGTGTTTTAAAAGCGGCACTTTAGGTCGTTCAATATAAGCTGTGATGTGGTGCTATGACAGTCAATGCCCCGGGAATTCCATTCGGTTTGCAAAAGCAGTGAAATTGGGGTGTGGCAGTTGGTACGAGCTTCTGATTATAGAGAACTAGTTGCATCATTGACCACTAGACTATAGCTACATTATCATAGCATCTCATCATTTCATCATAGTACATATTCACTTTTCATGCGGATTCACTTACACTTTATTCGAGATTATTTATTTTTATTTCACATCGGTTTGTACGAGACATGTCTTGATCACATCCCATCACCATATCATCGGACTCTAGCTCGGATGATGTTTCGATAACCCCATCATGGATGATGTTGCATCACATTCCCTTGATCATTATCTTCCATTGGATCTACTCGATCTTTCCACCTATCGCGGCCGACCGAGACCCGAACCGCCGAGGGAGGGCGAGGTTGCACCAACTCCTGGTAGCCCGACTCGATCCACGGCACTGCTTGCCCGGCACCATCATCACCGTCATGCGTCATATTTTCTTGAGATCCTTTGCCTACGGACTTGCGCCCAAAAAGCGTTTCGTTTTGATATCCTACACGGCATCTTAGGCGAGAACGCGCTAGATTTGAGTTGAGTGAGAGTTCTAGAGGCGGCGGCAGTTCGACGACCTTCTCCGAGGCATAGGGCCCGTATTGATAGTCGGCCGATCCAGTTGATAGTTTGACCACGGCGGTTGGAGGTTAATGCGGTAGATAGGATTGAACCAGTAGGAGGTCGAGGGTTTGAGGGGTTTGTATTGACTTATCTCATCGAGTATTCGAGAATAAGTTAGAGGACGAGAGATATTGCTTCTTTAGGGGTTCAGGGTTGATGAGTTGAGGAGTTTGGTGGATAGTTTGGTTTACTCGGGTTCGCGATCTTGGGACAGTGGCGGAGCACCATGAGGTGCCTTATGTAGACTTTGGTCATTGTATAGTTTTGACCATTATTATCCTAGTCTAGAAGGTGTGTGACGTAGTTTTAAGAACTTGTTGTATTTTGGTTGTTGTACAAACAAATGTATCAAGTATTGACTCTACTATGTAGGAATGGTTATTGTTATCTATGATATCGGCGTAGAAATCACAATAACCAAGTAGGACTTATGCGTTAAAAACACCAAAGTTACTCATAACAATCAAGAGTTACGTAGATTTAGCTACGTAAGTAGGGTAAAAGACACTAAAGTTATGCGTAGACACAAAGTTAGGCATAGAAAGTTAGGCGTGGGATTACCTTATCGTAAAGACTAGGCTTAAGCGTAAATGAATCTTATGCGTAGGATTTCTACGCGTAAGCTTTATGCTTATGCGTAAGTTTAGGGTTTTTTCCCAAATGATCTTTACACACTATCACGATTGAAAAGATATCCAAAGTCAACGTATTTTGAGGCTTATCCAAGCAAGAAAACACGGAGTAAACCAGCGAAGATCAAACCAAGGATAAATTTACAGCGTAGATTAGGGTTTTCTTATCGCGTAGCTTACTCGTAAAAATGATTTTGCCCAAAGTTGTTTCTAAACGGATTTTGTTATGAATAGCTTCAATATCACCAAAATAACACAAAGTGTGAAACTTGATGATCAAAATGGCTAAACAGGGTTACGGCATTAGACGTCACCCTGAAAAAAATAAGCTTAAAGCATTAAATCCACGCATAAAGTTTGAAACTTTTTGCCAAAACAGTTATTTTAACACCTTAAAACATTGAAAGTACAAGAATCTTGGATTAAAAAATGTAAAAAACGAGTTTTTAGCGAACCAAAGCTCTGTTACAACTGCAGCGTAAGACCAAAACTTACTTCAAAAGCAATACGATTCACCCAACTATTTGGCTCATTGATACCCTTTGTTAGGTCACTATTTTTACAACACAAGCTTAATAGAAAGATATAGAGGCGATTGAACAAGTAAACCAAACACACATGCGTAAGAATGAAATAATGGTTATGCGTAGAATATGTGTGAAAGGTAAATGAACAACCCTCCAAGTGAGGGTTATTACAAGAGTATTTATAGGCAGGAGCTGAGGCAACACTCCCCTCCTTCCCTTTTCCTTAATGGACATGGGCCTAAGCTTATGGGCCTTCTACATAAGCTAGACCTAAAACAAACATAAAGGCCATAATAAGCTACCTATTACATATGAGTAACTAACACTTGAATAAAAGTTTAGGAGTGATTCAACAAGAGTAATAGTTTACACCAAAGCTATTACCAATCTTACTATTGACCTAAAGTCTTGTATCATTGTAAAGCGTCGAGGGAAAGTGGTGAGACAAATTCTGTCATTGTGGAATCATTAGGGGTTATGCGGTTAGGCTAGCGATTAAGTGTGGTTGCTATATATTTACATTTCTAATTCTTGTATCAGAAGATTAGGTATTCTATTGAACTTGTCATGGATTTCTATTCTCTTGAATTATTTGAATTACCTTGTTAGTACTTGTGTTATGTTATGATTGTCATGGAGTAATTCTTGAATATACTTGTGTGTAAGGATGTAGGAAATTTTAAGAGTGTTCTTATATGTGATGCATTTAAATGATCTTGTTTAAATGAGTTTGTTGGAAAAACTACTAGTCTTGTTTGATTTGTCGTTAAACATGTTTAATAAAATGGACAGAAGAGTTTCTCTTATGTTTATTTCAAAAGTTAAGTGACAAACTGAGTATGGGGATATGTTGATTGACACTCACCATGTTTACTTATTGAAACAAGACTAGAAGCGTTTCATCTGTGAAAGGGTCGAAAGATTAGTAGGAACAAGTTTAATAGAACCTTTACAAACAAATGGATTTCTAAAGAATAATCATTAGGATAAGGACCGAAAAGGATTACCTGTATGATTTTTGTTCTTAAAATGATTTTACAAAACATAAACCATGGGTTGGAAATCATTTGCTTATGATTTGTGCATTGCATCAAGAGTTTACACCAAGCCTTAATGAACACTCTCTATGATTGCCTATAGACTTCACACTAGTATATGTTTCTTAAATTTGATTTTTACTAAACCACAACTTTGAGGAAGCCTTGACAAGCTTTCTTGTCTCGAATATTTTAACAAATTAAAAGCATAAAATCTCTTGGGGCCGATCTCGACTTACCTACCTTTTGCTATGTGAGCGAGTATTACTTGCTTTCGTATGTGTTTATAGTAATTACTTGGATCATCGTGTTTAAATATTAAAACTTGCAACCATTAGAGACACACATCAAGTTTTTAGTATAAGTGATTTAGTGTTATTGATTTGTTTGTTTAATAAATTAAGTATGCCAAAAGTTTGGTTTAGATTGTTAAGTAAAAAGTAATTTTTTTTGGTTTTGGACCAACCAATTGAGGTACCTGAGCAGGTGGGAAACCTTGCGAAACAGCAGATCGAGTTGATAGATTTCGGTAAAAATATGTTTTTCTTTTTTCTAGTTTATCTATTGTTTTGTGTTTTAGTTTATAAGCTTATTTCTTGTCATTTTGATTTTGAGGCTAGTTTAGAAGTTGCTTATGATTTTTGTCATTTTTTAGATTTTTGGTTATATGTCATCTTTAGTTTTATTTAATTTTCTAATTATTATTGTCTTTATTAAGATTAATTGTCTAGTTAATTTTCAGTTTTAGATGTTTAGTTAGTTCTAATGATTAGTTAATTTAATCTAGTTAATGTAGTTTATGCTTAATTAGTATAATTAATGATTTTAATTAGTAGGGTAATGAGTAGACACACTTATTAGAGTTTAAGTTTTAATTAATTTTCTTTAATTAGTTTTAATTATTTTTAATTTAATACAAAAAAAAAAAAGTTGGAATTCACTCTAGCCAATGGGTCATTAGCCGTACTAAGGATCATTTGGTAGAGTTTAAGGTTTGAGACATACAACCAATTGGCGAATCGGTTGGAGGGCGATCGTCCAGGTTGGAGCTCTCTATAATAGCAATTTTCTAGTTTTTAATTTCAAGTTTTTAGATTGTGTTTTTAGTCTTAATAAAGTGTCTTTACTTGTTTAGAATGTGTTACGTAGTTTGTTTTGATTTTAACCTTTACGCTAATAATTTGGATGATTGTTTTTGGTTTTGTTTTGTTTTGTTAGATAAGTTTGTTATGAATAGTTTGAGTGGAATTTCGAGTATCTCGCCTTGGATGAAATGTTTAAGGATACCGGTAACTCATTGGAGAAGATTGGAATACTTGGAAGAAAGTAAGAAAGAGTTGGCCATTGATTAGGAAAGTTTGGAAAGTTGGGAGAAAGCAAGGTTCAAGTTCTTAAAAAAGTAGGGTCGTGGTTTTCACGCGAAAGCACCTCTCCGCAGTGGAATTCACCATTTATGAGGTTTGGGACACCGTGTAGTGTTGAAGGGGTGAATGCGTGGGATGCTCAATTGAACATGGCTTATGGGGACAACTATATTGTGGACAAGATTACTTGACAAATTGGCCCGTTAGATTTGATGAGTGTCTAAATACTCATCATTTTTGTACCAATTAAATCTGAAAAACATCTCGAAAACACTCTAAATGCATCAAAATGATAAAAATATCACAAATAAGTGTTTTATGTGTTTTAAATGCAAAATATCAAAATCTGGTGAAAAACGTATAAAGTTTGCATAATTGGCGCTTTAGTCCCCAAGTTTCAAAAGTTGTCAAAAATGTCCCTGGTAAAACAAAATAAAAAGAAAATATCATTTTAAATCCCTAGGGATTCTTAAGTTGTCAAAATTGGTCCTTGAGATTTAAAATTGCAAAATTACAACTTTAGTCCCTCAAGTTTTGAAATTGTCACAAATGGTCCTTGGAAATTTGAAAATGTCAAAACTAGTCCTTGTACTATTGAACTTGTCATTTTGATCCTTGTGACAACTTTAAAATTGGCGAAATGGTCCTTCAAGAATTGGAGAATTGCAAAACAAGTCCTTTAATATTAAACCCATATTTGACCCTTGCCATTTTGGTCCCCCGCCAAAGCCAGTGAGCCCCCAATAAAACCTTTGACCCTCCCCTTTTGGACCCTGGTCAACCCACATCAAACCTCCTCCCCTTGCCAGCCACCTCCTCCTTATCTCCTTCCCAAGTTGGTCGCAACATCCTCTGCACCCTCCCATCACCTTTCACCTTCCCTCCACCCTCATCATCACAAACCCACCACAATAAATGCCACCCCCTAGTTGCAAAAATCAGATCCCATGTGTCAAATACGCCTTTTCCCGGCCAAAATGATCAAACGGCTAATATCACTTCAAGACATCCAATGGCTTAGATTTTTAGTGGGATTTGCCAGAAGGACACGGAAGCTCTTTGGGTGTATAAAAAGGAAGAAAGAGAGAAGGAAGAAGCAAAGAGTTAGTTTTTTAAATTTATGTATGTCGTTTTAATCTTCTAAGTCTAAAGTAGCTCAAAATTGTAATTTTAAATGTATCAAACTTAAGTTAAAGAATCATTGTAATTTGCTTTTTAAGTGTTAATTCAAGTTTCAACATAAGTTTCATATTTTCATGGTTACTGTTGCAAAATTGAGTTTCTAACTCTTGTTCCCAAGCTTCAAATAGCTTAATTATCAGTCAAACAAGCTTACTTAAGCTTAATATAGCTTTTGTGTTTCTAAATCAGTTTCAAAACATAATTAGTTGATAGTCAACAAAAGTCAACAGAGAAGAATTAGTGGTCAAGCGTGACTTGGAAATGGATATGGGTGTTGCAGAGATGGATTTGGGTTGAATTAGATTAGAATAATGATATTGGTTTGGTTTGGCTGCAATCATAGGGACCCTTGTAAGTTGGTATTCTCATTTTCAATTTTCTTCAAAGTTGCAGTTTGTGTTTGTGTTTGAGCCTGTGATCATTAAACCTTTATACCGTTTAATTAGTTGTCTTAGGTCAAGTAAACTCATTTGATCATTATTACATGCTTGTTCGCAGTTGGTTTCTTTTATATTGCAAATCGCTTAATTCTAAATGGTGTTTGATTAATGGTTTATTTGAGTTTTAGCTTTGGCTTATGCTTGTAACTGTCTTAACTCGTCTTAATATGGTCATTTGACTCATATCCGTCAACTTGCACCTAGAACCTTAAAAAGTCAATATCATCTTAAATCTGTCTTATTTCATATCTCTAAAATTTTGATAAGGCAAAAAGCTTAATCTGTTTAGGATATCATAGATATAGCTTGCATTAGGTTTCATTCATCTTAATACATCATATTCACCATTAAATCAAGATTAAAGTTCAATAAAGTCAACTTTTCATTATCGTCAAAAGTAAAATAAGTGAAATCTCAGCTTTTAACTAAACCGAAGATTTTTCCTGATTCATCTCTGGGCCAAATCAAGTCAAACTTTGGGATTAATAACTTCAACAGGTCTATTTTCTTTTTGACATTTTTTCATATTTTTAGAAAATTTCTAAAAGCTTCAAAAGAGCTTGTCAAACAGGGCTTATTTGCCCTGTTCACAACTCAGTGAATACTGAGTTTTCTCGCTTGCGCCCTTGCACAGAGCTCATTAGAGCTTCTCTTGTCTCATCTTTGGTTTATAAAAAGCTAGCCGTCTCCTTCAAGTTCCAACTTTTGTTTTGAGTCTCAGCTTATTGAGGGCTTATCCTTTGGCTTAAACTTAGTAACTGAATCGTTTACACTTAAGCCAAATCATCATAATCTTTGTAGTTTGCAATTCATTGGTTTAGAGCAGTTGTTTCTAGTTCATTTTTAGTAGTTTTAACATATTGTAGCTTATGTATCAGTTTGGTGCTCATTTGGTAGCTTGGGCTTATTCCAAGTGCTTATTCTTAAGCACTTATCTTTGCAGTTTCATTTTCATACACATGCCCACTGATTTTCTATTTTTCTTAGATTCATCATATTATTTTAGACTTTTCCTGAATTTTTCATATTTTTCTAGGTCAGTTTGTTTTATTTTTTTAATTAAAAACAGTTTTAAGCATTTTAATTAGCTTTTAATTCAATTAAATCAGAAAAAGTTCAAAAAAAATAATTTTTCATTTTTCTTAGGTTAAGATAAATATAAAAAGTAAAAAAGTTATTTTTCCAGATTTTTCATAGTTTAATTTGTAATTTTTAGTAATTTAATTAGTTTTAAATAGTTTAAAATTCATAATAAATAGAAAAATAATCTAAAAATACAAAAATAGTTTTGAAAATTCTATTTTGTTATTTTAGATTTTTCCAAGTCAAAATTTTATTTTTCTAGCTTTATTTCATAATTTCTTGTATTTTAGGTTATTATTAAATAGTTAAAATTAGTTTTTAATTAATAATAATTAGATAAATAGTTTTAAAAATAATTTTCTTTTTCTTAAAATTTTTTTATATCATTAGGTTTGTAAAAATATCATTTTCATATTTTAGATTAATATCGCTTAGTCACATTTTCTTGTAACGCTCACGTAGTTTAATTTAAGTTTTATAAAGTAAAATAAAAACATTAGTTTAAAAATAGTGATAGCGCTTATTTAATATAGTTTATCTTTTAATTTCCTTTAATTTGCATTTAAGCCCCTGTAATTTACAAAACTTTTCTTTAGGTGTAAATAACTCAAAATCCCTCGACATCACTATCCTTAGTGATTATTCGACATCTGATTGTGTTAAACACCATTCATCCTCCATGGGACTTAACGACCCAGGAATCCACTATATTCCTCTCGATTCATTGCATTGGTTCCGATGTTTTAAGTTTCTTACGGTTGGTCATTCACAAGTGGCTAGCTTGCGTGAGAAAACTTGACGGTTTGCCACCATCAAATTTTGGCGCCACGGGAGGTGTAAGCGTGTTTTAAGCATTTTCAACTGCATTCTGCACATATACCACGTTTGTAAACAGTTTTTGTAAAGTTATCATAAATCAAAAAGTTCATTAACACTTTCCTAAAGTGTTAAAAACACCAAACAAAATATAAAACAACAAAACAATCGTAACGTTTTCTAGCTTGTGTTTCTTTAAGGTGATTCTTAAAGAAATACGATTTGGTTAAACGAGACGATACCAAAACTATTGTCCAAAAGTTTTAAACCATCAGCACAAATCTATACCTACGCCTTTTCAGTGGTACTTAATAAATACATAAAAATCAACCACCGCAAATCAAGGCAGTACACCTACTAACTGGGGTGTGACCATAATAAGTTCCCGAACAAAGATTTAAAACTTGCCTTTGTGTCCTTGTGATTTGGTGTACCTTTTTCAAAGAAGCCATTTCATTTGTGATTATTGGTTAAGTTCACTTGTCGCTTTGCCTCGCATTTGTTTTGAAAACTGATTTTTATACTTAGTGCATGCGCACTCGTTCTTCCAGTTCTACAAGTCCACTGTCTGAGCTTGCAAATATTCCTCGTACTAGAGGACGTTCTCGCCCTTCACCGCGGATCGGGAACGTCTACCACCACCACCATGCCGTAATGGCGTAAGATAAGCCGATGAATGAGCTTCTCCAAGCACCCATCGAGGGTTACGGAGATGCTATTGTTGTCCCATCCATTGTGGCTGATACCTTTGAGCTCAAAACCGGTTGCTTAATCTTGTAACCCAAAGCCAATTCTATGGTTTTGAGCGGGATGATCCTCATGCACACATTCGATGGTTTAACAAGATTGCATCTACCATCAAATACAAGAATGTCCCACATGAAGCAATCAAGCTTCTTCGTTCCATTTCTAGAGGGACAAGCCCAGAATTGGCTTGAGAAACAACCCGCTCGCTCCATTGAGACATGGGAAGATCTAGTCACAAAGTTTGTTAACGAATTCTATCCTCCATCCCTAACTACAAGTCTTAAGAATGAGATAATGAAATTCTCTCAAAGATTTGATGAATCATTCGGGCAGGCATGGGATCGTTACAAAGAATTGCTTCGTAGTGTCCAGATCATGGTTTTACCGAAAGTTAATGCAAATGGATACTTTCTACAATGGTCCGAACAGCATAAATCAAGACTCTTTAAATGCCTCCGCTGGAGGTAATTTCCTGAGCAAGACCACAAAAGAAGCCTTGCAAATCATTGAAAACAAGTCCCGTGTCCGCCTTTCCGCACAAAGACATATCACTCCAGTCTAATGCTGGACCTTCTACTTCATCTCCCGTGAGTACATCTAGCACCGATGCTAAGATTGACAAACTCACGGATATTGTTTGGGCTTTGGTTCTTGCTAACCAAAAGAAAGTCACTTTCACACACACACCATCACATGGTGAAGTGAAGAAAGTTGAAGTTTGTGTTACTTGTGGTGGTCTTCATGCATACTACAACGTATCGCCACCGATGGTAGTCCTTTTGAAGCCAATGCTATAGCCGGTACTTCAAATCAAGGAGGTAATCAATACCGTCCTCAAAATGAACCAAACTACAGAGCTAATACTTATCGTGCACCACCCGTTTTAACTGAATCCTAACCGAATCAACCAACCTAGAATGAACCAAGGTTATCAAAACCAAGGTAATTTCTATCCCGGACCAAATCAAGGTTTCCAACATCAAGGAAATCTTAATCAAAACACTTTCAATCGAGGGAATCAATTTTAGGGAAATATGAATCCTAATCAAGGGAATTTTGGCTATAATCGAACATACCTACCAAATTATCCCTCCACCTCCTCTTGTGTCAACATCCGATGAGTTTTAAAGCAATTCATGAAGTCTCAAGAGGAGACAAACAAGTTGTTGGTCGTCGATCGCCGAATTAAAGAAGTCTTTAAATGATCAACCTCGGCTCAAGTACTTTACCTAGCAACACGATCGCTAATCCGAGGGGCGATGCAAAGGCGATCACAAACTAAGTGGTACTTCATATGATGGACCCGCTATTCCTACTACCTCTTCTTCTTCTCTCCCGAAGGTAGTGGAAAGTGAACCTGAGGCGACAAAGGACAAGGAACTTCCTACTAATAACGGAAGTACCAATAATGTCCATCCTCAGGTTGTCCGAAACCCAAATCCAATCCAGGAGTTGTTTTTGAACCTCCAGTAGCTCCCATTGAAAATACCAAATCCAAAACTTCTATTCCTTACCCATCACGTTTGAATGAGCAAAAGCTCCACGAAAAAGCAAATGGACAAATTTTTTCAAATTTTCCAAGAGTTACATTTTGACATAAGCTTTGCGGATGCTATCATGCTGATGCCCAAGTTTGCATCAACTCTCAAACACATGTTAAGCAACAAGGAAAAACTGTATGAAATGGCTAAAACTCCTCTGAACGAGAACTGCTCTGCAGTTATCTTGAAGAAGCTTCTCGAAAAGCTTGGAGATCCCGAAAATCTCTTACCTTGTGTATTTCCAGGAATGGTTGAATGCTTTGCCTGAGCCGATCTTGGTGCAAGCATAAACTGATGCCTCATTCAAGATGGAAGAAACTTTCTTCCGGACCTTACTCCTACATGCATGACTCTCGAGCTGCAGATCGTGTACAATATCCCGTCCTCTTGGCATTGCCGAGGACGTGTTTGTGAAAGTAGGGAAGTTCCATTTTCCACCTGACTTTGTAGTTGTTGATTTCGATGCTGATCCACGGGTTCCTCTCATTGTTGGAAGAGGATTCCTGAGAACGGGCCGCGCTCTCATTGATGTATTTGAGCAAGAAATCACATTACGCGGTTGGTAATGAAGTGTCACCTTTAACCTTGATCAAACTTGGTACTCCGCAAACTATGATTCTCGAGTCGGTTAACCAATAGATATCATTGATGTTGCTTCAAGAGTACTCAAGAAGTTCTTGGTTATTCTCATAATTCTCGAGAGGGATCCCACCACATCTTCTCAACCTATCATAGCCAATTCTACTCCTTCTCTCACCTGAGGGAAGCGACTTCATCTTGGAAGAGATTGAAGCATACTTGGCTAGTGATTCTGTTCCATGGGAAATTGATCACACTCCAATTGACATCGAGGGGGACATACTTCTCATTGAGAAATTGCTTAAAGATGATCACTCATCAACCCCTCACACTAGTGATGCAATTCCGAAGAGATTAATCACCATGAGATTTTCCGGAGGAGATATTCTTATTCTTGAGAAGTTGTTAAATCAGACACTTCCTCCACTCCCTCCCCGAGCTTCATAACAAGGAAGTCAAGTCAGTTGAGAAAACTAAGAATTTCCCAAGTCGAACTTAAGGACTTACCACCTCATCTTGAGTATGCATTTCTTGAAGGTGATGATAAATTACCTGTCATTATTGCTCGAGATTTTAGTAAAGATGAAAAAAAAGCTGCTCATAAAGGTCTTGAAGTCACACAAGCAAGCAATTGCTTGGAAACTCTCCCACATTAAGGGTATCAACCCTGAATTTTGTACTCACAAAATCTTGATGGAGGATGACTTCAAACCAGCAGCTCAACATCAGAGAAGGGTGAATCCTAAAATCCATGATGTTATCAAACAAGAGGTTATCAAACTTCTTGATGCCGGATTAATTTACCCGATCTCTGATAGTCCTTGGGTTAGCCCAATTCATTGTGTTCCAAAAAAGGGTGGCATAACCGTTGTCACAATGAAGAAACGAGTTAATTCCAACTCGATTGGTTACGGGATGGCGTGTGTGTATTGACTATCACAAGTTAAATGAAGCCACCAAGACCATTTTCCTCTACCCTTCATGGACCAAATGCTTGAGAGATTAGCAGGGAATGAGTACTATTGTTTCCTTGATGGTTTCTTGGGTTACTTTCAGATCCCCATTGATCCACACGTGATCAAGAGAAGACCACATTCACCGCCCATACGGAACTTTTGCCTACGACGTATGCCTTTTGGCTTATGTAACGCTCCCGCACGCCCAACGATGTATGATGGCCATATTCCACCGACATGATCGGGAAACAATGGAGGTGTTTATGGATGATTTCTCGGTCATTGGGGAATCGTTTCAAACATGTCTCTCCCATCTAGATAAAATGCTAAAGCGGTGTGAAGACACCAATCTTTGTCTAAATTGGGAGGAAAGCCACTTTATGGTCAAAGAAGGCATAGTCCTTGGCCATAAGATTTCAAAAAACGGTATTGAGGTCGATAGAGCAAAAGTCGATGTTATTGCTAAACCGCTCATCCTACTACCGCCAAAGGTATTAGGAGTTTTCTAGGTCATGCCGGGTTTTATCGTAGATTTATACAAGATTTTTCTAAAATCGCCGGCCTATGACCCATCTTCTTGAAAAGATGCTCCTTTTATCTTCTCACTGAGTGCATCAAGCTTTTGAAACACTAAAGAAAAGCTTACGGAAGCACCCATTCTAGTTGCCCCGACCGATTTACCCTTTGAGCTCATGTGCGATGCAAGTGATTTTGCTATTGGTGCAGTTTTGGGGCAACGAAAAACCAAGCATTTTCAGCCTATCCACTACGGTAAGACTATGATCAAGCTCAAACCCATTACACCACTACGAAAAAGAATTATTAGCGTGGTGTATGCTTTGAAAAGTTTCGCCATACCTTATCTTGACCAAATGCGTGGTGTATACGGATCACTCTCTCTCAAATATCTCTTTGCAAAACAAGATGCAAAGCCGAGATTGCTCCGCTGGGTTCTCCTCCTACAAGAATTTGATATCATTATACGTGATAAAAAAGGAGCCGAGAACCCGGTCACGATCATCTATCCCATCTAGAAAACCCTCACCAGATGTGTTTGAGAAAAGGAAATAAATGAAACATTTCCTCGAGACACTCAATGCGTTTCTTTTCGGAAACTATTCTACCCCATGGTTTGTGACTTTGCAAATTACCATGGTAACTTCATAGTGAAAGGGATGTCACCAAAGAAGAACAAATTCTTCAAGGATGTTAAACATTACTCGACGACCCTACTTATTCAAAATCTGGGCGGATCAAGTCATCCGACGGTGTGTTTATGGACAAGAAGCTCTTGACATTATCAAAGCTTGCCATGCCGACCCACCGGGGCCATCATAGTCCAAACTACACCGCCAAAAAGGTGTTTGATTCCGGATTTTATTGGCCCACAATTTACAAGGATGCCCACGAATTTGTCAAAACCTGTGATGCTTGTCAACGCCACGGGAATATCTCACAAAGAAATGAAATGCCGCAAAACGCCATTCAAGTGTGTGAGATTTTTGACATCTGGGCATTGACTTTATGGGGCCATTTCCTTCGCTCTCGGTAACAAATACATACCGTGGCCGTTGACTATTTGTCAAAATGGGTTGAAGCTAAGGCTTTGCCTACCAACGATGCCCGAGTTGTTGTGAAATTCTTAAAATCTCTTTTTGCTAGGTTTGGAACTCCACGAGCTATAATCAGTGATCGTGGTACGCATTTTGCAATGACCGTTGATAGAGTCATGCAAAAGTATGGTGTAACTCACCGCCTCTATCTGCGTATCACCCCCAAACAAGTGGGCAAGTGGAAGTTTCCAACCGGGGATTAAAAGAATTCCGAGAGGACGGTTGGCTTAAAACCGTGCCTCTTGGTCGGATAAGCTAGATGACGCACTCTGGGCCTTCCGACAGCCTTATAAAACACCCATCGGGTGTACTCCATACAAGCTTGTGTAATGAAAGGCGGTCATCTGCCGCGGTTGAGCTTGAGCACAAGGCATACGGGCCTTGAAGCATGCCAACTTGATATTCAGATACCGGTGATCACGGAAAGTTCAAATGAATGAATTAAATGAACTCCGTGATCAAGCATACGAGAACTCTTTGATCTATAAAGAAACGACAAAGAAGATTCATGACTCCAAGATCAAAACCGCTTTCAACGCCGGTGATCGAGTCCTTCTTTTCAATTCAAGATTGAAGATCTTCCTGAAAACTAAAATCCCGCTGGTTTGGACCATTCACCATCACTAAAGTATTTCCATATGGAACCATTGAGTTATCTCAACCCGATGGTCCAAACTTTAAAGTGAATGGTCATCGGTTGAAGCATTATTTTTGAGAGGACATTCCTCCGTGGTTGTCCCGGATCTACAAACTTTCCCCATGAACCAATGAATGCGGGATCGAGTCAAGCTAGCGACTCGAATAAAAAAAGAGCATGCTACATGGGTTTTCACCCGTGTACCACCCTAGTGTGGGGAGTTGCCCCACTGTTGTATATAAGAGTTTCATCAAAAAAAAAAAAAAATCAAAAATCTAGCTAAATAATGGCCGTAGTATTTCCCTTTTACGTTCTATGTTTCGCATAATCGCCGCAGTACTTTGAATATTGAGGGCAATATTCATTTCTAGTGTGGGGGAATTCTCACGAATTTTATCATGTAATTATACCACCCAATTCCCCCATTTTTGGCCAAATTTTTTTTTGGAGTAAGTGTTATGCACTTACTCAACATATGGTTATCACCACCATGTCTAATAAACAAAAGGATTGGCTAATCCAAGAGCAAACGGCTCTTGGTAAAGATATATCAAATCCGTTGACGGCTTGCAATTTGCCCAAAATTGTATGGTATTCAGCCCACCATATCCTTAAAAGTGAAGAGTTGGCTAGCCCGCAAGTTTATGGCTTGTGGTAAAGGCTTTGGAAATCCATAATTGGTAATCACTCACCAAAGATATTTTATCTAAGAGTTGGCTAGTCCGAAGAAACGCTTCTGGTAAAGACAAATCAAACCGTTGGAAGTCTGGTGATTTGCTCAAAATCATTTGGTTATCTGTGTACCAAGGTTCTTACTTGAACTCAAAACATTTGGCTACTCCGAAGTAATGGCTTTTGGTAAAGAGATGAAATCCATTAATTTTTCTCAAAACATTGCTAGGGACTAGCAATATCTTAGTGTGGGGATTGATGAGTGTCTAAATACTCATCATTTTTGTACCAATTAAACTGCAAAAACATCTGAAAACACTCAGAAATGCATCAAAATGATAAAAATATCACAAATAAGTGTTTTATGTGTTTTAAATGCAAAAATATCAAAATCTGGTGAAAACGTATCAAGTTTGCATAATTGGCAGTTTTAGTCCCCCAAGTTTCAAAAGTTGTCAAAAACAGTCCCTGGTAAAACAAAATAAAGAAAAATATCATTTCAAATCCCTAGGGATTCTTAAGTTGTCAAAATTGGTCCTTGAGATTTAAAATTGCAAAATTACAACTTTAGTCCCTCAAGTTTTGAAATTGTCACACATGGTCCTTTGAAAATTTGAAAATGTCAAAACTAGTCCTTGTACTATTGGAACTTGTCAGTTTTGATCCTTGTGACAACTTTTGAAATTGGCAAAATGGTCCTTCAAGAATTGAGAATTGCAAAACAAGTCCTTTAATATTAAACCTATCATTTGACCCTTTGCCATTTTGGTCCCCCCGCCAAAGCCAAGTGAGCCCCCTCAAAAACCTTGACCCTCCCCTGTTTGGACCCTGGTCAACCCACACCAAACCTCCCTTTGCCGCCACCTCCTCCTTATCTCCTTCCCAAGTTGGTCGCAACATCTCGGCACCCTCCTCCCACCTTTCACCTTTCCCCCACCCCATCATCACAACCCACCACAATAAATGCCACCCCCCTAGTTGCAAAAATCAGATCCCATGTGTCAAATACAGTCTTTTCCCGCCAAATGATCAAACGGCTAATATCACTTCAAGACATCCAATGGCTTAGATTTTTAGTGGGATTTGCTCAGAAGGACACGTGGAAGCTCTTTGGGTGTATAAAAAGGAAGAAAGAGAGAAGGAAGAAGCAGTAGTTAGTTTTTTAAATTTATGAATGTCGTTTTTAATCTTCTAAGTCTAAAGTAGCTTCAAAATTGTAATTTCCAGTTTAAATGTATCAAACTTAAGTTAAAGAATCATTGTACTCTGCTTTTTAAGTGTTAATTCAAGTTTCAACATAAGTTTCATATTTTCATGGTTACTGTTGCAAAATTGAGTTTCTAACTCTTGTTCCCAAGCTTCAAATAGCTTAATTATCAGTCAAACAAGCTTATTTAAGCTTAATATAGCTTTTTGTAAGCTTCTAAATCGCTTTCAAACATAATTAGTTGATAGTCAACAAAAGTCAAAGAGAAGAATTAGTGGTCGCAGCACTGGAAATGGATATGGGTGTTGCAGAGATGGATTTGGGGAATTAGATTAGAATAATGATATTGTTTGGTTTAAGCTGCAATCACATGGGACCCTTGTAAGTTGGTATTCTATTTTCAATTTTTCGTGTTGCAGTTTGTGTTTGTGTTTGAGCCTGCGGATCATTAAACCTTTATACCTGTTTAATTAGTTGTCCTTAGGTCAAGTAAACTCATTTTGATCATTATTACATGCTTGTTCAAGAGTTGGTTTCCTTTATATTACAAATCAGTTAAGTCTAAATGGTGTTTGGATTAATGGTTTATTTGAGTTTTAGCTTTGGCTTATGCTTGTAATCTGTCTAACTCAGTCTTAATATGGTCATTTGACTCATATATCAATCAACTTGCACCTTAGAACCTATAAAAGTCAATATCATCTTAATACGTCCTATTTCATATCTCGCTAAAATTTTGATAAGGCGCTTAATTGTGTTAGGATATCATAGATATAGCTTGCATTAGGTTTCATTCATCTTAATACATCATATTCAGTCATTAAATCAAGATTAAAGTTCAATAAAGTCAAACTTTTCATTACTGTCTAAAGTAAAAAACAAGTGAAATCTCATTTTTTCACCAAACTGAGAAGGATTTTCCTTGATTCATCTCTGGGCCAAATCAAGTCAAACTTTGGGATTAATAACTTCAATGGTCTATATTTTCTTTTGACATTTTGCATATTTTTAGAAATTTTCTAAAAGCTTCAAAAGAGCTTGTCAAACAGGGCTTATTTGTTCCTGTTCACAACTCGAACACTGAGTTTCTCAGCTTTTGCGCCTTGCAAGAGCTCATTAGAGCTTCTCTTGGTCTCATCTTTGGTTTATAAAAGTTAGCCAGGTCTCCTTCAAGTTCCAACTTTTGTTTTGAGTCTCGCTTATTGAGTGGCTTATCCTTTTGGCTTAAACTTAGCAACTGAATTGCTTTTACACTTGCCAATCATCATAATCTTTGTAGTTTGCAATTCATTAGTTTAGAGCAGTTGTTTCTAGTTCATTTTTAGTAGTTTTAACATATTGTAGCTTATGTATCGGTTTGGTGCTCATCTGTATTTTTGGTTTATTCCAAGTGCTTATTCTAAGCACTTATCTTTGCAGCTTTCATTTTCACACATAAGCCACTGATTTTATATTTTTCTTAGATTCAGCATATTATTTTAGACTTTTCCTGAATTTTTCATATTTTTCTAGGTCAGTTTGCTATTTTTCTTAATTAAAACAGCTTTTAGGCCATTTTAATTAGCTTTTAATTCAATTAAATCGAAAAAGTCAAAAAAAATAATTTTCATTTTTCTTAGGTTAAGATAAATATAAAAAGTAAAAAAATTAATTTTCCAGATTTTTCATAGTTTAATTTTTAATTTTTAGTAATTTAATTAGTTTTAAATAGTTTAAAATTCATAAAAAATATAAAAATAATCAGAAAAATACAAAAATAGTTTTGAAAATTCTCCTTTGTTATTTTAGATTTTTCCAAGTCATAATTTTATTTTTCTAGCTTTATTTCATATTTTCTTGTATTTTAGGTTATTATTAAATAGTTAAAATTAGTTTTTAATTAATAATAATTAGATAAATAGTTTTAAAAATAAATTTTCTTTTATCATTAGGATTGTAAAAATATCATTTTCATATTTTTAGGATTAATACTGCCAGCTTTCACATTTTCTCTGTATGTCACGTAGTTTTTAATTTAAGTTTTATAAAAGTAAAATCAAAAACATTAGTTTAAAAATAGTGATAGCGTTTATTTAATATAGTTTATCTTTTTAATTTCCTTTAATTTGCATTTAAGCCTCTGTAATTTACAAAACTTTTCTTTAGGTATAAATAACTCAAAATTCTTACTGATCACTATCCTTAGTGATTATTCGACATCTGATTGTGTTAAACACCATTCATCCTCCGTGGGACTTAACGACCCGTGAATCCACTATATTCCTCTCGATCTTCATTGCATTGTCCTGCATCTGTTTAAGTTTTACGGTTGGTCATTCACAAGTGGCTAGCTTGGTGAAAAACTCGGTTTGCCACACCGGTCATTCATTTGACTCATAAGCTTTACGGAGGAAAATTGTTAAGAATCTTCAGATCAATATCCATGGTCATATCTTTGAGGCCGATTTTGTAGTTTTGGAAGAAGGGAACGCGGATGAACCGGACATATGCTTTGACGAGATTTTGTGACAACTAAAATGTCAAGTGATTTTTCTAGGTATGAGAATCAACATACCGCATTTGAGGAAGAGAAGGAAGTGAATGAAATGCTTGCTAAATGTGTGTGCAAAACATGGAGAAGGAGAATGAGATTGTGAAATGGGAAAGGCTAGTAGAAAGAAGACCTCATTAAATAAATAACTCCCATCACCTCTACCCCAACAAGACGCATGATTACACACCATCACCACCAAATTCACCAAACACCTTCAAGCCCTTAACTCAAGAGAAAAAGGAAGCCATCCTAGCAAACCTTGAACAAAAATTCTTGAACTTAACTAAGAAACCGTGATTGAAGTGTTACAAGATTATGTTCTTACCGCGAAAAAGCTAGATGCTGCTATATGTTGGCTAGAGCACGGTTGGAAGATAAGGATCTTTCGGATGAGGATAGGGATAGGATCTTATTTCGTATGCCACTTTAAAGAGAGCTGACCGGTAACCCGCTTTGCCTATAAAAGCAATAGACCACCTCGTTTATGCTTTACGGATACGGATCAAGTGTCAACGTTATGCCTTATCCATATTCAAGACTTGGGACTAAGCAAACTCAACCAAATCATTCTAAGCTAACCATGGCGGACAAATCTCAAGCTAAAGCATGGGAAGTGAAAATCTATGGGCCAAATTGGCTACCAACCTTATTTAGCCCATTTCCTAGTCTTCAATATATCGTTGATAAAAGTCTACCTCTTACTTCTGAAGACCTTTCCTATGCACATGTGGAGCTATAATAGATATGTGGGGAGGGGGACTATGACAATCCATGATGGATCTCAAAGCAACCTTATTATCCCAAGCCTAGGGGTAAAGTGTTAGAATTTATGGAGGATTTGAACTCTTTTGATGGAGAAGATGATTTAACTTGCTTCAAGTTGGGCTTGATGCCCAAGGAAATCCTATGTATGGGCCGCTGCCTCACCATATTTTGATTCATGATGAAATGGAACGCACTTGCTATGGAAGCCTTCTACAACCCATTTAAGAACATCCTGTGTACAAAAAGCTCATGAATTTCTTAGGATTCTACCAAGACAATTGAAAATTTGGAATGGGGACCCTAAGGAACGAAAGGAATACAAAAGAGAAGAGGAGATGGGGAATGTAACAATTCTCATTTTCCCACATTACACTCCATATTTCTCCATCATTTCCTCACAATCGGTTCATTCATGATTTTTGCATTTACATTAAACGCGAAATTTTATAATAAATAAACGTTATCGCGTGAGTTATTATTTTTTGAATATTTAACCATTACTTCTAAATGATCCCGATATATTTTTATACTTACATTTAATTTATAAAAACTATAATTTGAGTTACCTAGTGTTTTAAATTTATTTTGTACATAAATCGTTAAAGTTATATTATTACGATGTTTTTTCTTAAAAACTATTCATAATTATTTTATCACTTAAATTTTAAGGGAATGTATTTTTACAAATTTTATTATCTTATTACATTCTACTTTGATCTATTAAAAGTTACTTTCACTTAAAATTTCCTTTAATACACTAACGTGTATATATTCCTACAAGCTATTATTACCTAGACATTTCACTTACATTTTTTAACAAATATACACAATATAAAAGAAAAAAAAAAGTATTTTGAGAGACACAATCCCCATATCCCATGGGGATGTAGCCTAGTTGGTGATTTTCTTGATTGTTTAAACTGTACACAACTTAAAGTCTAACTTATTCATTTCACTCATTCACTCTATTATTATCGTCAAGCAAAACATTTTTCCTCTCTTGTTCTTTCATTCACAAACCGGCCTCCAAGGTGTTTTCAAGGGGATCATCAAAATTTTTCTCTAGTTCAAGCATAAACAATCTAGATAACACTCTCATTAAGGTTTTGAAATAAAAACCTAGGGTGTTTAGGTTTAACCTTGGTTCTTTGCACCTCATCATAATACTTGTAAGCATGTTTCTTTCATTTTTCATGTTTCCTTATCATCTCATATTTATCTCTTCATTTTGGAGCAAGCATGCATGATTTGTGTTGTTTATACCATTTTACATGATTTTTAGAGTTATTTATATATATGGTCATCCTATAATTATCCCTTGGTATACTTTGGTCTTGATGATGTCTAGGAACCCATGACACCCTAAGAAGGTGTATGGTAGGATTAGATTAGTTTTGGAGTTGATTTGAAGGGATTAGAATAAGGTTTTGTCCGATAAAACTATTTTTCGATAAGTATTTATAAGTAATCTGTCCTTGTTTTGATTTTCTGGAAAATCCGACTATAGTCACGAATTTTTGGCCTTAATATTTAGAATATATACTTTAAAACGAACTGCGGGTCAGCTGAACGGATTTAAAACGAGTTATAACGTCGGTGAATTTTTTCAAGTTTGACGACGAAATATTTATTTTCAGAAAATTCAGCAACGTATTTTTGTATTATTCGAATAAAACAGCCTTAAGCTTTTACAAATTATTTCGACTTATCAAAAATATATTAGTTTACTTCGATAATAAGCTAAGGACGATAATAATGAGAAAACGGATTTGAAACGCCACCAAGATACACATGTTTTTTCAAAACTTGCAGTAACTATTATTTTTAGAAAAACTATATTATTTTACTTAGACAAGTGTTACGTAGTCAAACGTACCATGTTGAGGGCTGTTTTTAACCATGATGTGGAACTTTTTTGGAACGAAATGTCTACTAATAAAATCAAGATCATCGAGCATATTTTTTTCAAAACAACCAACCGCTTGTATATAGCTGAGTTGTAGTATATTAATTACGGATGCTTAAACTTGGGCAAACTCATTTTAACCAACATTTTAGCCAAAATCACCATCTTTAACCCTTATTATCTTTATGATTCGAGACCTTTATGACTTAAAACTCCTAAATGAAACTTCTAGATTGATACAAACTTTCCAAACCGCCGAAGTTGCTCAACGTTCGACGCACACCATTTTACTTAACTAGTTTCCAAAGCCATTTTTGTCACTTTATGAAAATTCGACCTACATTGTTTTACTTACTAAAAAGTGAAATTTCACCATAAATCATTGTAAAACCATTGTAGGATGACATTTTGACGTAAAAACTTGTAAAGTCATTTTTTTGAAGGGTCAAGACGCTAAAAGGGTATTTTTCAATTTAAAAGTATATTTTCAAACTCGCAAATGGTATAAATAACATAAATAAATGCATGCATAACATTACATTGCAACTCATTACATATCATATCATTCATAATAGGTCATTTCGGATTCACGCTATATTTCGGTGTACCCACTTTTGTCTTCGTGATCTATTCATCAAGTGAGTAATCACATCCCCTTTTACCGCTTTACTATATTTTGGGGCTAATGCATGAACTATACTTGAATTAAATTGATTCTACTTTGTGAACTTTTGACTAGAACTTGTGAACTCAATCAAATCCTTGAACTAAATTATTTAAATCATTTAATTATTTGAACTTATTGAACCGCAGACGTGCATGACCTTGTCCTAAAGTCTCCCATGTTCTGAGAGCATCACTATAAAGTCTCCCATGTTCGAGCATCACTATAAAGTCTCCCATGTTCGAGCATCAACTTAAAGCCTCCCCGGTCCTGAGCAAAATGTCTCCCTATGGGAACAGAGCATTTTTTCAATTTAAGTCTCCCCTGTTCGAGCAAAGGTAAAGTTCCCATGTTCGAGCATCTCAATTATTATATACTTGGTACTATATTGTGAACTATATGACCACTTACAGCTTGACTACTTTACACGCATCTTTTGTGCAATGGTTGTGAATACACAGGGTTGCAAGTTTGTATGGGTGAACTTGGAACCGAAAGTGGATTTACAATGCCTTTGCTTTGTGGACTATTTTCCGATGACCGAAACCTTGGACTCTTTCATTCGAGTTTTTCTTATTTTGCTAAACGTGTTTACTCACCAACTATTTTCATAGTTGACCCGTTTTTCTCTATGCTTATTTCAGTGATCGCTTGTAAGCTTTTTCTACCGGTGTCTTGCATAATGAAGTTTTCACTTGTCACTATAAATCATTATGTAATAGAACGCAATATTTTGGAAACTAAACTTTGTAATATATTTGCCGATGATGGCTAAACTGGTATTGTAATAGTGTACTCTTTCTTTTAAATATTAATGTTGGTATGTTCTATTATCTTGTGCTTATGTTCCCTCCTCCGTTAATTCAGTTTCGTTCCGGCTTTAGGTGTGACAGATGGTATCGAGCCAAAGGTTATAGAGAATGCCGATTTTTCAAAAATAAAAATCACAGCTATAACCGAAATTTTTTTATTAAACATTGAACATCATCCGAGTCATCTAGTTCGCTAGATCGTTAATCATAAATTATACATAGCCTGATCAACTATGTCTAATTTATGAAGAACCATGCAAAGATAAGAGTGGTAGTTTTAAATCATGTTTAGTCGAAGTCTTTTGAGTCCTGGGTCAATCAAGTTGCATTGGTCGGTGGGTATGCATAGCATGTTTTGACGTTCACGCCTATATTACCGTATCTTGTTCATATCTTCTCTTTCCATCTTCTTCAACTTGTTAGACATAGCATGTCCCCATCCTCGCTATATTTTGATTCATCAACACACATTACCACCGTTCTACACCTCATCCGACTTCGTTCAATGTCGTTTGCTCAACCCGATGTTTTGGTCCTCAGAGGATCATGGCCGCAAGAAACACACGCCAGGAGGTAAACAACAACGCAACCCAAACAACAATGACAATCCGTAAAACAACGCTGAATAGCGGATCACTCACCCAAATTATAACACAACTCGATGCAGCTTAAATCCAACAACTAGAGAAGGTACTTCAAACGCGGGTCAAGGATGCAAATTTACAAAACTTTCATGATATGTAGCCAATGGAATTTCATGGTAATCGAGGGTGCCATTGACTGCTAACCCGCGAGAATGTTGAGTCGAAACTTAGTACTCCATGCCGAAGAAAACAAGGTTGAGTTCTCTCACCGGTCTACCATGGACGAGCTTTGACCCGTGGAACAACCAACTTCTGATCAGAGGAAGAGGGGCTGCAAATGTATTATCTTGGAAGCATTCCAAGAAATTACTAACCGATGAGTACCTGTAAAAGATGAAGTCCGGTAGCTTGAAAAGAATTTTGGAACCACTTGATGGTAGAGAGAGATCGACAAGTACACCGATCCGTTCCACGAATTAACTAGGATGGTTCCTCACATGGCTCTAAATCGGAGAAGTTGATTGATCGATATATGGGGATTGATACCGAAATTAGAGGATGTCACTGTCAAACCAATCACTCGCAGTTTCCGCTGTAGTATGGCGATCGCTGACAAATGATGTGATCAGTCGGAGAACTAACAAAGCAAACGACAATGGACGAAAAGCGCATGTGAGGATCACCAGGAAACCGAAAACCGTAATCAAGAAACAAGAGGCAGCGAATAACTCGTGAACTATGGGCTAATCACCTAGGAGCCGCCAGATAGAGTCCACATCCCTTTGTGCACTGATGTAATTATCATCACTTAGGAGACCGCCAGGTGCTTAACAAATGTGGGCTTTATTGTGCTTACCAAAATTGCTCAAATGAATCGGGAATCAAGGACGAGAAAAGCATGTTACGAAAGTGTGGAAGTTCAGATCACCAAGCAATACCCGGCCCAAAGTCGGAAAAGAACTCCCAATCAAGGAGGTAATCGCCCAAACTTGGCATTAATAATAAGGCCCGCAAGATCTAACATTGAAATTCTCCCGCACGTGGTCGAGCATTCTATCCGGTACCGAGAAGCCCGCAACGCTTAACGGTACATTCTTTCGAACAACTACCTTATTTCTGTGACGGCGATTTTGAGTACATAACATCCTTCCACTTACCACGCTCACGCATCTTTGATTAATTTGAGACCCATCTGTATTGACCTTAGTCGTTATATATTTTGTTGATTTGATTTGATTGTGTAAGAATCAATATCGTTTAATCTTTCAAAAGACTTCATTCAAGGATGTTGAACCTACCTTCTAACAACTTGTTTCTAGCTTGATCTAGTGACGTTCTTGTTTGATGAGCGCAAAACAGCTAAGAGACAAGTTTACTCAAGTCGGTTTAGTTTAACTCATGACAGTTCTGTTTGATGAGTTGTGAGATTAAATTAGAATCACTACCTAAAGGTCTTTGAGAGCTACGCTCGATATTGGGTGTTTACCCAATCAAATCTACCCGCACGCATCTTAGTTGAATGGGGAACCCGCATTTACGTGGCATTGATATGATCATTTAGACTGCTCAGACGAAAGAGCATGAACTTTAGAACTTTGTCGAGGTTCGACTATAGTATTTAATCGAATCCACGAGGGACGTGATTCCGCCGACATGGGAAGAATGTCACAATTCTCATTTTCGGTATTTCTCATACTCCATATTCATATCATTTCAACGTTCATTCATGATTTTTTTGCATTTCACATTAAACGCGTAAATTTTATAATAAATAAACGTTATCGCGTGAGTTATTATTTTGCACATTTAATCCATTACTTCTAAAATGATCCCTATATATTTATACTTACATTTAGTTTATAAAAACTATAATTTGAGTTACCTAGTGTTTTAAATTTATTTTGTACATAAATCGTTAAATTATATTATTACTTAATTTTCTTAAAAACTATTCGATAATTATTTTATCACTTAAATTTTATAAGGAATGTATTTTACAAATTTATTATCTTATTACATTCTACTTTGATCTATTAAAAGTTACTTTCACTTAAAATTTCCTTTAATACACTAACGTGTATATATTCCTACAAGCTATTATTACCTAGACATTTCACTTACATTTTTTAACAAATATACACAATATAAAAAAAAAAAAAAAGTATTTTGAGAGACACAATCCCCCCATATCCGCCATGGGGGATACCTAGTTGGTGATTTTTCGGATTGTTTAAACTTGTACACAACTTAAAGTCTAACTTATCTCATTTCACTCATTCACTCTATTATTATCAAGTCAAGCAAAACATTTTTCCTCTCTTGTTCTTTCATTCACAAAACCGCCTCCAAGGTGTTTTCAAGGGGATCATAAATTTTTCTAGTTCAAGCATAAACAATCTAGATAACACTCTCATTAAGGTTTTGAAATAAAACCTAGGTGTTTAGGTTTAACCTTGGTTCTTTGCACCTCATCATAATATTTGTAAGCATGTTTCTTTCATTTTTCATGTTTCCTTATCATCTCATATTTATCTCTTCATTTTTGGAGCAAGCATGCATGATTTGTGTTGTTTATACCATTTTACATGATTTTAGAGTTATTTATATATATGGTCATCCTATAATTATCCCCTTGGTATACTTTGGTCTTGATGATGTCTAGGAACCCATGACACCCTAAGAAGGTGTATGGTAGGATTAGATTAGTTTTGAAGTTGATTTGAAGGGATTAGAATAGGTTTTGTCCGATAAAACTATTTTCTATAAGTATTTATAAGTAATCTGTCCTTGTTTTGATTTTCTGGAAAATCCGACTATAGTCACGAATTTTTGGCCTTATATTTGAAAATATACTTTTAAAACTAACTCAGGTCGCTTGAACGGATTAAACGGAGTTATAACGAAGTCGTGGTGAATTTTTCAAGTTTGACTCCATCGAAATATTTATTTTCAGAAAATTCAGCAACTTATTTTTGTATTATTCGAGTCAAAAACGAGCCTTAAGCTTTACAAATTATTTCGACTTATCCAAAATATATTAGTTTACTGACATAAGCTAAGGGACGTATAATAATGAGAAACGGATTTGAAACCGACCAAGATACACATGTTTTACAAACTTGCCGTAACTATTATTTCTAGAAAAACTATATTATTTTACGAGACAAGTGTTACGGAGCTGAAACAACCATGTTGAGAGGGCTGTTTTTAACCATGATGTGGAACTTGAAACTTAAATGTCTACTAATAAAATCAAGATCATCGAGCATATTTTTTTCAAAACAACCAACCGTTTGTATAGCGGAGTTGTAGTATATTAATTACGGATGCTTAAACTTGGCCGAAACTCATTTTTAACCAACATTTTAGCCAAAATCACCATCTTTAACCCTTGTTATCTTTATGTTCGAGACCTTATGACTTAAAACTCCTGAACTGAAACTTCTAGATTTCGATACAAACTTTCCAAAACCGCCGAGTTCACTTTCTCTAACGCTCGACGTATACCATTTTAATTTTAATTAGTTTTCCAAAGCCATTTTGTCACTTTTATGAAAATTTACCGACATTGTTTTAATGATTTAAAAGTGAAAATTTCACCATAAATCATTACGAAACCATTGTAGGATGACATTTTGACGTAAATACTTGTAAAGTGATTTTGAACGGTCAAGACGTCAAAAGGGTATTTTTCGACGAAGTATTATTTTCAAGTCTCTAAATGGTATAAATAATACCTAAATGCATGCATAACATTACATTGCAACTATTACATATCATATCATTCATAATTGTCAGTTTCGAGATTCACGCTATATTTCGTGTACCCACTTTTGTTCGTGATCTATTCATCAAGTGAGTAATCACATCCCCTTTTTTTTACCGTTTTACTATATTTTTGGGGCTGAATGCATGAACTATACTTGAATTAAATTGATTCTTACTTGTGAACTCTTTTGACTAGAACTTGTGAACTCGAATCAAATCCTTGAACTAAATACACAAATTACTAATTATTTGAACTTATTGAACCGTGACGTGTTATGACCTTGTCCTAAAGTCTCCCATGTTCGAGCATCACTATAAAGTTCCTATGTTCGAGAGCATCACTATAAAGTCTCCCATGTTCGGAGCATCAACTTAAAGCCTCCCTGGTCCGGAGCAAAATGTCTCCCTATGGGAACGAAAGATTTTCAATTTAAGTCTCCTGCTGAGTAAGGCAAAGTCTCCCATGTTCGGAGCATCTCTAAATTATTATATATTTGGTACTATATTGTGAACTATTATGACCACTTACACTTGACTACTTCATACGCTATCTTTTGTGCAATGGGTTGTGAATGCCACTGTGTTGCAAGTTTTGTAAATGAAACTTGAACCGAGGATTTACAATGCCTTGCTTTGTGGACTATTTTCCTCGGTGACCAAACCTTGACTCTTTCATTCGAAGTTTTTCTTATTTTGCTAAACGTGTTTACTCACCAACTATTTTCATAGTTGACCCGCTTTTCTTCATGCATTTCAGTGATCGTTTGTGCTTTTTTACTAAAGTGTCTTGCATAATGAAGTTTTCACTTGTCACTTCAAATCATTATGTAATAGAACGCAATATTTTGGAAACTAAACTTTGTAATATATATTTGCCGATGATGCTAAACCGGTATTGTAATAGGTACTTTTCTTTTAAATATTAATGTTGGTATGTTCTATTATCTTGTGCTTATGTTCTCCGCTACACCTCGGTTTCTACCGCGAGGGTGTGATGAATGGCAGTCAAATCGATATACTATGCCCTAATGGAAGGAGATTTGTTAGAAAGTTCAAACTCATGAGACATAATGTGAGTTGACCGGAAAATTCCAAAGCTTGGGATATTTTGAGTCAATGAATATTTTGAGGAGTGATATGAGAAGAACATCTAACAATAATACCGCATTTGTTTGCTTGATCTTTATCTTTTGATGAAATTTTATTTTATGCACTTAGGGATTTTGATTTTATTTGGTTTTTATTTTTTTATTATTATGGTTTGAAGTTATTTTAATCAATTTCTTTTGAGTTTTAGTTTAAGTTTATGATGATAAGTATGATGATTTAGTCTTTGAGTTAGATGTTGTTGAAATTTGCAAATGGTTGGATGAATGTTGTGTGCATCTTTAATAGTATTTTTGAGTAAACAATTTTTGCTTGGAAGGTAAAATGCCCAAGTAAAGTTAAAAAGGTAAAATTTTGTAAAAATGTAAACCTAAAACGGTTGTGTCCATGATCAATCGTTGGATGCAAGTATAAGTACCAAAATCATTTTTTCTAAAAACACACACACACACACACACACACTAATCCTCCATCTCAAGGTAATAAATTCAACCACTAAGAAGTTGTTTGAAGATTAAAGAGTTTTAGAAGATCATCATGGCACCCTAACAAGTAAGTAAGCATCTGCAATCAATTAACTTAATTAGGGTTTAATTTGAGTATTTGATTCGAATTGCAAATTAGGTCACCGATTCGGGGGTTTTTGATGGGATTCGAATTAAGTTGTAATCTTTTAGAATTAAGTGGGTAATTAATATAGGAATGCATTGCAAAAAGAATTGTAGTGATTGATTCAACATGGAATGAGTATTAGATGATTGAATTTTCGGATTCAATTAGGTTGTGCCATTGAATCAAATTAAGTTGCAATTGATGATTCCTAGTTGTTAGATGATGCATTTGCAGTGAATTTTAGATGCCACATTGTTGTTAGAACAAGTAATTGATGAATTGAAGTTAAGCTTGTAAGTTCTAAGCATGATGAACAAGTGATGATTGGAAATTTTGAATGCAAATTAAGAGCAAATTGAGGTTGTAGAAATCATTAGGTGTTGATAAAATGAAGTTTAGGAGTGAATTGGAATTGGAAATATCTAGTGGGAAATCATTTGGAAGGCCGTGAGCCTTCAAAGGATCAGTGGAACCGATTCAAATGCTAATACAAACCGACCGGTTGACCAAGGTCAGGAGGGAGCCGGATCGCTGCCCCTCGACCAATCCAAATTCAGTTCTGATGTGGAAAAATGAAATTTTGAACTAGACCCTAGAGGCTTCTATAAACCTTATCGTTGGTTCTAACACTCTTATAGTGACTTATATTTGTGATTTCTACAGAGAAATGTTGTAGGTTGTTCGAGTTCGACGCGGATTCCACCAAACCCGATCTTGACCAAGTATTGCAAAAGGAATGCAAGGAAGAAGGTCACGTATAGCTTGAAAGATGAAGGGAATGCAAACTTGAAGTTTAAAGATCTTACCAATGAGGAGAAACATGCTTGTAGGGAACGTTTGTCAAAGTTGCAAAACAGAACTGTTTCGGTTCCTAGGTTGGTAGATTGGGATTTGTTTAACGAATATGAGTGTGAGAATGAGTTAAGTGGGTATGATAATGTCTTATGTCTATCCGATGATGGAGATTCGTTTGACGATTTTTCATGGGAGAGAGCTTTTTAGCATTAATGAAGAAGTTTACAGGAATGGTGTATGAAGTTCTTTTTCGACAATGTACTTTGAAAGGAAGGTCAATGTTCGTAACAATGAATGAAGTGTGTTTGGTTTAGGCTTTGTGGGCAACGATCACTATATACTTTTGCCGGGTTTTACTGCTGTTTGGATTGTGTGAACCGGATGAGGTTAATCATCGATTTTTGAAGCTCATTTCAAGGCTTAGGAGATTTGAGAAAGATTCTAGTTTCTCGCAGATAATCAAGGGAGATCCTTCTGTACTGTAGGGAATTCTGCAGAACCCTTTAGGAATCCATTGATGAGAGTGCTACATGTTGCTAGTATAAATGTTTCACATAATTGAGAGCCGTGAAAATGCCAAAAAGCCGGACTTGTGGATTATGATGTTGTTGGAAGAGACCAAGGATGGGAATGCGTCTTGGCTCATAGCCGAGTATTTGTCTAGGAAAGCCCCGGGTATCAAAGGTAATAGCAAATATATGTGGAGGTCATTATGTGACGAGGTTGGCAAAGAATCTTGGGTATTACAATAGCAATGAGTTGGCTAAGTGTAGAGAGCCAAAGGTTAGTAAGATATGGGATGCAATGAGTTTTGGGAAAGCTTTGAATAGGAGGATTCATCGGAGTCGGAGGAAGAAGAAAAGAGGAGATTTCGCTCGAGTTTGTGACTCGAGCACTATGAGTCCGAAAGTGATGACGAAGATGATGATGATGAAATTGATGAGATGAATGAGGATGACTTAATGATCGTGATCACTTTTGATTGTAATTTCAAAACAATGCTTGGTGTGTGTCGAACAATATTTTCTATCTCTATCTCTTAACTATTTCTTTAGGATTATTATCATACTTTGTTAATTTTTATTTTAAGTAGCGCTTGATTGTTTGTAGTTTGTTTGTTTGTTTTGTGTGTTTTGTATATTTTGCGCTTTTGTTTGCATGATGGATGTGACGGAAGCTTATTGTTGGTCAATATTTGGAGTTGGATAACTCACATGCGTGCTTATGACCCAATATGCATATTGCATATTCTATCCCGTGGTATCTTTTTTGACTATTTATTTTTATCATTTTCTTTACTTTGAAGTTCATTTGATTACATTGAGGACAATGCAAAACTTAAGTATGGGGAAAAGAAAATAGGAAAATGATAATTTATTTTTTAATTTTTAGTTTTAGTCTTATTTTTTATTTTTAGGTAAAGTTTTTGGATTCAAGTAGTTAGTAGAAAATCGTCCTTGATTGTCTAGTTGTTTTCACACGTTATTAAGATATATTTAAAAACAACTTTGGTATTTCAATGGTAAAAAGAGGTTTTTGATTTTTTTTTATTTGGACCAAATTACGAAAGTAATTTATTTTGGATTCGATAACATTTACTAGCGCACATTGTAGCATTTTTCCACTAAATTGTGAGGATTCTTTTTGTATAAAACATGTCTTTTTGTTTTATATTTTACTATGAGTGTTCCGGTGATTATGTCGATTCTAGAACTTGTACTTGTTATGCATTACGGTTAAAATCACTCTCGAGTGATAAAAATATGTTCAAATGATAAGAGGCAATCGTAGGATTTAACCCAAATGGCCTTCCATTTTACAACTAATGTTTTTTGCTAACCACATCGGTTAGTTAACCACTTTATATGGACCCATTTGTTAGTGCTCATTTTTAGCACTAGATACCCTTAGTTACACCCTTCGAGCCAATCTTTTCGTTTTGTTAAATCCAAAAAAAAAATACAAAAATATTTTACACCTTAAACCTTAGCCAACCCATGTCAATGTCTATTGGTTTGTTGCTAGTTGTTTGGAGTGTTGGATTGTTTTTGATAATTATGAAGAAGCTACACTTAGTCATTTGTGTGTATCATTCTCCAACAAAGATAAAGGAGACGTCTTTCTCATTTGTATTCTTTTTTGTGGTGTATGCTTATACTAAGTGTGGTGAAAAAAAAAGGTTATGGTTATAGCCAATGTGCTATATGGAGTATATTGATTAGCCAAAGATCTAAATTGAGTTATATTTGTCTGGAGATCGATATGTGAAGAAGAGGAGATTATAATCATTTTCGGGATTGTGGTTTGTGTGATGGCTAGCAACAAGGAGGTTCAGACATGACTTTATTTTTCTTTTAAAACCAATTTCATAAACTATCCCATGCCTTATCCATACCATTTATAAACCCAAATCTTCAACATTATAACCCGAATAAAAGTCCTCTTTGATGAATTTATTTTATTTGTCTTGATACTTGTACAAGCTTATGGTAAAAAGCATTGATCATGACTAGGAATTGAGTGATTTACATATACCCACCAATATATGAGTGTTGAGTGAATTCTTAAAATCATTCGTGAGGAGTTTAGTTATGTTATCTAAAGTCTTTTGGTTCATTTTAAAATTTTCACATATTAAAAGCAAATTAACAATTATTTCTCTTGAGGTGATTGTTAGATTTTTGGAACCACGGTGTCAAGACCATTGAAATCGATTTTCATAAATGCTAGACCTACTCGAGTATGGCAGTAGAACTTAAGTATGGGGGAATTTGATAACGCTCAAAATGAGTATGTTTTTAGTTGCGTTATTGTTGGTTTTGTGTATGATAATCAACTATATTTACTCATAATTGTTGCAAAAGTGCAAAAGAAGCGTATTTGTATGTGAATGTAGCCAGGTATCGCAAAACATGAAGAAATGAAGATTTCATGCACATTGGGATAATTCTCGAGGAAGAAAGTCAAGTGAGGAAGCTCTTGGACTCAATGATTAGGAAGCGCAATGATTTCTAAGTGTCTACATCAGATAAAGATCAAGTTTTGTCTTGGAAATCAGAATCGAAAGCAGAGAAAAAGGCGCGAATAAGGAAAAGTCAACCAAAGTCAAGATTAGGTGTACAAAAGGCTCCAAACCGACGGCCGGAAGTTCGCGAACCGATCGGTCGTATCGCAATCGATCCGGGCCGCAAAACCCTGAGTTACACTTTTGGTCATTTTATTGTTGCCTTAACTTCCATTAATCATTAGAGGCCAATATTTCCAAAGCATAACTTGTTTGGGACGCTTTAGTCTGATAGTTAAGGGTTCTTAGCTATAAAATGAACCTAGACTTAGTAGTCTAGTGTGACACAACCAAAAGAGTAATAATTTACACCAAAGCTATTACCAACCCTTATCATTCATCCCAAAAGTCTTGTATCTGCTGTAAAATGTCCAGGAAAGTGGTGAGACAAATTCTCATCCATTGTGTAATCATTCGGAGTTATACGGTTAGGCTAGACGATTGGAGGAGTGTGGTTGCTATATTCCACAATTTCTAATTCTTGTAATCCAAAGCTTAGGTATTCTATTGAACTTTTCATGGATTTCTATTCTCTTGAATTATTTGAATTACCTTGTTACTACTTGTGTTATGTTATGATTGTCATGGAGTAATTCTTGAATATACTTGTGTGTAAGGATGTAGGAAATTGTAGGAGTGTTCTTATATGTGATGCATGTAAATGATCTTGTTTAAATAAGTTTGTTGGAAAAACTACTAGTCTGTTTGATTTGTCAGAAAACATGTTTAAGAAAAAAGGACCTAAAGGATTTCTCTTATGTTTTATTCCCAAAAGTTAAGTGACAAACTAGTATGGGGATATGGTGATTGACACTCACCATGTTTACTTATTGAAACAAGACGAGAAACGTTTTCATCAGAAAGGGTCGAAAAGATTCGTAGGAACAAGTTTAATAAGAACTTTTACAAACAAATGGATTTTCTAAAGAATAATCATTAGGATAAGGACCGAAAGGATTACCTATATGTTTTTTGTTCTTAAAATGATTTTACAAAACAAAACCATGGGTTGGAAATCATTTGTTTATGATTTGTGCATTGCATCAAGAGTTTACACCAAGCCTTCATGAACACTCTCTATGATTGCCTATAGACTTCACACAAGTATATGTTTCTTAAATTTGATTTTTACTAAACCACAACTTTGAGGAAGCCTTGACAAGCTTTCTTGTGTCAAATATTTTAACAAATTAAAACGCAAATCTCTTGGGATGATCTTGACTTACCCACCTTTGCTATCGCGAACGAGTATACTTGCTCGTATGTGTTTATAGTAATTGCTGGATAAATAGTGTTTATAAATATTAAAACTTGCAACACGTGAGACACATCAAGCATTTTTTGACCCCTGGGGAATTTTTTGAATCTTGAAATTTTTCTTAACACATATGGAGATAATTATTTCTAGTTAGGAACAAGCAATAACACACATATAAACATAAGGGCTATTGATTTTCAATTAAAAGTGAAAACGGGTAAAATTTGATAACACCCGTGTGTTATCCCCCTGCATGAAAGAGTTAGTATACATCAATGTTTTAAGTTAGTTTATCATCCTACGAAGCGATAACACATAAATAATATCATACAACATTGTTTCTTGTCTTGTTCCAAACACCCTCTTAAACCTTAACTCACTTATACAACTTCTTGTAAATTTCGGTCATCATCCTACCAAGGCACTTGAACATCCCCTTGGTTTGCTTGAAATCCTCTCAGAGGGTTCTCCACTTATGGAAGTGAGGCATAGTACTAATGTGGTTGAAGCCTTGAGTTGGGATGACCATTTTCGGAGCTATTTGATGATGATGAATGAGTTGGAGGTTTTGGCCTTTTTCCATTTGCCTTAGTCTTGGATACTCTTTCATCACTCAAGGGAACAAATATGTGAGGGATAAGAGAATAGTCTAGTTTCAACCCTCTAGGACTTGGCGGAATGGGTGCATAAGCTCTATAAAGACGGTTAGAAGCATCCCAGATGGAAGAGCAACTGAGCTTTGAGTAGGAATGTCTACCATTCTTGTAGCAATGTAGTGCCGTTGAATGGTTGATGAGTAGACAAGCTATAGAGCATGAGGCAAGAATTGATGTGGTCTCGGTTTCCTATGGTGCTAATGACATTGGCTCTAAGGAGTTCCTCCCACTTTTTGAATTGAGGCTTAAGCTCATTGAGTTCCATACCGTATGGATCTTATGACTTCCTTGCCGCCGAAAGTGACATGGGTTGGTGCTACCATATCATTAAAGAGGTGCTCACGAATGACATCCTTGTCGACCAAAGGAGTTTGGTAAGGAAGAGAGCGGTCATGAATAGCATCAAGGATAGTGAGTGACCACTTATCCGAATAAAGACAAGTACCACGGCAAGGAATTCCTAACACTTGAGCAAATTGGTTGAGAGAAATGGTGTAGTCATTTTGGGTGATCTTAAATTTGAGAGCCATTTTATCATCCTCATTTGTTATGGAAACAACACTAGCATATAATTTAGACAAAACCTGGCAAATTGGCTCATCATGTCAAGGAGACAATCGTTGAGTAGTGGCTAGTTCTTGACGAAGATTTGTTCCGTCGACAAAAGATGAATGAATTGTCCTACCCTCATGGAAATACCTTTTCTCTAGACTCTTAAAGATTTCAACTTGTTCTTTGGTAAGGCCCTTAGTTTTGTGGTGTTGACGGATGTATCCAAGAGGTTGTGATCGTAAAATTTTATGCTACCATGTTTGTTCCTAGGAGCAAGAATTTACAAGTTTTAGTAAAGACGAAAACAAAATTAGCGTTTTGTTCTAGTGTGTGCCTATATGCAAAAAATTTGGATTTGTGGTTATCTCGACTCATTTTATGCATAAAATAGTTTTTATTTGTAGTGTTTGGCAAAAAACAAGAGATAACCCAAACGCTCCTAATTCAATGTGGCTTCATTTGAATATATCCGAGAATGCATATTAGTTATGCATTACCTTTAGTATTCAAGAGACATTATGCAAGTGATGAAAATAACGTTTTTATTTGTATGAACAATGCGAAATTGTTTTCCTACAAGTGAGAAGTTTTTCAAAATTTTGACATGGGGTTTTTAGTTTAATTAGGATAATACCTTATGATAATTAGCTTCTAACTAGTGGGAAACATGATTAGTTATGCAATTTGACAATGTAGTTCATAATTAGTTATGCAATTTAACAATGAAGTTCATGTTTTATTCAAGAATATATATAATCCCCATGTATTGGTTTTGTGCATAAATTAAAACCCTAGATTCAGAATTAAGAGAAGTAATGTAGTTAGGATACTTACAATGATGTTTTCTGCTATGATTAGTGGAGGAAGAAACCTTAATAATGAGTTAGGTATGTTTGTGGCTCGTTTTGGTAAAGTGGATTATGAAGAAAAAGGTGTTTTGTATTTCAAAACTTTGCTACTGTTAGCACCATAGACCAGAGGGACCCAAAAATTTGGTTCCGTCTGTGTTTTTGTTTGGTACCGTGGGTACTGCAACAAAGTTTTGCTAAATTGTTTTGTTTTGGTTATTCTAAGGTTTAGGCTATGTTTTAGCTATATGTTTGGTTCCATTAATCCTAACCCAAGTCTAAGAAGATTAAATGGTTCTCATATAAGAAGTTTAGTTAGGATATCGGCAATGTTATCTTCGGAGGATAATTTCTCAATTGAGATGTTTCCTTTTTGAACATTGTCGCGAAGGATGTGATGGCGAATTTCAATATGTTTCGTTATGTTGACGGGGTTTGTCGAGATCAATGGCCCTTTGTTGTCGCAAAGTATTGAGATGTCGTTGAGATGAATCTCGTAATCCACTAGAGCTTGCTTCATCCAAAGAGCTTGTTGACATGCTTTTCCGGCTGAGACGCACTGCTTCGTAGTTGAGATAGCGAGAGCCGTTTGTTTTGCTTAATCATGAGGATACAATGTCCAAAAGTACAAATACCACTTGTACTCTTTCTATCGACATAGTCACCGGCATGGTCCGAGTCGGCATACACTATGGTTTCTACACCCGTTCCTTTGGGTTACCATAATCCTAAACATGTAGTGCCTTTAATGTATTTAAATTTTTGTTTCAAGGCTTCTAAGTGTGATGCTTTGGGATCTTCTTGACAGCGAGCACATAGACAAACACTTAACATAATGTCGGGTATACTAGCCGTGAGATAAAGTAGGCTACCGATCATTCCTCTATATTTAGTGTTATATACGGATTCACCTTCCTCATCCTTGGTGAGTTTTGTTTTTGAGGACATGGGTGTTTTAGTTGGTTTTAAGTCTTCAAGACCAAATTTCTTAAGCATATTCTTTATGTATTTAGATTGGTTAAAGAATATGCCATCTTCTAGTTGTTTAATTTGAAGTCCTAAAAAGAAGTTTAACTCACCTATCATACTCATCTCAAACTCGTCGTGCATGATTTTAGAAAATCATCACATAGCTCTTGACAAGTTGATCCAAATATGATGTCATCAACGTATATTTGAACTATGATAATGTGTGATTCCTTTTTCTTGGTAAAGAGAGTATTATCTACTAATCCCTTGGTGTATTTGTGTTCAACTAAGAAAGTCTTAAGCCGATCGTACCAAGCTTTTGGTGCTTGCTTAAGTCCGTATAATGCCTTCTTAAGTTTGAAAACATGATGTGGTTTTTCAAAGTCGGTGAATCCTGGAGGTTGAGCAACATATACTTCTTCTTTAATGAACCAATTTAGAAACGCACTTTTAACATCCATTTGAAATAATTTAAAGTCATGAGCACATGCATATGCAAGTAAGATTCTATTAGACTCAAGCCTAGCTACCAAAGGCATAAGTTTTGTCGTAATCAATCCCTTCTTGTTGATTATAACCTTGTGTGACAAGCCTAGCCTTGTTTCTAGACACCATACTGTTTTAATCCATTTTATTTCGAAAAACCCATTTCGTTCCAGTTATAGTTTGATTTTTAGGTTTTGGAACTAATTTCCAAACATCATTTCTAACAAATTGGTTTAGCTCCTCTTGCATAACAACTACCCAAGATTCTTCTTTTATTGCTTCGCTTATGTTTTTCGGTTCAACGGACGACACAAAGAAAAAGTAGTTACTTTGATTTTGGGCTTGTGATCTTAATGTTCTTTGATTTAATTGTCCTATGACTTTTTCTAAAGGATGACTTTTGGATTATTTGATGTTTATAATTTCATTATTTAATGGTTCATCTTCCTTGTCATTTTCATTAATTTCTTGACTTTCAACAAGTTAACTTTCAACTAAGTCATCATCTACCAAAGGTGATGTCTTAGAGGGAGGTGGACTTTCGTCGAATGTTATGTTCAACGATTCCTCGACTCTCATTGTTTCTTTGTTTAAAACTATGTATGCCTAGTTTGTGAGTAACCAAGAAACACACCTTCATAAGACTTTGGGTCAAATTTGGTGAGATAGTCTTTGGTATTAAGAATGAAACATTTACATCCAAACACTCTAAAATATCTTAAAGTAGGCTTTTTGCCTTTATATAATTCATAGGGTGTTTTGTTCAATAAAGGACGTATTAAAACTCTATTTAAAATGTAAGTGGAAGTATCAACGGCGTTACACCAAAACTTTTGAGGTATGTTTTGTTCATTAAGCATTGTTCTACTCATTTCTTGAATAGTTCTATTTTTACGTTCTACAACCCCATTACATTGGGGTGTTCGAGGAGCCAAGAAGTTATGTGTTATACCATTGTATCACAAAAGTTTCCAAATTGTGTTTCATTGTCGAACTCGCGACCATGATCCGTTCGGATCGACACAATGTTAACACCTAGTTGATTTTGACTTTTCTTACTAAGTATTTCAAATTTATCAAAAGCTTCATTTTTAGTTTTCCTAAACATTGTCCAAGTAAACCTTGAGTAATCATCTACTATGACCAAAGTGTAGAGGTTCCCTCCATAACTTCTTATAGCGGATGGACCAAACAAGTCCATGTGCAAAATCTATAGACACTTAGATGTGGAAACCATGTTTTTAGCTTTATGGCTACTATGAATTTGTTTACCAATTTTGCAAGCGTCGCAAAAGTGTTGGTCATATTTCATTTTGGGTAGGTTTCTAACTAGCTCTTTTGAGGATAGGTTTTGGATGAGTCTCATATTAGCATGACCTAATTGTCTATGCCAAAGAGTAGAGTTATCATCTAAGGTTGTTAGCCAAAGTTTTTCTTTAGATGTTCTATCTATTTTCATGACATATATGTTATTTTTCCTAACTCCTTTAGCTATGGTGATACCATCTTTTAGTATTTTACTACCATTTTCTTCAAATAGTACTTTATACTTTTTATCACATAGTTGACTAATACTAAGTAGATTAAATCCTAATCTATCAACATGAGCAACATTTTCAATAGTTAAGGAGTTATGAGCGATCGCACCTTTGCCAATGATTTTGCTTTTGAGATTGCTACCAAAAGTGATATTACCTTCGTCATACTCTTGGTATGTTGAGAAGAGACTTTTGTTACCCATCATGTGTCTTGAGCATCCACTATCTTTTATCCATTCATCAGGTTCTAAGCCAACTTTCAAGCATACCTATGACACAAATAACTCAAGCATTTGGTCCCCAATATCTCATGGGTCCGTTTGGGTTAAACATATGATTTACTTGGTTCATGTATGGAAATGATGGGTAAGGGTTCCATGGCATGTAATTTGGAGTTTGATATGGTCTAGGATAGTTTTGATTCCAACCGGTATGTTGATAGTTGGGTTGTATGTTGTAGTTGCTTTTGGGAAAGGGGCGTTTGACAATAGTTGTTTTAGGCCGTTGTTGAGTAGTTTTAGATCTAAATTCATTTCCAGCAAGTCCTACTCCTAATGTAACAGCAGGTTTTAGTTTAACAACAACCTTGGTTTTCTTTGTTACCTTGACAAGTTCACTACGGTCCGTTTTGCAAACACTGTTGTCCTCTTGCGACACACGACTTTAATCCAATTTGTCTGACGGACGGAACCAAATTTTGGGTCCGTCCGGTCGTCTTTATCTTAGTTGCTTCAAGGAGATGTGCGCTTTTTTTGTCTTTTTCGGCCGTTTTAATTTGACTACTTGGAATCATTACTTCACTAAAACCTAATCCACTTGTATTTCTTGGTACTTTTTGAATTCTTAATATTTCATCGGCGCAAGAAATGTTTTTGTTAAATCTTTTAAATTTATAGTTATGTTCGATGAGAACTTCTTGTGTGAGTTTTAGCTTTTCTATTTCAAGACTAAGCTCTTGACATGATTTACAACCATCGTCATTTGCTTTGCCCTTTTCTAATCGTTTTGCCTTTTCTTTTAACTCATAAACTTCGTTTTCTAAAAATTCCTTTTTAGTCTTTAACAACTTGTTTTTAGTTATGATTTTTAAGCTAAGCTCACACAATTGATTATATTATTTTTGCAAAGTGTCATAATCAATAGAAGAGTAAGATGAGTCGGAATGTACCTCGTTTTATTCATGTGCCATTAGACCGATCTCATCCTTGCTTGATTCTTCATCATCCTCACTATCACTCCAAGCACCACTTACAAAAGCTCGTTGAGTTTTGCTTTTAGGTGGCTTAGGGCAATCTCCTATTAGATGACTTGTATCACCGCATCTAAAGCACTTCCTTT
The DNA here is from genome assembly GCA_910596185.1 of Chrysanthemum makinoi. NCBI lineage: Eukaryota > Viridiplantae > Streptophyta > Magnoliopsida > Asterales > Asteraceae > Chrysanthemum > Chrysanthemum makinoi. The sequence continues at coordinate 17,335,325 of OU343216.1, read as the reverse complement.
CACCTTTTCCCTTTTTGACATCTCGGGTCTTTCCGGAATGACTTCTTTTCATCTCGAGGTTGCCTTACGAACTATCCTTTTCTTCTAAAAAACTTTTTGAAATCTCTAACGGCCATAGCATACTCCTCATCTTCACTATTCGAGCAAGATTCTTCATCATCACTAGATTCCGTTCTTGCCTTTAGAGCAACGAATTTGACTTTCTCTCTTTTTCCTTTGATGATCTCTGAATCTTTCTCCAGCACCATTTCATGTACTTTGAGATTTCCAATTATCTCGTCAAGTGACATTATTGAGAGATCTTTTGATTCGTCAATAGCCGTTACTTTTGCTCCACACTTCAGATGGAGTTCTCTAATAAATTTTCTGAGAAAATTCTTACTACGAAAAGTTTCATCAAGTGCTTTAAGAGAAGTAACAATAGTATTAAAGCGAGCAAATCTACAATCAATGGTTTCATTTCAGGGATAACAAACTGTTCATATTTTTGAACAAGAAGATCAATTTTGTTATCCTTGACTTGTGAATTTTCTTGATGTGTAATAATTAAAGATTCCCAAATATCTTTGCGGTTTCACACATAAAAATTATTTCATTTTCTTTTCTAGGCAAAGTATTATAAAGCATCGTTTTAGCTTCATTACTTTTAGCTATTAATTTCTTTTGCTCATCACTTGAAATATCTTTTGTTGTAGGATTAAAATCACCTTTAATAATAACAAACCAAAGATCTATATCTTTTGACTTTACACATTATTCAAAACGGTTTTTCTAATAGATAAATCCATTGGTTTCAAAGAATGGTGGCCTTTGCATAGATTGCCCTTCTTTAAAGTTTTCGGAAATCATGGATCGTTTCAAGTTTATAAAATACAATATATTCTAGAATTCTTGAGCAACGAGGCTCTGGTACCAATTGTGAAAAAATAGAAGGGTGGTTGAATAGTTTACCGTTTAAAATTTTTGTTTTAAAACTTATTGTAAGATCAATTGATATTGATCAAAGATATGTTAGTGAAGAATAAACAATATGCAAGCAATATATAATGAGTAAATAAGGAAAGAAACAATGAAACCACGACAAGTTGATTATAGTGGTTCGGTCTACAAAGACTCTTTTTCCTTGCCCTACTCCACTCCTCGAGTCTCCAACTCGAGTGTTATATTCACTAATCAACAAGCTCCTTTAACCGGCGGATAAAACCTTTACACGCTGCTTACACAATATTTTCGACACAAAGCTAGATGTCGAGTTCTTTTACAAGGGTACAACCACTCCCACACACTATGTATTTTGAGGACTAAAATACTAACCACTCACACTCAGAGGTTTAAGATGGTTTGGTACAACAATGATGTATGAACAAGACTAGATCACACAACAACAAAAAAAACAAGCCCTCCAACTATTTGTTGAAGCATGATTATGCCTTGAACTTCTTTGCTACAAAAGAGGATCACTAGAATGAAATGAAACCGAGTTAGAAGTAATAGAGAGAGAATGTATGTGTTTATGCTAGAAAGGGATGAGAAATCAACTTGGGTTGGCTTGCTATTTATAGGCCAAAATGAACAGCAGTGGCCACGGACAACGGAACCAAAAAAGGGTTCCTCCCTTGTATTTTTTTGGTTCTGCTGGTCTGACAGCAAGATTACAAAGATCTTTTCAAAATCAACCAAATCTAACCAAGATCATGTAAGATATGTAGAATCCAAATCTAAATAAAATATTCTATGAAATCTTCTAGAGATTTCAATGTGATGCAAGCCATGATGTAATATGTTGTTTTCTATTTTTAGAATCAATATGTTAAAAGTAAATACATATGTAATGTTATGTTTAAGAAACTAAAACATACTTGTTCCAAAAATGTTGACACACATTATGTTTTAGAAAGATATCAAAGTTAATTGATACATGACTAATCAAAATGTAAATGCTTAAGTGATGAAGACTTTATTTAAGGAAAGCTTGTTTTAATATCTATTAATATTGACAAGCTTTATACTTTACAAAAATGGAATTTACTTTTGTCGTTAACCAAACTTAGGTAAAGATCAAAAATATAAATAATGTTTAATGACGATATTTGTATTAACAGACATAAAAGTCATTAACAATATCCTTTCTTGTAAACTAAAATGCAAGTTAAATAATCAATATCGATTTATTAACAAGGCGGTGAACAAAAACAAATCAATATAATCCTTATAAGATGGTGTGTTGTCGATTTGAGGAGGAAACGATACACTGAACCCCCAATACAATCAGATCTGAAGTCGAATACAAAGAAACTCACGCAAAATCCGAGCCAAGACAATGAAAACCCAGACAAAACTTAACTTGTCTTGAAGAAATTTTCTTAAGTGAGGTGTGGAAGAGAACTTGTATAGAACCCCTGTGGATTAGCGGCGTCTTAAATAGGAGAAGATGAAGTAGGCTTGACCACTACTTTCTTGGTCTCTAGTGGTGAGGTAACCAAATAGAGCATCAATCACTATCACTTGCTTGTCCTATCATCCCTCATGATGCCTTTTTGGGAGAAGAGAATAAGAATGTGTGATATTGTTTTTGGGGAGGTACAAAAAAGAAAAAAAGAAGATAGAGAAAAGTGAGATGGGTAGGCGGTGGGATGGTAGGGATAGGGGTAGATTAGGTTACATATTATTAATAATACATTATTAAGTGTACCTCGTGTTCTAGTTTAAACGCAGTATCCCGATACGTGTAAAATATGTTAAATAAGTTTCTGGAAACATTTTCACGAGCGTAATACTAAGGTATCATTATTATTTAGGAATTAGATTATAAACTTTTTGTTGTTACTAAGTCGGTGTCGGTACGCGAGTGGTGCCTTTTTTTTTTCTGAAACTGCAAGATAACCTCTCGTTTTTGTTCGTAAACTATCAGTAAGTGTTAAAAAGTGATCATTTCACTTTTCTCAAATATAAAATATCAATTATGTGTGTTATTGCATCCTGCAGTGTGTGGAATAACTTCCCAAAACAGCTGTTGAAGCTCACATATGCTTAAATTCCTAAATCAGACAATAATAAATTTATATTTATTATTAAAATACTTAGCGGAGAATTTCCGTGTGTGCAGTATCGTGTTTTCGAAGAACAAGATGATCTATCATTTTTTTTGAATTTTAAATATCAACAACTGTCAGAAAATAATCGATTTGCATTTCTGACGTAATAAATGGTATTATAATAATCCAAAAATTTACGAGTTGTTAATTAACTTATTAAAACGATCAACAAACACTTGAATTTTCATATCTAAAACTGCATTGAAATTATCAACCTCAAAATGATGTTGATTGGTATATTAATTCCTTCGGCTTTATCACCATCTGAATATCATGTAATTAGCAAAACGGGGTTACATTCTTTAAGAGTGAAGGAAAACCCGATGCCCTCATCTGTTTCAAAGCTCTTATGGTTCCTTTCAAAGAATGAAATGACTTCCAAAATAGTTTTATTTTTCTTTTGAAAATGTCGTGACAATACATCAGTGATCCCCAAGATAGTAGTTTATGGTTTTAGTTAAAACTTTATTCTTTTTTTTGGTAAAAGGTTTCTTAATTAGTGTATTACTTCCAAAAAGCGTTTAAGCATATAGGATGTGGGTGAACTCCCACATCTCAGCCCATTTATATAAGCAAAAACAAACACACCTTATGTGCTTCAAACCTGTTGGAATCACTCCTAAACCTTAATTCAAGTGTTAGTGATTCATATGTAATAGTTAGCTTAATATGGCCTTTATGTTTGTAATTAAGCTTAGGCTTATGTAGAAGGCCCATAAGCCTAGGCCCAAGTCCAATAAGGAAAGGAAGAGACTAGGAGTGTTGCCCTAGCTCCCTCTCCTATAAATACTTTGTAATAACCCTCACTTGAGGGTTGGTTGTTCAATTCATTCTCTTTCACTTGCATACGCATAACCTTTCTCTATATTTCTACGCATAGTGTTTGTGTGAGTCGTTCAACCGATCCTATCTCTTCTCTATTTCTACATATTGATGCTTGTGTTACATATATGGTGACCTAACAGTGGTATCATTCGCCAAATAGTTGGGTGAATCATTTTTGTTGTTAAAAGTGAGTTTCTTTGGTCTACGCGAATAACAAGCGGTTCCAACTTTGGTTAAGCATTTTAAAACTCATTTTACACTTTTCAATCCAAGATTCTGGTACTTTCAATGTTTTAAGGTGTTAAAATATCTGTTTTTGGCAAAAAGTTTCAAACTTTACGCGTAGATCTTTGTTTTTGAGGTTGGTTTTATACGTGGTACTAGTTCTACGCATAACTGTTTTTTGAGCTTTGGATCATCAAGTTTCACACTTTTGTGTTATTTTGGTGATATTGAAGCTATTTCATCACAAAAATCTTGTTTGGAAACATCATTTGGCAGAAATCACTTTTAGCTAATTTCTACGCGTAAGAGAAACCTAATCTTACTGCTGTAATCGACGTGGTTTGATCTTGGTTCGCTGGTGGCTTACTCAGTGTTTTCTTGATTGGATAAGCCGAAAACACTTCGACTTTGGATATCTTTGCAATCTTTGTGATAGTGTCAAAGATCATTTGGGCAAAACCCTAAAATTACGCATAAGCATAAGCTTACGCGTAGAATTATTTACGCATAAGATTCATCTTACGCCTAAGCTTTGTCTTACGGATAAGTTAATCCTACGCCTAACTTCTTGTTTACGCCTAACTCTTGCTTGTTTACTTACGCCGTAACTATTGCCGTTACGCCAGACGTTGGTGTTTTTACGCATAAGTGGTACTTGGATTTTCTGTGATTTCTACGCCTAAGGACTCTTCATCAACAACGGTTCATTCGACTACAAAGATCCATTTAACAACACAAGTTTTCAACATGTCACAACCACCATACTCTAACTATTTCCCTTACACTTATACTCAACGACAACAACAACTAAGTCCACAACATCAACAATTTAATCATCAACAACAAATTTATCAACAACAATTTAATCAACAACATACTCCACAACTTGCAGCAATTCCACAACCTCAAATGGTTCAACCACCACCAAGTCTTCAAGTACAACCCTACACAAACGATTTCAATCAACATCCATCAAGGAACAATATGAAGGAACCGACTTGGTTTGCAAAGATGTATGAAGCTTTAAGCAGCCAACAATCAATTCATGAGGCTGGATCACTTGATAGACCTCGAATGCTCACTCCAAGAAACTACGATCAATGGGTGATTAGGTTCTTTAGGTTTTGTGATCTGAAGAAGCCACATGGAAAGTTATTAAAGAAGGTTATCATGGAAGGTACATTTCAGATGCCTACTATCGTTACACACGGAGATCCAAATGCTGTTCCACCAAGAGATGATCAATCAAACATTGCTACTGTTGCACAACTGTCTAGAGATGAACTTCTACACTATGAAGCGGATGAGCTTGCAATGCAATATATCCTTTTAGGATTACCAAACCCAATTCTTCGAAGTGTTGATGCTCAAAAGACTGCAAAGGCGATGTGGGAACATATTCATCTACTTATGGAAGGCACTGCACTCAATCAGGAGGATATGGAATCCAAAATTTACTTGGCTTATGAACACTTAATGATTGAACACGAGAGACACTAGAGTCTTATCATCATCGATTCTCGGACATCATAAATGATTTGGATAAACACAACATCATCATGCCAAGAATTGTAGTTAATACTAAGTTCCGAGTAGTCTTGGTTGAATGGGAGAAGTATGTAATTTTTCTCCGTCAAGCGAAGAATATGCATCATGCTACATACGGATTGTTGTACGATTACTTGAAGCCTCATCAAAAGGAAATTGATAAGGAAAGGATTCTCCGTGCTCAAACTGTTTCACCTTCACTTTCGGATAATCAACAACTTGCTTTGTTGGCTCAAACTAGTTATCCTCCTCAACCAAAGCAACTCAACCAATGCCACAATCACACCATATGATCCTTCACAGCAACAATATCAACAAACTCAATTGGTTCCATACAACAACAACAATGATCAAGCATTTGTCAGTGAAACTAATGAGTACTCCGATCCGTTCGATGCATTGAAACAAGGATTTGTTATGATTGCCAAAGCTTTTGGCCGTTATACAAACAAATCCAACAATCGTATTCGTTCCTCATCTAACACAAGGAATCAGGCTGTTGTGAACAATGGACGAGTTGAAGTTCAGAATCGTGGTTATGGTCTTCAGATGGGCGGTGGTCAAGGGTTTAATGCTATGGGTAGGAATAACAACAGCGCTCAAGTGGTTGAATAGGAAATGCTCAAAATAGGTTGAATGGTCTTCGATGCTACAACTGCAATGAGAAGGGACGCCTGGCTAATGCATGTCCAAAGCCGAGGACTAGGGGCAGTGCTTATCACAAGGAGGCTTTACTTTTGGCTCTTGAGGATGAAGCTGGTGGAACTCTCACGCATACAAGAACAGAGCTTTATGGCGGAGATGCAGTCGATGATGATATGGAGGATTTGCGACCCAATGGCTTATGTTGATGGCTAATATGCATGAGCTACATATGAGTGACAGGCCCAGTGTATGACACTGATGGCTTGTCTCAGGTACCCGAACAAACTATATTTATCTCTGATATAATATCTCCACCAACATCTGAATCCGGTAAGGCTTATAATGTTCAAAATGAGTCATCCACATCTCATTCCGACGATTCTCAACTAGACCCCGTAGTTACATTTGACGATCAAGATGACCTTCTGGTTTCCTTTGATAATCAAATTGACTCCGTAGTTATACTTGAGGATCTGAATAATGATCATGTTGTGACTCACGTTGAACACGCCGAACTTTTGCCTAGTCCAGATGTTGATATGTTAGTTAAAGACCAACAAACCCTAATGGAAGAATGTCGTGAATTAAATCAGCAATTAAAAAGTAAAAATGCACTGTTAACCAAGGATCTTGAATGTTTAAAACTGCAACTCAATTTTTTCAAAACTCAAGAAAACCGTGAAAAAGGTTTTGAAGCGGCTTTTGCTAAATCTCATCAAAACGAACAATATTTAGAACGACAGATGCGTGATCTAGCCGCTTCGAAGAATGCTTTGTTGTCCGAAATAGAACAAACTGAAACATGAACATAACACAGCAAATTAACGCTTTTACCTTGGAAAATCAAAAAGCTAAGGCTGAGTTGTTAAATTGTCAAAAACAGTTCTCTGCATACAAAAAGCATTCAACGAAACGAATAGATGACCATCTTGAAAAAATTATCGGCTTGCAAAACAAACTTAAAGAGTTTCAAAATGTTGTTTACAAACATGGTGAGTCAGTCACAGCTATTCAAAAGTTTACTTTAAAACCCAATCCAGATGGATATGGACCGAATCTTGTTGATTACAAACCTAAGCTTTCAACCAAAACATTCAAACCAAATCCGAAGTTTCCAAAGGCGAGAATATAAAATTGATGATTCTGTTATGAGTGTTGTTGAATATCATCGTCAAGAGGAATTAGATGCGGAAGACGAGAGTCGATCAAAATTAGAAAATGTTGTTTACAACAAACCATTTAACTATTCAAAAGCGGTCACTTTCGTCACACCAACAGATTCTTCTAACACACCAAGGATTCTCACAAAATAAAACCTGAGTCTTCTAATGCTAATCCCCAACCAAATTATGCACAAATTTATGGTCCTTTACCTTCCATCAGTGAAGTAAATTCAAAACCTGAAAATCATCAAATTCTTAGATATTTTGACCTTTTCATGGCTGACCTCAAACTTTTAGAACATGAGATTGAATTTCATTATGAAATAAAAGTTGAACATTTTCAATCACTCTGCGGCGAGAACAAAAGACATTTTTCGAAAAGACTTTTACCCAATGTTAAAAATTTGAAAAATTATGCATTGTATTGGGAACGGGATTTTCATAAGGAACTTGGATTGATGAAAGTCGTTTTGGAGAAAATCGTAAACATCTATTTCTAACACCAAACGTAAAAGAAAATGTTACGAAAAGATGTTGATCGACTCTTGGAAGATGTTATCTGTGTTGATGTCTATAATGCTGTGTTATTGTATTCTTTGCCATATGCATCGATTATATCTCTCTATTGCATCATGTTGATTCTATTGTAATTGTTGAGAATACTGATAATGTGCATCGGTCGAGTCTTTAAAAGTTGAAAATGAGCGATTGTTAACGAACTTTCCAATGCAAACGTCGTCTTAATTGGTGTCAAAAAGATATTCACGATCAACAACTTGCTCATCAAAACAAAATCGCCCAGATTCGCATAAAAATCTTCGATCCTAAAATTGAGCAACTGGATGATCAAAATGTGTCTTTTAAATGTTAAATCTCAAAATATGAACAAGAAATTGCAAAAGTTAAACAGGAATATGATGTCATATTTGATTTACTCAAACAGACTCGTGATGAAGCATCAAACGAACTTGATCATTATCTTGCATACACTAAAGAAGTCATGAACTTTTCTGGAAATCTTCGATTCACGAAAATCAAGAGGGTGCACACTATCTTTAAATTAAGGGAAATGTTAGGAAAGTATGAACAAGTTCAGCCTAGCATCATTAAGAGAATTGCACCAGTAACACTTAGCTAACGTGAACCCATAATACCTACTGACAAAACACAAGTTACTAATGTGCTTCCCTCTACTGAAACAAGAATAGTTGCCTCTTTTCCAAACGTCCGCACTTCACGGCCTAGGAGCAATACAAGGAAGAATAGGAAGTTGCGACCTAAGAAAAGACAAATAAAGATTACTGAAGTAGAAGAACAACCAGTAGGACTTTGAATAAGACTCGATTGCACCCACTTTAGATATTGCGTCTAGCAAATGTAATGGAAAAAGTGTTGTAACGAATGCTAAACCTTTAAGTACTTTTGATATTGGTCGATGCTTCTTGTGTTATTTGTCATTAAAAGTATGCTTTCGATTGTCATGAAAAATGTGTTGCTAGAGCTATCTTGTCTCATTTAAGGAATCCTAAGAATCGGAATACCTCTAGGCCCACTAATGCTTCTAAGTCTGTGCTTGGTAGACCGCTCTCCTTAGATTCTAAAGCATTGATGTCCCTGTAGTTCCAGTATCACCTCCAAGGAATGTAGTACCACCTAGTGCATTCACTAAGACTAAAGCTAAGACTAGTTGGAGATGGCATAAATGGATACATAATACACTAGGATTTAAATGGATGCCTAAAATCATTGATGTGTGTATTTCTACTATAACTGCTGAGGAACCCTCTAACTCATCGGGTTCCACATCTACTTCTATTCCATCGGTAGTAGTGCATTATTGTAATGCGGTGATACTGAGATCATCCTTTGGATTGTTGATAGCGGATGTTCCCGACACATGACAGGCAACCTTAAAGTGTTATCAAACTTTATTGCAAAGTTCATTGGCACTGTGTCGGTTCGGGAATGATCACTTCACGGATATCATGGGCTCACGGAGATTATATCAATGGCAATATTGAAATTAGCAGGGTTTCTTATGTGGAAGGCCTCGGTCACAATCTCTTTTTAGTCGGTCAATTCTGTGATGGAGATTTGGAAGTTGCTTTTAGGGAGAAAACTTGTTTCATTAGTGATCTACAAGGAAACGATCTTATGTCGGCTCTCTCAAAATTCTAGTCTATACACAATCTCAATGCAAGACATGGTTGCTTCATCTCCCATTTGTCTACTCTCAAAGGCTACATCTACAAAATCTTGGCTATGGCACCGTCGTCTCTCACATCTAAACTTTCAAACCATCACCAACCTTGCTCGACACTAACTTGTTGAAGGTCTCGAGATTCGGTATTCTAAAGATCACCTATGTTCAGCTTGTGAACAAGGAAAAAGCACCCGTGCTCATTTTCCCTCAAAGGTGGAACACAACTCTTAGCATGTGCTTCATCTTCTTCACATGGATTTGTGTGGCCCGATCTTGGCGTGCAAACGATTAACGCAAGCGCTACATCTTGGTAATTGTTGATGACTACTCAAGATGGACTTGGGTCTACTTTCTTCGAAGCAAAGACCAAGCCCCACAGATGATCATCACCTTTCTCACAAAAATTCAAGTTCAGCTCGGAACAACACGGCCAAATCAGAACAGATAAAGGAACTGAATTTGTAAACCAAACTCTTCGAGAATTTTATGAGTAAGTGGGAATATAGCATCAAACATCTATTGCACGGACACCAGAACAAAACGAAGTTGTTGAAAGACGAAACCGAACGTTAGTAGAAGCTGCAAGAACAATGTTAATTAATGCTAAACTTCAGATTACTTGTGAAACTGTGATCAACTGCATGCTATACTCAAAACCGTTCAATGATCACAAAACGCCACAACAAAACACCTTTTGAGCTTGTCCATAACAAAAAACCGAATCTCAAACACTTTCATGTATTTGGATCTCTTTGCTACCCAAATAATGATCGTGAAGACTTTGGAAAGCTCAAAGCCAAAGCTGACATTGGAGTATTTATTGGATATTGTGATAATTCTAAAGGTTTTGGATCTGGAATCGTCATACAAAGCGAGGTTATGGAAGCGATTCATGCTAATTTTGATGAACTTCTGAAATGGCTTCGAGTATAACAGCTTGGAACCGGTAACAACCGCTAAACTTCCCCAAACCCCATCATCATTTGAAACAAGCCCCTCAGCTTACTCGTCAACAAATGGAAAGACTATTTGCTCCTCTCGTTCGTGGCGATATTGATGAAGCGTGCTCTAGGTGTATCCGATGTTTCATTTGCTTTCAACCGATAATACTCTTATACATTACACCTGCTACAACAACTACTTGTTGAAGAACCACCACCGTTGACTCTACAACAACAGTTGAACAAACTGCATCCAACGATATGAACCTGGTGATGATCTTCTTAATGCAGTACCCCCACCTGCAGATTTTGATCCAAATGCGTTCTTTAACCCGTTTCGCCAATGAAATTTAACGCTTTGATGTTGCGGAATCATCTACAAGCTATTTGAATCCTCAAAATCTGCATAATGTATATCAACATCAACCTTACACACATCGTTGGACGAAAGACCATCCTCTTGAGAATATTATTGGTAACCCGAATCAACCATTCGTAACAAGACAACGTCTTAACACAGATGGTGAACATTGCATTTATGCACTCACACGTCCCAATCTGAGCCTAAAACATTAAAGCGTAATGACAAAGGACAACTAGATTGAATCCATGCAGGAAGAACTCAACCAATTCAAACGTCTTGAAGTATGGGGCGGTTGAAAGACCAACAGAGGGTCTTCGTCATTGGTCTAAAATGGATTTGGAAAAACAAATTGGATCTTTGAAGGAACCGTAATTAGAAATAAGTCACATCTGGTGGCTAATGGTTATAGACAGGAAGAGGGTATTGACTTTGAAGAATCATTTGCTCCGGTTGCTCGTCTTGAGGCTGTTCGGATTTTTCTGGCATTTGCAGCTCACATGAATATCACGGTCTTTCAAATGGATGTCAAAACTGCTTTTGTAAATGGACAACTGAAAGAAATGGTCTATGTAAGTCAGCCAGAAGGATTTGTTGATCCAGAGTTCCCTAATCATGTCTACAAACTGAAGAAAGCTCTCTACGGTCTCAAACAAGCCCCTCGGGCGTGGTACGATAAGTTATCATCCTTCCTTATTGCCAATAAGTTTACCAAAGGTTCGGTCGACCCTACACTCTTTATACAATATCACGGGGCTCACATCTTAATCGTTCAAATCTATGTGGATGACATCATTTTTGGGTTAACATATTTAAAATACTCAAATGCTTTTGCAAAACTTATGACAAAACATTTTGAAATATCAATGATGGGTGAACTCACATTCTTCCTTGGAATGCAAGTTCATCAATCACCCCGTGGTATTTTCTTGAGTCAGTCCAAATATGCCCTTGAATTGTTAAACAAATTTGGAATGCAAAACTGTGACACCTACGCCACACCAATGGCTCATACCAAGAAGCTAGACGCTGATTTACATGGGAAAATGGTGGACCCTACAAAATACCATAGTATTATTGGGTCTCTCATGTATCTAACAACTAGCAGGCCTGATATTGTCTTTGCCGTATATCTTTGCTCCCGTTATCAGTCGAGACCAACTGAAACCCACCTCTCGGAGGCTAAAAGAATCCTCCGATACATCAAGGGAACCATAATTTGGGATCCGGTATCCGAAGGATTCTGGTTTTGAACTAATAGCTTTTTTAGGGACTGGCGACCACGCAGGATGCTTAGACTCTCGGAAAAGTACTTGGGGAGCACTACAATTTCTTGGTGATAAACTGGTTTCATGGCAATCGAAGAAGCAGGATTGTACATCGCTGTCCTCAACCGGAGCAGAATATGTAGCCATGTCCGCGTGTTGTGCTCAAGTCATTTGGATGAGAACACAACTCAAAGACTATGGTTACGTGTTTGACAGAATTCCGATGTACTGCGACAATCGGAGTGCTATTGCGATCTCGTGCAATTCAGTTCAACACTCAAAGTCAAAGCACATCGATCTTCGATATCATTTCATCAAGGACACGTGGAGCAGTCTTGTTGAATTATATTTTGTGGGTAAAGAATACCAATTGGCAGATCTTCTCACCAAAGCCTTAGCTCCTGCTAGGTTTAATGAGTTGGTCCACCGGATTGGTATGTGGTGTTTGACTTAAGAGGAACTGGATGAACTCTTAAAACATTCTTAAAAACCAGTCAAACACCAATCCCTATTTTGTAAATATTTTTCAAAAACAAAATACAAAATAATTAAGTCAGATAAAACAACAAAAATATTCTTCTATCTATATTTCTTTTAACATTGCAAGTACAATTGTTTCGTCAACACTCAAATCTTTCAAAATTCAATATTTTTTTTCGATCAAGTATTGAGGGGGAGAAAACAAATATTTATCAGTTTCATAAAACTTTGTACTTGCATGTTACGTTATCGGTTGTTTCTTTTAATAATGGTGGTCACATTTCGGTTTTACGACACTCCTCGGACTAAAATTTATAAACTTTCATTATTTTTAAGTCGAGGGGGAGTGTCGTCAAAATTCTTTCAAGATATCCTTCGTTTGGTAACCAAAATGGAAGTTAAAGGCATTGGATGTAAATGGTAAAAGTGGAGGAGCTAAAACTGTCAAAAGCATAAACTTATTTTAACAAAACTACCCACCAACCTCATTAACTCTTCACATTTAATTTTTCACCAAACAAATCCTACGCCTAAGAATCATTCGTCTAATCCGTGTTTTTGATCATCAAACTGTAATTGGTTTTATGTTTCTGACATGATTACAAACATTGGTTTTGAATTTTAAACAAATCCAACGGTTAGATTTATGTATATGGTTGATTTTGTGTTCTACGCATATGCGTATGAACACATAATCAAGTTTGTGTGTTTGTGGGTAAAATGATAGTGTCAAAACGTTTTCCTAACATCAATGATGACATTTTCATCACTAAAACACACCCAGATACACGAATTGATTGATTTTGGGAATTAGGGTTTATGCGTGAAATTGGGTGTTTTTCAAATGAGAACGTTTTTGGTTAAAAAGATTGTTATGTGTTGTTGTTTACAAGATGAATTGATCATATCCATGTTTAGAATTAACCGGAAACACTAATTGATTGATAATTAGAAATTAGTGTTTAACGTTCTTGATATTTGGGTACTTTTGATTCACTGAGAATTTGATGTTAAAACTTGGTCATAACACTCACATGACTTCTTAGAACTACCAGAAAAACTTTGATGCATTTTCCATGGCTAAAATTCTTAGGCGTAATTCATGAACTTTAGGGTTTAGTTTTACGCATAAGGGTTTTTTTTCGCATAACTGTTTAAATAAGTGTTTCTGATTAAATCTGTTATAGAATGAATGTGTGCGTTAATATTGATGTTATGATGAACTTATTTTAGGTTTGTTACAAGTGAAAATTCAGAATCAAGGTTATTAGCAATCTACGCATAAGGATCACCTTACGCGTAGAAGGTTATGCGTTAGAGTAATCTTACGCGGCTGTTGCGCGTGCAACGGAGTTCTACATAAGGGACTACGCGTATACTGTGAAGGATATGCGTAAACAGTGACCTCTACGCATAAGGTTGACTCTTACGAGTAAGCCTTACGCGTAAGGTTTATATACGCTTACGCGTAAGCTCTACGCATAAGGTCCCTTTTTCTACGCGTAATATTTCTTATGCGTAAGTTAAGAACCTATGCATAAGCTTGATTTTACGCATATATCATTCCTGTTTATGCATAAGCTACCATTTATACGACTAAGCGTTGTTTAACCTTCATTATGAATTGTTACGCGTGCAACCTTGTAAATAAATAAATCATAACGCCACGAAACCAATAATGTCACTAATTGCTTAAATGTTTAATAAGTTGTGAAAAATAAGTGAAAAAATGAACTCTAAAACTTAAAGTTAATTAACTCACGAAACTTATCACGACATCATTGGACTATTGGACAAACAAGTGACATTGGACTCGTAACAATCATCGACATATCACATTCAATAATTAGACAATAAAACCATCTGTTGACTAATATAATGTCTTTCGATATGTTTGTTCTTTTGGCTAAATATCTTTCAGATCACGACATGGACGCTTAAATTCAGAATGTGGATGCACCAAATGTTCTCACCGTTGTTGATATCTTCCCAAATGGTTATCCGATTAAGATTTGAAAGAACAACCTTCGTGTTGACTTTGAAACTCTCACCTGCTCAGAGTCCTCTTGTTTAATTGCTGTGGATATTCTGAAGAATCATCCTTATCAGAACATGCTCTCCAATTCTACTACGATTGCCGAGATCTATATTCACCGTTCGGTCTACAATGCAAAATATCAAAGGACAAAACCCTGTGACGGTGACTCTCAATGACAAACAAGTCACCATCACACCTGCAGACTTAAGGGTTGTTCTTCTCATTCCGATCATCGAGCCGACCAAACTCAATGCCACACCAACTGAAGAGACTGTTCTACAGTTCCTGATCAATATTGGTTATGATGAAGCTACAGGAGTAATCACTAAGAATTCACATGTGGATCTTAAGAATATTCCTCAACCTTGGAGAACTCTCTACATCATCATCACCAAATCTTTTCTGGTGCGTGGCAGTGGCTATGTGCAAATCTTTTGGGCTTTGGTCAACATGAAGCACATTGAAGTCGAAGCTCTGATATGGGACGACATGATGACATTCCTCAAGAAGCTTGGCTCAAAGATCCCTTATATCAGATATACAAAACTGTTGATCCAAAGAGCACTTGGGTTTAACCCGAATATCCCCAAGAGAATCAATGACCCCAACAATCACGACATGTTGTCTGAACCTACTCTAACAAGTGATTTAAGGAATCAACAACAAAGAAACAAGGTGTTGTGCTGCCGGATCACCTTCTCTCTGATGCAATCAAACAGCTTTACTCATACAAAAGGTATCTGGTAGCAGATGATGAAGGTAAAGTTGGTTCTCTCAATGATAAGTCTTCTGGTACACCTACCAGGAAAACCAGAAGAGGTAGTGCAGGGAGTGTTACAAGCACAGAGAGTCAAAGGAAGTTCCCTAAGAGGAAACCCGCACTAAAAAGGAAAGTTCCTTCTAAAGAAGTTGTTCCTATTCCCACTCCCAAACCTTAACCGCCAAGAAAGCTAGTGGACGAAAGCTCTGAGGAATCTGAATCAGACGATGAGGTCTTCTACTCTGAAACTGCAACCGATATAACTCCATCACTAGCTAAACCTCCCAGTCCACCAGCTGACAAAGGTAAATGGAAAACTCCTATGATTGAACATGATAAGGAGAGCTCTGAAGAAGAACCAATAGATGAGCAAAAGGAATATCAAAGGAAGTTGAAGGAACTCAGACATAAACATCTTGCCGAAGCATTCGTAAAAGATCAAACTCGTGGCCCTGGAGGCTCAAGCGGTGGTACTCTAGCCACACCAGTTCTTGATGCGGTTAATTAACCCGATAAGGGAACTGGTACTACCATCACCCACGAACAACAACAACGGCAGATTCAGGATTCCATCAACTTTGATATTGAGGAACCGAGAAGCGGAAAACACTGAGAAAACTCCTGCTGATGAAACAAAGATTGACGAAACGGCTAAGTCTGGAGAGGAAGAAACCGCTTATGATAAATTTCTTCTAGACAGTCCCACACGTTCTAAGGAGGAAACTTCTGAACCACCTAAGGACCCCGAGCCTCCTCATGTCTCTTCATCATCAGACTCATCCTCTGATTCTTCACCACCACCATCCAAAAGATCAACCAGATCTACATCCAAATCAGTGAAGAAGCCAACGGCATCTTGGATCTCTCAAGATAAGACACGAATCGTTAAAGCTGTCAAGCAGGTCAGAAAAAAGACGTGCTTTACAAGAAGCTGAATTTTCTCGCTGACTAAGTACAATATCTTCATGATAAGAATGACAAGATGCAAGCTGAAAGGGAATACATCCGGAAGTTCATGCAACGTGATCTTCAAGGGGAAATGAACGAGATGATCAAAGGTTACACTCACAAATACCTTCTTGACATCGTTCCTGGAGTTACAAAGGAGATGCTTACCAAACAACTCTATCCGAATCTATTACATTTAGCCAAGCAAACTATGAGATCAACACCAATGCATGTCAACATCAACCCAGTTGATCCCATAATATTCTCAGATGCTGAATTGGTTAACAGGCTCGTAGCTCAAATGTCTAAACGATCTGCAACATTTACTTCCTTCGAAGGTAAATTGTTTGAAGCACTGCTGGAATACCAACTCAAATCAGCTTACAGGGAAGAAGCTCAAAGGCCTAAACGTCTAAGAGATGATGAAGATAAGGATAAGGATAAGAATGATGAGCCTAAACATCCGAAGAAAACTGGTGAATCATCTTCAATGCAACCTTCACCCCAAAGGACACCAGCTTAACCACGATCTCCTCCTCGTTCTTCTATTGAAAAACCTTAGGATTCTGAGTTACCACCCCAGACTCAGAAAACTGGTGATCACTTTGAGTATACGGGTGGTGACGATGAGGAAATCCCTAATCCCCCACAACAACCCTCCTCTCCCAGCACAACAAAGGAACCATCATCCTCTTCTAGGCCTAAGAAGAAGAAGAAGAAGACGACTAAGGCTAATGTCGTTTCATGGCTAGACGACGATGACACCGAATACGAATGGTTTTCCACACTTGTTGCTGCCACACCCGCCTTAACTGATGACCAAGATATGGTAGGAGGTAGTACGTTGGAGCATGCCAAGCTACTGCAAGCAAAGTTCCGAGTGAAGAAGATGACAAAATCAGAGTTGAAACGAATCAAGAATGAAGCATTCCAAATACTCAAAGACAGCTCGGAAAGTGCTATTGAGGTTGAATATCACCTTGAAAACATGGCACGAGCCATGTTTAACAACATTGATTGGCTCAAACCTGAAGCAAACATCGACTACACCCGAAAAGACAACACTCCATACTACACAGATTAGACCAAACCCCTACCTACCATTGGTCAACCAGATCAACCTAAGATTCCATTTCGATACTTCTTCAACAACGACCTGGAATTTCTTCTACATGGTAGCGATGTGACAAAGAAATACGCTACATCACTTACACTTCCGTTCCCGGCAGCCATTTACTCCAACTGCATAGCCATCGAGGAAAAGGCTACCCACATGTTCAACAACAGAGTGGAAGAGTATGACCTCAATGCACTGTATGGGATTCACCATTGGCCGGAACGCTGACGAATCTACTACAAAAGCTGCCAGGTTCGTAAATCTCAACATGAAGTGTACAGTAATCAAGGGATCGTTGCTGTTAAGCGTGTTGCTCTTTTGTCTAAATGGAATTACACCTTTCTCAAGCATATTGTCGTCAAACGACAAGACGAAAGGGACTATGCATTCTGTGAAGCGGACTTTCAGAATTTGTCTCTCAATGACATTGAAGATCTGTATCTTGCCAAAGTCCAGGGAAGAATGAGACAATTCTCGACTGAAATTCAACGCGAATACATCAAGTCCTTACTTATCTTCATCAGAAGCATCGTGATCCAGGAACGTGTAGAAGATTTGCAACTTGCTGTTGAGTCGTATCAGACTCGTGTCAACTTCACCTGACCTAAGCTAGAACTTCCTAACATCAACCATCTCCCTCAATTCACTCTCATCAGCAAACCCTTTGGAGTAGTCTACCACAGTGCACTCCACCGCAACTGCTTGATGGCGTGTAATGAGCTTCATAAGTTTGGAGATTCAACATTGAAGCATGTTAGAGATGGGCTAGCATATAGGTTAAAGGCGATTCAACAAGGCATTGGGTCACCAAAGAGATGGACTTCTCAGGAAAGACGGGATGTAAAGAGAATCATCAAGCAGATTAATGAAAGGTTGTTTCGAAGGGACCAGTTCAGAATGTTGGAGAGTTTCATCAGTGGTCATCCTCGCATTAATCTCACAGGCAATCAATGCCCAGCTCGCATTCCTGGAGTTATTGCGGAACTACCTGAAATTCTTGGTACCCCTTAAACTTCTTCTATTTCATATTAATTTGGATGTGTGATTACATAATTGACAATGGCTTGTGCACACATCACAGTGTACAACCCGCCCTTGTAAATAAAGGACCCTGTGGTACGCTTCAGTGCCACAATCCTTATAAAGGAGCGAAAGCTTCTTAATTTTGAGTAAAACTTATCAAACCTTTCATTTTTCAAAGGTTTTACTCAAAAGAACAAGTACTTCCCCTTATGATTTTTAAAACCTCAACCGTTTATATCAATTGTTGAGGGGGAGTATTTGACTTAAAAACTTTGTTCACAAATTGTCCTTTGTGTAATCTTCCCACAAAACTCAAAATGGACATATTTATTCTCAACATTTGTTAGGAACATGTTTTATTATAAAGTGTAGGTCATTTCATTTGTAATAGGTCGTTAATAATTATGCTTTATAAATGTTTGTAATTAGATTCACAGCTCATGTAGTAAGCCCATGAGTACGTGATAGAAGGTTCTTCTAGAACCAAGGGGAAACACCCCTACTTATGTAAACACTATAAATACCCCCTCCCTAAAAGGGAGATGATTGTTGGTTCTAATTGCAATTATCATTTTTATTAATCACTTAATTAGTTCCTTCCACTTTCTCTCTCTAAAACTTTCTCTCTCTAGAAATACATATTGATGTGATAGAATGGTGACCTAACAAGTGGTATCAAGAGCCAAGGGATAGTTTAGGTTAATATTGATTAGATTTAATAGAAATCCGTACTTAAAAACGTGTATTAGATTGAAATTTATGGACTTATTGGACTGAAATACGTGTTTCTGCGAGTTTGGCGAGTTAGCCTTGAATTCTTGCGAGTTTATTTGAATTTCTGCGAGTTTGGAAATTTTTTGAAGTTCTGCGAGTTTCTTTTTGAAGTTCTGCGAGTTTCTATTTGACATTTTGCGAGTTTGTAGAATTAAAGTTCTGCGAGTTTGTTTTCTGAATTTATGCGAGTTTGTAGAATTAAAGTTCTGCGAGTTTGTTTTCTGAATTTCTGCGAGTTTGTAGAATTAAAGTTCTGCAAGTTTGTTTTATGAATTTCTGCGAGTTTGTAGAATTAAAGTTCTGCAAGTTTGTTTTCTAAATTTCTGCGAGTTTGTAGAATTAAAGCTCTGCGAGTTTGTTTTCGGAATTTCTGCGAGTTTGGAGAATTGAAGTTTTGCGAGTTTCTTTTTGAAGTTCTGCGAGTTTCTATTTGAATTTCTGCGACTTTGTAGGGTTGAAGTTCTGCGAGTTTGTTTTTTGAATTTCGGCAAGTTTGCAGAGTTGAAGTTCTGCGAATTTCTTCTGCAAGTTTCTTCTGCGAGTTTCTTCAGCGAGTTTCTATTTGAATTTCTGCGAGTTTGCAGAGTTGAAGTTCTGCGAGTTTGTTTTTTGAATTTCTGCGAGTTTGCAGAGTTGAAGTTCTGCGAGTTTCTTCTGCGAGTTTCTTCTGTGAGTTTCTTCTGCGAGTTTCTTCTGCGAGTTTCTTCAAGTTTGGATTTCTGCTACTAATCTACATAAACCTAAAACCACATCTATCCTTTAAAGATCCATAACACATCATCAACACAAATTAAAAAAAAAAATCAAATTTTTAGGGGAGAGTAAACGTTCAATTTTTACGCGAAATTTAAATTTTGGTTTAACTGTGAAAATTTTGGTCAAAAAATTCAAATTTTTGGGCCTAAATTCGAATTTTTCGGGTCAAATTTGGCGTCAAAATTGTCATACCTCAAATTTTTCTTACAACCTTAGAATTGCATTTTATAGTGAATTTCAAATTTTGGGGGAGAAAATTTTTTCATAATTATTTTTGGAGGGAAAATTAAAATTAACTATATCAATCAACAACAATTATGTCTCAACCACCGTATCCTTATCCACATTACTCCTATTATTCTTATCAACCCCCACATCACGCCCCTCAACAAGCTCCTCCACAACCTCCTCAACAAGTTCAACAACGAATGTCAATGGTTCCACAAATCCCTCAACAACAAACTTGGTTTTCTCAAATGTGCGAAGCTGTTACAAGTCAGCAATCGATTCATGAAGCTGGTTCGGATAATCGTCCTCCAATGCTTACACCAGGAAATTATGTGCAATGGTCAAGTTGATTTCTAAGGTATATGGAACTCAAGAAAACTCATGGTAAGTATCTGAAGAAGGTGATACTAGAAGGACCGTTTCAAATGCCAACTGAAACTGTTCCCGGAGATCCTGCAGCTGTTCCACCAAGACCCGATACTATCTCAATTGTTCCACTGAGTCGTTTAACACCAGAACAACTACTTCATCTTGAAGCCGATGAGCTTGCTATGCAACAAATACTTCTTGGAATTCCTAATCCGATTTAAAAAAGTATTGATGCAGAACAACTGCAAAAGCTATGTGGGAACAAATTCATCTTTTGATGGAAGGCACTGAACTGAATAAGATGGACATGGAGTCTAAGCTATATCACAACTTTGATGTGTTTACCATTGAGCCTGGGGAATCACTTGAATCATATTATCATCGTTTCACAACTGTGGTCAATGATTTGCATCGACATAAGATTGATCTTCCAACAATTGCTATTAACACCAAGTTTCTGAACTCATTAGGACCGGATTGGCATAAGTATGTTACTTGTAAAACCTGAAAATCTAAAACATAGAATAAAGACTAAAATACCCTTGAGATCAAAATTTATAAAATACGTAAAATACATTAATGTTCATTTAAAGAAATTTAAAATCTAACTTATGAACAATTAAGAACCTAACGAGTATATTAAGAAATCGTCTTTTGTACGACAAAGATAACGTCATGTGCATAAACCATTTTGGGCCGCATTTGTTTGAGCCGAGAGTCCAAGTGAGCCAACTTGGGCCATGTTTTTATTCGGTTTGGGTTTGAGCCGAGAGCCACATCAAGCCCATCCCAACCCATAGAACCGATCGTACCTACACATATATATACAAATACAAAACATCAATTTGAAACCCTAGCTCTCAAAAGTTACAGAAATTCCCTAGTTCTTCTCCTCCATTCGATCCAAAAGCAAGCAGAAAGGGTTCCAAGTATTGCTGTCGTGAGTTTTGTTGCTACTGTAGAAGGTTTGATTCATCTAAGTTCTTGTCTCCATGTTTTCTTCTTTTGCTTTCTTTATTATTCTGTCGTGAGGTCCCATAAGATGGCATGTAAACATCAACTAAATTATCACATGAATTATAAAATAGTCACATGGAAGGATAACTTGGGTCACATAGATATCTGTTTTGGCATTCATGTATACGACCCACATATTTTCTCATCTTCTGAATATGTTTCGACCCCACCCTTTGCATGTCCTATTGTATGAAGTTAAAATACTCACATAAAACCATATACTAAATCAAGTTAATTGGTGAATAGAGTAACAGGTATTCGACCCATGTGTGGACCTGTTTTAAGCTATAATTTGACCCACATGTAAAACCAATCACAGAATATGTTCGACCCTCAACTTGCTTCCATATTTTTCTTGCTACTATTATGGGTTTTATGCCATTTGAAATCATGTTTTAATCTATCGAACATCACCTAAAACGAATGCATGCAATATTAACTAAGGCCTCATAGGATATTATAAAAGAATTTAGTCAAATAAGTCATAACAAGGGACACTTAAATATCTAATATGTCTTGCATGTAATATGTATATGTAATATCATCACTTAGAATATTAAAAA
This sequence comes from Chrysanthemum makinoi, assembly GCA_910596185.1. Classification (NCBI taxonomy): domain Eukaryota; kingdom Viridiplantae; phylum Streptophyta; class Magnoliopsida; order Asterales; family Asteraceae; genus Chrysanthemum; species Chrysanthemum makinoi. Next base: position 17,312,978 of record OU343216.1, on the reverse strand, counting down.
TAGTATATGAAATCTGTCTTTGGACCCATGCATGCTCTTGTTTTGACTCTATATATATATCAAACCATTTGAATCTGTTGAATATTGCATGTAATGAAACGTGATCACATAAAGTAACAAAGGGAATGTGTATATAATTCGACCACATGCATGATTATTTGCTTGGTAACGAATTGAAAAGTATCATATATACACGCTTAAATCTTTGTAAAATTGTATCGCATAAAACCATTAAAAGAGTCTCGTGTTGCCTTGTTTGTGTCGTATGGATTTTTAAAAAGGATCGACTTGGTTTAAAGTTTAAAAAGGTTTTGGAATTAATTAAGATTAAAGGTTAGACTATAATTAATGAAAGATGTAAGGTTGGTCTTGTAAATAACGAAACTAGAAGGTTGGCTTGTTAATTTAGTAAATGCATGGACTAAACTTGTAAAAAGAGTAAACTTGTGATATTTACACTTTAGACCCTAAACTATTGTAACTTGTCATAAATGACCCCTAAACTTTAATAATCATTATTTTCTTCGTGTTAATCTAATATAATATTTATTACATCATAAATGACTAAACTTACTTAAATAGAAAGTACTTAGAATGGAAAGATTACTAAAAGGTGGAAACCTGCTAAAAATGGAAAGCCGTCTAAAACCGAGTAATCTAATTCTCATGGAGCGTTACATAATTCATCAGACTTAAAAGTAATAAGTGGTATTTAATTTGTATAGGTTCTGCGAAGAAGGAGTGATCCTTTGCTTTCCGTATTTCTTGCTTTTGTTAGTTTTGCTTTTGGAATAAGGTACAGATATTCTGACCTTTTCAGTAAAGGTTTCTCATGATTTTCTTTCTTTGGCCTTTCTCTTATGCTTATTAGGGTTTCCTAAGCCTTTGCTATGAACCCCATTCTGTTTGTTTGAGCTGTTACTTATATGAAACATCTGATTTTGAAGTATATGATATGAAAACTCTGATTTTGGAAATAAGATTAACCTTATGATTAAAGTATGATCTGTGTCAGTTTTGACATTCTGATTTGACCTAAGATAGTTTGACACCCGAGCCAAATATTTCACTAGTCATGGGGGTTCCATGTCCATGTCAGTGATGCACCTCTCACATGACTCTATGGCAGTAGAGTGATGTTCTGCCACGTCCCTTATCTGTTATCTGTTATGAGCTCGAATTATATGTTATGGCCAATATAAATCTCACGGGGGTATGGATGCATCCTAGATACGTTATCTGTTATATGTTATATGTTATCTCGTTATCGATGATTGATGCTGCGTGCATGCACGTCCTTCATAACTCTGGTAGGTCTCCCCTACAAATGTTGCCTTATGTGAATATGATTATGATCTGATATATGTGTCTGGGCTCGTGGTAGTTAACTATAAACCTTATTCGATAATTCTGATTTATACTCTGAAAATAATTATGGTTTTGCTATCTTTCGTTCACTATATTTTGTATTCGATATCGTTTCGTATTTGCTTTGCTTTTATATCTGTTCACTGAGCTTTTGAAGCTCAGCCGCATTTCCTTTCTTCCGCGGCAGGTATCTAAGAAATGGAGCTGGGTTTTGCTTTGGGATGAGTGCATGAGTGGACTTACCTTAGAGACTTTTAGCTTTGATCTTATGATGCCATTTAAGACTTTACTATGTCAGATTATTTCTATTGGAGTTATTTTCCATTGGGACCTATGTATTGAAGTCATGTTGACTTGAATTATTTCAGCATTTATGTTAAGACTTCTTTTGGATATTTATGTTTGCTTTGATATGACACCATTATTTGTGATTCCTTTACCCTTGTCGGGGCGTTACAATTTATGGTATCAAAGCCAGGTTTTGAGACCCTTAGAGCTTAGGCTATGACCTGTAAGGATTGGGTAGACTTTAGGATTCCTTCTGCGTACTTCCATTTCGTATCTCGCCTTTGTTCATTTTGCTAATCATTTGAATATCGTTCAGATGGTTCAAACTCGTCGTAACAGTAACGTGGATGGAGACGATGATGCTCCTAACTTGGATGCTGCGATTGCTAATGCTCTCAACACTCTTTTCCCTGGTCTTACCACACCTGAGATGATGACACAGGTGATCAACAACATTCGCAACCAGACTGGTACTTCGGTTAGTGGTGGAGGAAATCAACCCGTCGGCATTCATACTTGGCTCGAGCGTTTCGGTAAGCTCAAGCCTATTTCTTTTAGCACTGCTGCTACTTCCACAGAGGCCGAGGACTGGATCACTCATATTGAGAAGCTGTTTGAAGTGTTGGGTTGTGGAGACGAGTTTAAGACTCGTTTGGCTACTTTTAAGTTGGAAGGTGATGCATTGAATTGGTGGAAGGCACTCAAACAGGCAAGAGGAGGAGATGCTTTTGTTGTTACTTGTACTTGGGTGAGTTTGGACTATCTTCTATAACCGTTACTTCCCGATCTTGGCAGCAAAGGTATGAGAGGGATTATCAGGCGATTTACCAGTTTGATCATGAGAACTCCAATGAGTACATGGGCAGGTTTATGAGGTTGGTCAATTTTGTGGGAACGATTGCTGGGGATGGTAGGCGTCAAGCCAAGCACTTCAAGTGGGGACTGAAAAAGTGGGTGTTGGACCGACTGCTTAATATTGAGTATGAGGATGTGTCGGCCTGCAATGACGCAGCTCATAATATTGAGATCTTTCATGAGGTTTCGGGTTCCAACAAGCGTAACCGCGATGGTGATCGGGTTCAAGGTAGGACTCAAAGTAGTGATTATAAGGGAAATGCTGGAAGGAGTTACGATTCGAGGGGTCGGGTGGATAGGAGTTATGATGTGGGGATCAGTCAGGAAGGAATGTGGACTCTAGGCGCTCGAGGCGAGGGGATAATAGAAATCTGGTAGGAATGGGAATGATCGTCAGAGTCAAGGTAACAATAACCAGCGTTACAACAAGGATCAGTCAGCTCGAGGATCATATCAGGGTCGTGCTTCAGGATCATCTGGTCAGCAAAGGCACTGAGGTTTTGCCTCCCCCCTCTCTGTACTACTTGTGGAAAGGCTCATCCGGGGCAGTGTTTCAAGGCCACTGGTGGATGTTTCTCTTGTGGTTCTACTACTCACAAGATCAAGGATTGCCCTAAGAGGAACCCGGCGATTCCTGGAAACTATACCAAGCCGCCACCTACTATGGACGCGCGTTTATGCTACTACTCGGAATCAGGCGAAGCGCACTTCAGGTACCATTACGGGCATTCTTTACATTGGTGATTTTACTGTCTTCACTTTATTTGATACCGGTGCCACACACTCCATTATATCTATCACATTTGCTAAGAAACTTAATAGGACCCCCAAACCACTAACAAACCACTTATCGATTTCTACGCCTATAAAAAACCATGTGATCATTGATCATAAATACGTTAAGTGCCCTCTTCGTTTTGATGATCATATTCGCCCTGCAAATCTGTATCCTCTCGATATGGTCGACTTTGATATCATTCTAGGCATGCATTGGTTGGCTTACCATAGAGCTTCCATCGACTGCTATGCTAGAACGGTAATCTTTGGAGACATAAAACACCCTGAATTCGTTTATTATGGTTCTCAACCCCTCAAATCATTAAATTTATTTCGCTATGAAGGCACGGACCATGATTGCTCATGGGTGCCAAGGTTTTCTGGCGTCTGTGAAGGACACATCTTTGGAGAGTCCTAACATTGAAAACCTTTCTGTTGTTTGTGAATTCACCGACGTTTTTCCCGATGAACTTCCCGGTCTTCCCTCAGCTAGAGAAGTTGAGTTTAGCATTGAGTTAATTCACGGTGCTGAACCAATTTCGAAGGCTCCGTATCGTATGGCACCTGTAGAACTGAAAGAGTTAAAGGAGCAGCTGCAAGAGATGATAGAGAATGGATTCATTCGACCCAGTGTTTCTCCATGGGGTGCACCTGTTTTGTTTGTGAAAAAGAAGGATGGAAGCATGCGCCTATGTATCGACTACCATGAACTCAACCGTATTACCATTCGAAACCGTTATCCTCTTCCGCGTATTGCTGATTTGTTTGATCAAGCGCAAGGAGCGAAATTCTTTTCTAAGATTGATCTGAGATCTGGTTATCACCAGCTACGTGTGAGGGAGCAAGATGTTCCTAAGACTGCGTTTGTACTGATATGGTCACTACGAATTCCTCGTTATGCCTTTTGGTTTGAAAAATGCGCCTGCGGTATTTATGGAATTAATGAATCGTGTTTTCCATGAGTTCCTCGATAAGTTTGTTATCGTTTTCATCAACGACATTTTGGTTTACTCCAAGTCTGAAGAAGAGCATGAACAACATCTCCGGATAGTTTTGGAGATTCTGAGGATGAAGAAGTTGTACGCCAAATTTTCGAAGTGTGAGTTCTGGTTAAAACAAGTCGCTTTCCTTGGTCATATTGTATCTGCCGATGGTATCACCATGGATCCGTCTAAGGTTGAGGCTATCACTAAATGGCCAAGACCTACGCATGTGACTGAGGTTAGGAGTTTTCTAGGACTTGCTGGTTACTATAGACGTTTTGTTGAAGGTTTCTCTCGTTTAGCTTTGCCCCTAACCCAACTGATGAGAAAAGGTGAAAAGTTTGTATGGAAGAATGAACGAGAAGAGAGTTTTGAAGAGTTGAAAAGGAGATTGGTGTCCGCTCCTATTTTGACTCTTCCATCTAGTTCTGGAGGATTCCAGATTTACAGTGATGCATCTAAGAAAGGATTGGGCTGTGTTTTGATGCAACATGGAAAGGTGATAGCTTATGCGTCAAGGCAGCTGAAACCTTATGAGGAGAATTACCCAACTCATGACCTTGAGTTAGCTGCAGTGGTGTTCGCGTTGAAGATCTGGAGGCATTACTTGTATGGGGAGATGTGTGATATCTTCACTGACCATAAGAGTCTCAAGTATATTTTCACTCAGAAGGAGCTTAACATGAGACAAAGAAGATGGTTAGAACTCCTTAAGGATTATGACACCAACATTCATTACCATCCGGTAAGGCTAATGTAGTTGCTGACGACTTAGCCGAAATCAGGTATTCTTGCAAGTATTGAGATTGAACCTAGGATTCTTCGTGACTTAGAGCGTTTGGATGTTGAGTTGTGTGTACGAGGTTTTGATGGATCCTGGGCTAGTATGAAGGTGGAGTCGAACCTTATACTGCAAATTAAAGAAGCTCAAAAAGATGATGGTGAGCTGTGGGCCGTGGCGCAAAATGTTGAAGAAGGTAAGCATACGGAGTTTAAGGTTGATGATGACGGAATTGTATGGTATGAAGATAGGCTTTGTGTTCCTAATGATCCGGTACTTTGCGAGAAAGTTATGGTGAAGCTCATAGTTCTCCTTTCACTATCCATCCTGGTTCTACCAATATGTATAGGGATTTGAAGCAGTACTTCTGGTGGAATGGCATGAAGCAAGATGTGGCGACGTTTGTATCGAAGTGTATGATTTGTCAGGAGGTTAAAATTGAGCACCAAAGGGCTAGTGGACTGTTACAGCCATTGGATATTCCAACATGGAAGTGGGATAAGATATCTATGGATTTTGTGACTGGGCTACCTCTTACTCGGCAGAAGCATGATGCGATTTGGGTAGTTGTTGATCGACTAACCAAATCTGCTCATTTCTTACCAATTAGGAAGGATTATGGTATTGGTAGATTGGAGGAAATTTTTCAGCAAGAGATCGTTAGGCTTCATGGTACTCCGGCATCTATTGTGTCCGACAGGGATCCGCGTTTTACTTCCGTTTCGGAAAGGTTTGCAAAAGCTTGGGTACTCAACTTAATTTCAGTGCCTTTCATCCTCAAACGGATGGTCAGGTCGAAAGGACTATTCAGACCTTAGAGGACATGCTAAGGGCTTGTGCTTTAGAATGGACGGGCAGCTGGGATGAATATTTGTGTCTAGTAGAGTTTGCATACAACAACAGTTGGCATGCTAGCATTAAGGCGGCACCGTTTGAACTTCTTTATGGGAGGAAATGTAGAGCACCTACTTGTTGGGATGAAGTAGGTGAACGCTTAATTGAAGGTCCGGAAATGATTGAGATCACTAATGAGAAAGTAGCTGTTGCTAGAGAAAATTTGAAGGAAGCTAGGTCTCGTCAGAAAAGTTATGCCGACAAGCATCGTCGTGATTTAGAATTTCGGGTTGGAGATCGTGTATTTTTGAAAGTTTCGCCGTTTAGAGGTGTGAAACGTTTTGGAATCAAGGGCAAGCTCGGTCCTCGATTCATCGGTCCGTTTGAAATTCTGGAGCGTATAGGAGAAGTTTCGTATCGTTTAGCACTTCCGCCTCGCATTATCGCATGTTCATGATGTTTTCCATGTATCTCTCCTAAGGGGATACAACTATCATCCGTTACACGTTGCTTCTTATCCGTTTGATCAAATTCGGTCCGATATGTCTTTATCTGAAGAACCGGAAGCTATTTTAGATAGGCAAGAGAGAGTCATGAGAAATAAAGTCATTCCGTTCGTTAAGATTCTTTGGAAAAATCACCCGGAGCGTGAGGCTACTTGGAAAACCGAAGAGTCGATGCGAGCTAGTTATCATCATTTCTTTGCTTAGTTGGTATGTTTTCGTTCCGTTTTCATTTCGTTTCATTTCAATTTTCGAGGACGAAAATTCTTCTTTTAGAGGGGAAGAGTTGTAAAACCTGAAAATCTAAAACATAGAATAAAGACTAAAATACCCTTGAGATCAAAATTTATAAAATACGTAAAATACATTAATGTTCATTTAAAGAAATTTAAAATCTAACTTATGAACAATTAAGAACCTAACGAGTATATTAAGAAATCGTCTTTTGTACGACAAAGATAACGTCATGTGCATAAACCATTTTGGGCCGCATTTGTTTGAGTCGAGAGTCCAAGTGAGCCAACTTGGGCCATGTTTTTATTCGGTTTGGGTTTGAGCCGAGAGCCACATCAAGCCCATCCCAACCCATAGAACCGATCGTACCTACACATATATATACAAACACAAAACATCAATTTGAAACCCTAGCTCTCAAAAGTTACGGCAATTCCCTAGTTCTTCTCCTCCATTCGATCCAAAAGCAAGCAGAAAGGGTTCCAAGTATTCTGTCGTCGTGAGTTTTGTTGCTGCTGTAGAAGGTTTGATTCATCTAAGTTCTTGTCTCCATGTTTTCTTCTTTTGCTTTCTTTATTATTCTGTCGTGAGGTGCCATAAGATGGCATGTAAACATCAACTAAATTATCACATGAATTATAAAATAGTCACATGGAAGGATAACTTGGGTCACATAGATATGTGTTTTGGCATTCATGTATACGACCCACATATTTTCTCATCTTCTGAATATGTTTCGACCCCACCCTTTGCTTGTCCTATTGTATGAAGTTAAAATACTCACACAAAACCATATACTAAATCAAGTTAATTGGTGAATAGAGTAACAGGTATTCGACCCATGTGTGGACCTGTTTTAAGCTATAATTTGACCCACATGTAAAACCAATCACAGAATATGTTCGACCCTCAACTTGCTTCCATATTTTTCTTGCTACTATTATGGGTTTTATGCCATTTGAAATCATGTTTTAATCTATCGAACATCACCTAAAACGAATGCATGCAATATTAACTAAGGCCTCATAGGATATTATAAAAGAATTTAGTCAAATAAGTCATAACAAGGGACACTTAAATATCTAATATGTCTTGCATGTAATATGTATATGTAATATCATCACTTAGAATATTAAAAATAGTATATGAAATCTGTCTTTGGACCCATGCATGCTCTTGTTTTGAATCTATATATATATCAAACCATTTGAATCTGTTGAATATTGCATGTAATGAAACGTGATCACATAAAGTAACAAAGGGAATGTGTATATAATTCGACCACATACATGATTATTTGCTTGGTAACGAATTGAAAAGTATCATATATACACGCTTAAATCTTTGTAAAATTGTATCGCATAAAACCATTAAAAGAGTCTCGTGTTGCCTTGTTTGTGTCGTATGGATTTTTAAAAAGGATCGACTTGGTTTAAAGTTTAAAAAGGTTTTGGAATTAATTAAGATTAAAGGTTAGACTATAATTAATGAAAGATGTAAGGTTGGTCTTGTAAATAACGAAACTAGAAGGTTAGCTTGTTAATTTAGTAAATGCATGGACTAAACTTGTAAAAAAGAGTAAACTTGTGATATTTACACTTTAGACCCTAAACTATTGTAACTTGTCATAAATGACCCCTAAACTTTAATAATCATTATTTTCTTCATGTTAATCTAATATAATATTTATTACATCATAAATGACTAAACTTACTTAAATAGAAAGTACTTAGAATGGAAAGATTACTAAAAGGTGGAAACCTGCTAAAAATGGAAAGCCGTCTAAAACCGAGTAATCTAATTCTCATGGAGCGTTACATAATTCATCAGACTTAAAAGTAATAAGTGGTATTTAATTTGTATAGGTTCTGCGAAGAAGGAGTGATCCTTTGCTTTCCGTATTTCTTGCTTTTGTTACTTTTGCTTTTGGAATAAGATGCAGATATTCGACCTTTTCATAAAGGTTTCTCATGATTTTCTTTCTTTGGCCTTTCTCTTATGCTTATTAGGGTTTCCTAAGCCTTTGCTATGAACCCCATTCTGTTTGTTTGAGCTGTTACTTATATGAAACATCTGATTTTGAAGTATATGATATGAAAACTCTGATTTTGGAAATAAGATTAACCTTATGATTAAAGTATGATCTGTGTCAGTTTTGACATTCTGATTTGACCTAAGATAGTTTGACACCCGAGCCAAATATTTCACTAGTCATGGGGGTTCCATGTCCATGTCAGTGATGCACCTCTCACATGACTCTAGAGGCGGTAGAGTGATGTTCGCCACGTCCCTTATCGTTATCTGTTATGAGCTCGAATTATATGTTATGGCCAATATCTGCGTGGGCGTATGGATGCATCCTAGATCTGTTATCTGTTATATGTTATATGTTATCTGTTATCTGATGATTGATGCTACGTGCATGCACGTCCTTCATAACTCTGGTAGGTCTCCCCTACAAATGTTGCCTTATGTAAATATGATTATGATCGATATATGTTTCGGGCTCGTGGTAGTTAACTATAAACCTTATTCGATAATTCTGATTTATACTCTGAAAATAATTATGGTTTTGCTATCTTTCGTTCACTATATTTTGTATCCGATATCGTTTCGTATTTGCTTTGCTTTTATATCATTCACTGAGCTTTTGAAGCTCGGCCATTTCCTTTCTTCATGGCAGGTATCTAAGTAATGGAGCTGGGTTTTGCTTTGGGATGAGTGCATGAGTGGACTTACCTTAGAGACTTTTAGCTTTGATCTTATGATGCCATTTAAGACTTTACTATTTCAGATTATTTCTATTGGAGTTATTTTCCATTGGGACCTATGTATTGAAGTCATGTTGACTTGAATTATTTCAGCATTTATGTTAAGACTTCTTTTGGATATTTATGTTTGCTTTGATATGACACCATTATTTGTGATTCCTTTACCCTTGTCGGGTCGGGGCGTTACATTACTTTTGTTCGACAAGTCAAGGATCTTCATGATGTAAAGTATGGGTTATTGTATGATTATCTGAAACATCATCAATATGAAGTTCTCAAAGATAAAGAAGCTAGTGGCACACATGGTTTCCCTCCACCACCAATTGCTGATCAGATTGCTCTCATGGCACATGGTTATCCAACTCCTTACCCAAATTCCAATCATGCTTTTGATCAACAACAACGTCACTTTGGTTATGCTCCACCCACACCTTCTCATCAACTCAAACCCGAAGGTGATTCTAACAATGCATACTATGCTCAAACCAATGATGATCAAGCTGATGCCTTTGAAGCATTAAATCATGGAATGGCCTTTATTGCTAAAGCCTTCTCCAAGTTCTCTACTCAGTCAAACAATCGTCTTCGTTCATCATCAAATCCCAAAAGTCACGCAGTTCTACAAGGTGGCAAAGTTGAGGTTCAGAACTGAAATAGTGGTCGTCGTATGATTACAAGTGGGTATTCTGGTCATTCTGGGAATGGTCAAACATCAGAAGGGAGATCGGGTAGTAATAACTTCAAGAGAAATGTTCAAGTTGTGGAAATAGGGAATTCACCGGCTTTAGGATCTACTGTTCGCTGCTATAATTGCAAAAAGCAAGGACATCTTGCTAATGCTTGTCCTGAACCACAAACTAGAGGAGGAGATTGCTATAAACAAGTCATGCTGATGGCATACAAGGATGAAGCGGAGGAGGAGAACTCGGTGAAACTTCGGCAAGGTTTTATGGCAGATACTCTCTCAGATGATGAATATGAAGATTTGGAAGCAAATGCTGCAGTTGTTTTGATGGCAAATATGCAAGAACATCACATCAGTCAAACAGAGAATGGACCGGTCTATGACACAGACGGTCTATCTCAGGTACCTGAAACTGATATATGCCTCATAAATGCAATTGTGTTTGCATCTTCACCTTATGAGCAGCAATCTGTTCAACATGAATCATTATTTAATCATACTGAAGTTGATCAAATTAACCCCGTGGTTACATTTGATGAACTAAGTGATGACGAAAATAATGAGCATATTGAGCAGATTAAGTAATTCATGGTCAAGATTCAGAATATCGACTTCATTACTTCGCCATTTCAAGCACAACCGCAAAATGTAATGAGATAAACCAAAACCTTAGGGTGAGATTACCTCCTTGAATCTTTGAACTTGAGAGTTGTCGAAAACGGATAAATGATTTTGAAACAAAAACCACCCAAGAAACAAGTTTAGAAGTGGCCTTTCAAAAATCTTACGTTAACGAACAAAATCTTCAACATCAAATGCCCGAAATTGTTGCGTCAAATAACGAAAAGATTTCTAAAATTTTACAAGAAAAGTCCGAACTTCAGAAAAACATTGAAAATCTTCAAGCGGAACTTTCCAATACTAAACAGGATTTTTCAACAAGTCGGTCAAATTTTTCGGAATTCAAAAGAAATCTAAGAAGCGCATTGATGATCAAATCGAGGAAATTCTTGGATTGGAAGAGCGGTTAAAGATTTTGGCACTGTTGTATATAAGATTGGCCACTTAGTAAAACAGATTGAAATGTCAACTTTACTCCAGGAGTCACGATGACTCAAAACATTTTGCTCTTGGGTATAATCACCACGCGTTTCTTCTGCACTCTCAAGGAAATGCCCAAATTGTATAGTGCTCAATGTATTTTAGATCCATGCATGCAACTTGTTGTATTTGATTGTGAGGAACAATGGGCACAAGATGATCGAAGCCGCTTAAACATGCGACAAAATAGAATTTTACCATATGATTACACAAGAAAAAATGCCTCTTACAAACTGAATGTCATTTCAACACCATCGTATAATCTTTCCAATTAGCTGAGGCATCTTGCGTAGAAGGTCCGTTCACAATGTTGGATGAATAAATGGTCCTTACCGTCCTCTTGCAAAAGCAACTTCGTTGCCAAAACTCCTAAATCTTGTTTAGTATTCACGGTACTTTCAAAGCGTTTATGGAAGATATTTCATTTTTAGAAACGGCAATTGAGAAAAATTATGAGTTAAAAGAATCTAATTTTCAATCTGCTTATGCAAGAGAGCAAAGACAAATGTTTCAAACCCAAATTTCACCTCATGTCGCACATTTGCGTCTGTGTGCAACACACTGGGGAAGGGAACTTCAACAAGAGGTGACTTCAATGATTGAAGCTTTTAACACACTTGAAAACTCCGTATCACAAGAACAATGCAAAACCGGGATCTTCAAAATGCCTTTGATCAATTGTTAGAAGATGCTCTTTTCGCTAATATTGCTTACGTGGTTATATATTGTGAATTTGCCGTGAATGATCTGTGTTAGCTGGCGAGAATCTCAATGTGGTTCAAACGTTGGAATTGGACAATCAGATGTTAAGGCATGAAATTGAGAAATTAAAAGAGGAAAATGAAAAATTGTTTTCACAAAATGATGATGTCAATCTAAGCTTTCAATGGAGATTTGAACTTAAGCGGCGACTTCAATGGTGTTAGTCTTAAACAATTGAATATGAAATTGCTTTCCAAAATCAAATGCAAAAGTTTTCTTTGGAGCGATCCGAATATCAAAAGTCAAATTTCTTGATGATGAAAATGCGTCGTTAAAATGTCAAAATTTCAAATATGAACAAGAGATTGCACAAGTCAAAAGGAATATCAAGCGATTTTGATTCTCTTAAAAGCTGTTGTTCTGAGCGTCAAAAGAAATTGATCACCATGTTGAATACATTCGACAAATGTTGGGTGAACAAGGAAGATTAAATTCCATAATTCAGGATCAAAAACACATCATCATTGAGCTTAAAGAAAAGCTAGCTAAACAAGAATCAAGCGAGTCTAGTAACACAAAGCGTGATTGCTCAGGCATGTATATAATTGATAAAACTCGGGGAACTAATTTGCTTTCTTCCACTTCTACGAGGAATAGTTAGATCTACTAATGTTAGAAGATCCGAGAATAAGAGACAACAAGAAAATACTAGGATCTCGCAACATAGATAGAGCACTCGTCCGATTTATCAGTAGAAGTTCATCTTAGGAAATCGAATAAAAATCATGTTGCATCTGCTTTAGATTCAAATTTGGAAAATTGTAATTCTAATGTCGATTAATAGCGAATGATAAGTCTGTAAACGTTTCAAGCGTTAATGCTTCCTGTGTTTTTTCAGGTAAGAGTATGATGTGGTAATCATGCATGAAAATGTGTTGCAAACTCTCTTTAGCTTCGTTCTAAGAAATCTATAAGCGGCCCTCCCTCTAGGTCCCCAATAGTTGCAAAATCGAATTTAGGGAAGGTGCACAGTGTAGTTTCTAAGAACTCTGTAGACACACCCATTCTTTGCAAAAAACATCTCCTAAGAAAGTGTACTCACCTAGTGACTTCAAGCGAAAAATAATTGGTTATGGCAACAATGGTTGCAGCGTACCTCAAGTTTTAAATGGATTCCTAAATGTGCAAATGTGTGTAACACTAACATAATGGAACCCACTAACTCTTTGGGTTCCACTGCTTCTATCATACCACCCTCGCTGTCTTCGTGTGTTGCAGGTGATTCAACTTGTTCTATGGGTTGTTGATAGCGGATGTACCCGGCATATGACGAAATCTAAAGGCTGTTAGTTAATTTTGTTTCAAAGTTCATTGAATGCTGTTCGGGTTAGGGAATGATCTTTTAACTGCAAATAATGGGATCTGGAGATTATGTTAATGGAAACATCGAGATCAGTCGGGTTTATTATGTTGAAGGTCTTGGACACAATCTTTTCTCAGTTGGACACTTCTATGATGATGATTTGGAAGTTGCGTTTAAGCTCCAAAGCGTGTTACGTGCGTGATTTGGAAGGACATGACTTACTCACCGGAAATCGGAGCACAAATCTTTATACGATTCCTATGTCCGATATGATTGCATCTTCAACGATTTGTCTTCTCTCCAAAGCAACTTCGACAAAATCATGGTTATGGCACAAAAGGCTTTCTCATTTAAACTTCAAAACCATGGCTGAACTCGCTCGTCATAAGTTAGCTGATGGTCTTCCAAGGTTCCGGTACACCAAAGATCATTTATGTTCGGTTTGTGAACAAGGCAAGAGCAAGAGATCTAACTTTCCTTCAAAACCTGAACCAAGTTCTCAACATGTTCTTCACTTGCTTCATATGGACTTATGTGGCCATCGTGTACAAAGTGTGCGATACATTCTGTTGTGTTGATGATTATTCACGATGGACTTGGGTCTATTTTCTTTGAACTAAAGATCAAGCTCCAACAATGATTATCACCTTTCTCACAAAGATCCAGGTTCAACTCAAAACACCGTTAGCATTGTAAGAACAGACAATGGGCTGAATTCAAAAATCAAACACTTCGTGCTTATTTTGATAAAGTTGGAATCACACATCAGACCTCGATTGCTCGTACTCTCGAACAAAATGGTGTTGTTGAAAGACGAAACCGAACGTTAGTGGAGGTACGCTTTCGAAACGATGTTGATTTTCTCACAATTACCGGATTTCTTGTGGGATGAGAGTTGTCTCAATTGCTGTTTTACTCAAAACCGTTCCATCATCCATACGCGCCATAATAAAACTCCATATGAGATTGTTCACAACCCATGAACCGGATATCGATATTTCATGTCTTCGTGCCTTGTGCTATCCAAAAAATGATCATGATGATATTGTTAGTAAACTTGACCGAAAGTGACATTGGAGTGTTCATTGGTTCTTTGTGAAAATTCGAGAAAGGATTTAAAATTTGGAATCGTCAAACTCGACAAATGATGGAAACCGTTCATGTCAACTTTGATGAGCTAACAGTAAATGGCTTCGAGCAAAACGCTTAGGACGCATCCAACCGTCTAAACTTTCCCTCTTCATCAGTGTTGTTTCCACCTATGGAATTAACTCGTCAACAATTGGAAAATTTGCTTGCTCCTCTGTTTGATGAGATTCCCGATAGTAGTGCTCGGATGTATCGATTGTTTCCGTGCACAACCGATAATATTCCAATACCCGAGATACACCTGCTCCAACAACAACAACCGTTGTTGCAGATGCACCGCTGGGTGATTCTCAATCAACGAGAAGAACACATTGCCTCCACATGACACAACTGGCTGATGAAACACAAAATCAAGAAGTACCTGCACTCGCAGATTATGACGGAAATGCTTTCTTTAATCCATTTGCTCTGGCTCCAACCATTCCTGACATTGGCAAGTCATCTTCACGCAATTTGGATCCGTCTAATATGCATGCAGCATTCAATCATCACCCTTCGACACATAAATGGACAAAAGATCATCCCTTAGTAAAATATGATTGGCGATCCTTTAACCCAGTCCATGTGAGACAACGACTTCATCGCGATCTTGAAACTTGTGTTTATGCACTCACCTTTTGTCAAGATGAACCACGAAACATCAAAGAAGCTATGACATATGACAATTAGATTGAATCAATGCAAGAAAGAGTTGAATCGATTCAAGCGTCACCGAAGTTTGGGAACTTGTTCCAAGACCATATGGGATTTATGTCATTGGACTCAAATGGATCCGAAAACAAACCATGCTGAAGGCAATGTTATTCGCAACAAATCTCATCTTGTGGCTAAAGGGTATTCTCAAGAAGAAGGAATAGATTATGAAGAATCGCTTGCACCAAGAGTCGGCTTAAAGCCGCACGGATATTCCCCGCATATGCTGCACACGAATAATACTCGCTTATCAAATGGATGTGAAAACAGCGTTTCTGAATGGTCAACTCTGTGAAGAAGTTTATGTGGGTCAACCGAAGGATTCGCTGTTTTCGCAACATCCTAACTACATGTACAAGCTCAAAAAGGCTCTTTATGGTCTTAAACAAGCCCCACGGGCCTGGTACGACAAACCGCCCAAATTTCTTCTCGCTAATCAGTTTACCAAAGGAACTGTTGATCCAACATTTTTCATTCAACGCCACGGGGAAGATATTTTAATTGTTCAAATTTATGTTGATGATATCATTTTTGGTTCAACACATAAAAAGTATTCAAACGCTTTTGCAAAATTAATGAAACAAAATTTTGAAATGTCCCTGATGGGTGAACTAAAGTTCTTCTTAGGACTTTAGGTTCATCAATCTCCCCGTGGCATATTTCTAAATCAGTCCAAATATGCTCTTGAAATTTTAAAGAAACATGGAATGACCAGTTGTGATACTTATAACACACCTATGTCTTCAACCTCACCAAAGCTGGATGCCGATTTACATGGGAAAATTATTGACCCTACAAAATACCGAAGTATTATTGGGTCTCTCATGTACTAATAGCCGCCAGACCGACATTGTATTTGCTGTATATCTTTGCTCCCGCTATCACCAAGACCAACTGAAAGACACCTTAATGAGGCTAAAAGAATCCTTCGCTACGTAAAGGGAACCATTCACTTAGGAATATGGTATCCGGGATTCTCGCTTTGCTCTAATCGCCAGATGTCGATCACGCAGGTGTTTAGATACACGTAAAAGTACATATGGTGGTGTTCGCTTGGAGATAAACTTGTGTCTTGGCAGCCTAAGAAACAGATCTGCATATCCATGTCCTCAATGTAGCGTAATACGCTGCCATGTCGCGATGTTGTGCTCGATAATTTGGATGAGATCACAACTGATGGACTACGGCTTTGTATTCAACAAGATACCAATGTACTATGACTCCAAGAGTACCATTGCCATCTCCTCGCAACACGTTCAACATTCCAAGTCAAAGCATATCGCCTCCCATATCATTTCATCAAAGACCATGTTGAAAAAGGTACAATTGAATTATACTTTGTGGGTACTCAATACCAATATGCGGATCTGTTCACCAAAGCCTTGCCACCCCGCAAGGTTTATCAACTTGTCTATCAAATTGGCATGTGTTTGACTCTGCATCGGGTGTTATCGGGTCGGTTGTCAAGTTATCGGGTTTATCTGCGGGTTGATTCGGTTTTCAAGTAGAAAAAGTAACTCGCAAACTGCATCTCTATAAGGAATCGGGTTATCGGGTTGATATCGGGTCGGGTTATATCGGTCGCTAATCAGTTATCGGTCACTTGGTTATTTGGCTCAATAGTATTTCATGCCTTAAGTATGCTAACAAAAGAAAATTAATGGTAGGATAATGAACATGATGATAATTTCAGTTGTATTTGATGCTAAAAACCTTTGAATCTCTCTTAGCACATTGATGGCTGGTTGTTCTTCATAAAAGAACAAAGACAAACTAGTCTTAAGAATAACATGTTTGTGGCTCCTATAGGTTAATTGGATATAACTAATAAATATACTCAAATATGCTGTATGTTGTAGCATCTACCACCAAAGAAATGACATGTTCATACTTCGTTATTAAGGTCATACATGCCCAAAATTAGAAATATAAGTTACATAATTTGGCATGAGTGTTTAGAAATTGCATGTGCATTTGCAAATTGAACTAACATATTTATGTTATATGTTGTATATACGTTAATAACGAAAAAAAAACAACTATCACTAAACTTATGAAAATAAATAACACTTGTTAATGGGCTTTTATCTAAACATGATAGATTTATTAGTATGTCATTAGATCTTATCGAGTTTATCGGGTTGACACGATAACCCGATAAGAAATTAATTAAGACCCTAACCTGACCCTATTAGGTTATCGGGTCTATCGGGTTGACCTGATAAACCCGATAAGCTAAGTTGGACCCGAATCAACCCGACCCTATAAGGCTTTATCGGGTTCGGGTCGGGTCAGGTCAACCCATTTGACACCCCTACTCCAGAAGATCTGGAAAATTTACTCAAACATTCTTAAAACGTCAAACACCAAATCATCTTTCTTTGTAAATGCATATTTCAAAATCAAAATACAAAAATATAAATTTTTTTCAAATCCAAAAAGATTTTCCATTTAGTACTTAAAAAAAAAAAAAAAAAAAAATTGTCCTCAAATATATTACAATAAATTTTTCTGTGATGTTCAAATTTTCAAATAACATTCATTGATTACGTTTTTCTTCAAACCTTGAGCTCGAATTATCACATGCATTTTCACATAACGCTAATAATATGGTTGCAATTCTGGCCAAGAAGGCTATCTCTCAAATATGTTTCCTCGTATTTGAGGGGAGTACTTTTGTTTAAAGAAAACAAAATCTAATTCCTGCCTAAAGGACCCCGTGGTACGCCTCGCCTCACTCCTAATTAAAGGAGCTAAAGCTTCTTAACTGCTTGCAACACAAAATCTTGTTCAAAATCAAATGTTCTTGAAACTGCTTCTTCCCAAAGGAATTTCAAACATCTTCAAAAGCATATTTTAATCAACATGTTTTAAAAACATCATACATATGCTATTTTTGAGGGGGAGAAATGTGATTAAAATTGTTGATCAGAAGTTATGGAATCTCATAACGCGTTCTACTCGTATATCACCAATGAATTGACGATCTTTGAATGTCGCGAATCTAAAAGATTTGTCTTTCAAGACTTATCTTAGTAGAATGTACCAATCCGAGACACTCTTGATTTACATGAACTTTGACGGGTCTAACCTCCTTTTCAAGGAGAGTTTACATCTTTAAGGTAGTTATTAGAGCTAGTTGTTACCTAAAAGCTGATAATGGAACTCTTTAACTATACAACGAATGGTCTCATGGGGAATTTTCTATCAAGAGCTCCATCAATTCAAAAGTGCGAGCTCTACCCTCTCTGTAAAATTTCAAAAAACTCATAAGCACATATATAGAGGGGAGTATTTTGAAAACCAAAAACTCTCAAGGTGTTAGCAAAACAGGTTTTTCATCATAAACATCTTGAGAGATTTTCAAGAAAAGATTTTGTGGCAACATAGGATAGTCATGGAGTTAAAAGGTGACTAAGTTTAGGAATAAACGTCGTATGATCCGCCAGAAAGCAGAGGATCTACCCAAAGACACCACAAATAGTTAGTATTTAGAAGTCCTTAGGTATGATTGTAAAAAAAAAAAAAAAAAAAAAAAGAGAGAAAATGAGAATCGGAGAAAGAAGGAGTTGAAGAATTAAAAAGAAAAGTTAAAGAAAAGGGTGAAAAGAAATAGCCCTCCAAATTATTCAACTTAGGGCAGACCCTCTCCTTAGTCTCCGCTTAGGAAAATCGAAGCGCACTAATCGAGTCTAGAGCCATGAGATTCATCAAAAGATCTCTGAGGAACACCTAATATCTCATCACTTGATTGTTCAAACAATAAGAACACAAGTGACATATTCCGAGTCCCACGCAGATCTTAGCAATATGCCGTAACATTTATGAGGGGATTCACAATTGTGATCCTCGATTGAATGGAAATTCCCGTCAACATCAAATTGCTCGACAGAGGTCACTTCGTAATCCCTTGTGGGTTACACTTAGTGTTCGCGGTGGTCTCAAACGGTTCATGTCGTGGAGTACCTGGTATACTACAAATGCTCACAATGACAGAGTGAAGATATTGAGTACATGGAAGTTCTAGGAAGTATCCGATCCAGATCGCCAAAGATCGTGCCAAAGAACTGGGATGTACTTGTACAAAATATCCAAACTCTTACGCCGAAACTTTATTGCTAATCGTTTATTGCGTGTACGTATCACGCACTCATAACCACCATCATTACTATCAATTTCATTTCCACATGCCCATACATACATCAGAAAGACATTCTCATCAAAGATCTAAGCAAAGAAAAGTTCAGCAAAGTTTCACTTCAAAGTCGAAAATCGTAAAAAGTCACAAGTCAAAGATTAGAGATAAAGAATGTAAACTTCACATGTATGGATCACAAACTTCACAGAAAGTATGAGCATGTTGGAAAAGACGAAAAGCACCCTAAACAAAGATGTTGATAAAAGGCAGATTTCACAACTGATCACAACAACAAGAACAAAGAACAAAGATGAAAAGAATCAAAGACGCCGGGTTATGAACGCCAAAGAAGTTCAAGACGCCGAATCCACCTAGCAAGACAAACAAATGATAACCAACCCTGTGGGGAGATTGTTAGGAACATGTTTTATTATAAAGTGTAGGTCATTTCATTTGTAATAGGTCGTTAATAATTATGGTTTATTAATGTTTGTAATTAGATTCATAGCTCATGTAGTAAGCCCGTGAGCTGTGATAGAAGGTTCTTCTAGAACCAAGGGGAAACACCCCTACTTATGTAAACACTATAAATACCCCCTCCCTAGAAGGGAGAGGGTTGTTGGTTCTAATTGCAGTTATCATTTTCATTAATCACTTAATTAGTTCCTTCCACTTTTTCTCTCTAAAACTTTCTCTCTCTATAAATACATATTGATGTGATAGAATGGTGACCTAACAACATTTCTTCAAAAATAACATTTATATGCCATTTTTGAGGGGGAGAAAATTATATGATAAGAAATATGTTGTGAAACTGCTATTGAATCCTCGTGTGAAAAGACTTCAACCCATGAATTGACGGGATCTGAACAGTCATACATTGAAAAGATTTGTCTTCCAAGACTTGTCCAAGTAAATTGTACCCATTCGAGAAGCTCTTGATAGACATGAACTTTGACGGGTTTGATAACCTCTGGTTGTCCACATCTTCAAGGTAGTTATTAGAGCTAGTTGTCACCTAAAAGTTGACAATGTATCTCTTTAACTATGCAACATAATCGTGCCTCGCAAGGAACTGTCTATCTTGAGTCGATCAATTCAAAAAGTGCGTGTTTCCTCATGTGCAGATTCCGCCAAAACCTTAAGCACATGTGAGGGGAGTATTTCAAAATCTAAAACTCTTAAAGTGTTCAAACATGTTTTTCATTCACAAACACTTAGAGAGATTTTCATGAAAATGGTTTTATGGCAATGGAGTTATAAGGTGATTTAAGGTTAGGAATAAGCCCTCGCGTGATCCGCCAGATCCGAGGGATCTACCCAAGGACACTACCCATAGTTAGAATTAGAAGTCCTTAGGTATGATTATAAAAAGGAGAAAATGAGAATTCGAGAAAGAAGGAGTTGAAGAATTAAAAAGAAATGCAAAGAAAAGGGTGAAAAGAAATAGCCCTCTTGATTATTCAACTTAGGAAAACACCGTTCAAATCATATGCTATCGGTCGCCTCTATGACGCCGGTATTGAAGATTAAAAGTCGCCATGGACCCCTGACGATGCACTAAACCTTCTTAACCACCAAGTTTCTCTCAACAAGCTTGTTTCATTCTCATGGGCACCCTACGAAACTATCTTCTCTTAGAGAAACGGTATTGAAGAAGGAGACCCTCTCCCTAGTCTCCGCCAGAAAACCAAAATGCACTATTGAGTCTAAAGCCACGAGATTCATCAAAAGATCTCTTAGGTACACTTGACATTTCATCACTTGTTGTTCAACAATAAGAACAACAGCGGTACGTTATCGAGTCCTTCACAGATCTTAGCAATCTGTCGAACTCGTTTTAAACTAAATATTTACTCAAAATATTTGTTAACAAAATATTAGGTTACATTCTTTCTCGGACTGCAAGTTCATCAATCACCCCGTGGTATTTTCTTGAGTCAGTCCAAATATGCCCTTGAATTGTTAAACAAATTTGGAATGAAAACCTGCGACACCTATGCCACACCAATGGCTCATACCAAGAAGCTAGACGCCAATTTACATGGGAAATTGGTGGACCCTACAAAATATCATAGTATTATTGGGTCTCTCATGTATCTAACAGCCAGCGCACCATATTGTCTTTGCCGCTTATCTATGCTCCCGCTATCGGCCACGACCAACCAAACCCACCTCTCGAGGCTAAAAGAATCCTCCCATACATAAAGGGAACCATTAACTTGGGGATCCGTATCCGGCGATTCTCGGTTTTGAACTAATCGCTTCGACACCACGCAGATGCTTAGACTCACGGAAAAGCACTTCGTAGCTTTACAATTTCTTGGTGATAAACCGTGTCATGGCAATCCAAGAAGGGATTGTACATCGCCGCCATCAACCGGCAGTAATATGTAGCCATGTCCGCATGTTGTGCTCAAGTCATATGGATGAGAACACAACTCAAAGACTATGGTTACTTATTTGACGTAATCCCGATGTATTATGACAATCGGAGTGTAATTGCAATCTCGCAACCTGCCAAAGACTGAAATCAAAGCACATCGATCTCCATATCATTTCATCAAGGATCACGTGGAACAGTGGCAATTGAATTATATTTTATGGTACTCAATACCAATTGGCGTATCTTCTCACCAAAGCCTTGCCTCCCGCTAGGTTTAATGAGTTGGTCCAACCGATTGGTATGAGGTGTTTGACTCCAAGAGGAATTGATGATCTCCTAAAACAGCCTTAAAACCCGCAAACACCAAATTTCTTTTGTAAATAATTTTTCAAAAACAAAATACAAAATTATAAAACCTGATAAAATCAACAAAAATATTCTCTAATCTACATTTCTTTCAACATTGCAAGTAATATTTTTCCGCCAACACTTTAATCTTTCAAAATTCAGATTTTTCCCATCAAGTGTTGAGGGGAGAAAATAATCTTTAACCGCTTCAAAACATCCGCGGTACTTGCATGTTATCATATCTCGCTTGATTTTTTACAAATGGTGGTACATTTTCTCGTTCAAAGACACTCCTCGGACTTAAATTAATAACCTTTCATTATTTTTTTTCTCAAGTCGAGGAGTGTCGCCAACCTTCTTTCCTAAAAATCTTCGTTTGGTAACCAAAATGGAAGTTAAATGGCTTGGTTTGAAAAAGGAAAAGGTGGAGGGACCAAAACTGTCAAAAGGTTAAACTCACTTTTAATAAACCACCCTCCCACCTACTTTCACTTCTCATTTAATGCAAAATACCTAAAACCATCCTACGCTTAAAACTTCACTCAAGAAAACCGTGTTTTTGATCTCCATCTTGTAAGTGTTTTTGTGATCACAACATTTCTTTATCATAAGGTTTTGAATTTCAAATCCTACTAAAACGCTTTCTAAGTGATTAGGTGTTCTTTGCTTATACGCAGAACACACAATCAACATGTGTGTGTTTGTGGTAATGATTTATGTCAAAACGCTCAAAATACATCAATGATACCATTTTTACCATCAAAATCCACCCTAAACACTAATTGATGATTTTGAAAATTTGGGTTTATGAGTCGAATTGGGTATTTTCGTATGTGAAGTGTTTTGGTCAAAAAAAGATTGTTGTGTTATGCTCTTGTATTATTGAATTGATGATTTCCTAGGTCTATAACCACCCGTAAACACCTAATTGTTAACAATTTGAATTAGGGTTTAAGGTTCTGAGATTGGGTATTTTGATTCATCGCAATTAATTGTTAAAACTTGGTCATTATGCTCTCACAACATCTAAGATATACCATAAAAACTTTGGTGCATAATCCATGGCTAGATCTCACGCCGTAGATTTAGGGTTTAGACTACGCCAGCAGCTTCTACGCTGCAATCGCTTTAACCTGTCCAAATGTGTTTTGATTCTGCCATAATATGAATGTTATGTGTTTAACATTGATGATATGATGCTTTATTTCGTGCTTGCAACACCAAATATTCGTAATCAAGGTTAATATATCGCCACGCGATAAGGATCACCTTACGCCGTAGCTTGTTATGAAGATTTGTCTTACGCAGCTTCTACGCATAAGGTTCTACATATGGGACTACGCTGATCCTCGTGAAGGATATGCGTAAACAAGGACCTCTACGCATAAGGTCAACTCTTTAGTAGCCTTACGCTAAGGTTAATATATGCCTACGCATAAGCTTTACGATAAGGTCCTTCTTTTCCTACGCAGAACACTTTACGCCGTAGTTAAGACCCTACTGCAAAGTTTACGCCACGCATATATCATTCCCTGCCACGATAACTTTACCAATCCTACGCATAACTTTACCAATCCTACGCGATAAGCCGTGATCATACCTTCATATGAATTGTTACGTGTACAAACTTGTAAATAAACTAATCATATCATCACTAATCCTAAAATGTCACTAATAAACCGAAATCGCTTTGATATGTTGTGAACAATAAGTGATAAAATAAACTTTAAAACTTAAAGTTAACTAACTCACGAAACATTTCACGACGCCATTGGACTATTGAATATACAAGTGACTTAGGACTCAGAATAAATCATTGACACTACATTCAATAACTAGACAATAAGACCTTCGTTGACTAACATTATGTCTTTCGATATGTTGGTTCTTTTGGCTAATGTTATTTTGATCGCACATGGTCAACAAATGAATATGGATGCACCTCAAGTTCTCTCCATTGCTGATATCTATCCTCATGGCTATCCAATGAAGATAGGAAAGAATAATCTCTGTGTTGACTTTGACAACCTCACTTGCTCTGAATCTTCATGTTTAATTGCTATTGATATTCAGGACTCATCCGTATCGTAACATGCTTTCACACTCGCAACCGCTCCTCAGATCTACATCCAACAGCTCGAACACTATGGAAAGGGTCAAAGGACAAACCGCCGTGACGGAACTCAATCACAAACAAGTCACCATTACACCTCGCAGACTTAAGGGTCGTTTCTCCTAATTCCTCATGTCGATCCAACCAAACTATATGCCACACCCGCCAAGAGCTCACTCTCCAATTCTTAATCAATATCGGTTATGACGAGGCTACGTGAGTAATCACCAAGCATTCTCACGTAGAGCTTAAGAGTATTCCTCAACCCTCGAGAACTCTCTACATGATCATCACCAAGTTCTGCTTCGTCGCGGACAAATGCTATGAGCACCCTAAGCTCATGGAACTGCAAATATTCTGGGCATTGGTCAACAAGCAACACATCGCTATCGGCTCGATTTGGGATGACATGATGTCATTTCTCAACAAACTTGGCTCAAAGATTCCCTACATCAGATATACTAAATTGTTGATCCAGAGAGCACTTGGACTTCATCCCGACATTCCCAAGAGGCTCAATGACCCCGACAATCACGACATGTTGACGGAACCCATTCTATCTGTCCGAATCAAGGAAACGTCTACAAAGAAACAAGGTGCCGTGGCCGCTGCATTTCTAATCAAGATGTCGAAAAGCTCAAACGTACAAAAGGTATCCGGAAGCGCCGTACAAGGCAAAGTTGGTCATCTCGACTAAAAATCTTCTCGAACACTCGTAAGGAGAACCAAAAGAGGAAGTGTGAAGTACGCAAGTACGTGAGTCAAAGAAGTTCCCCAAGAGGAACCCTCCTTCAAAGAGGATTGTTCCATCTAAGGAAGCCGCTCCCATCCCAATTCCCAAACCCGAACCGCAAAGAAAGCTTGTGGACTAAAGCTCGATGGTACCCATTACGTATGAAGAGATTACCTTCTCGACCGCAACCGATCCTCCTCCGCCAGCCTAAACCTACAAGTCCAATAATTTAACATGGAAAAGGAAAACTCGCATTTGAGTCTCATGATGAAAGCTCAAGAAGAAGAAGAGCAACGGATCAATCCTACAGAAGAAGTTTAAATTAGTTAGACAAATTCAAAAAGTCAAGAATTTGCAAAGATCAAATGGGTGGCCCCGAGGATCGAAAGTGGTGCTGTCCACTCTTCACCGTGTCCCCATGCGTTAATCAACCCGATAAGGATCCGTGCCACCACTCTTGTAAACAACAAACGCTTGTGAAGGAGTCCACGATCTTAACATTGAGGAACCAAAGAATAAGACCGAGAAAAGAGAAAACTGATGAAGAAGCTAAGGAAACGGGGAAGAAAAGGCTAAAACTGACGGACATGATGACCTAAGAAGATTATGATGACTAGAA
>OU343216.1:17201137-17287454 GCA_910596185.1 Chrysanthemum makinoi | reverse complement strand
CATTGGTTGAGGACCAAAAGAATTCATCTTTTCCTAATCTTCCAGAGTTGCTTCCACCATTACACATATCGTCATATGGGTTGCATGGCGCCTTGAGAAAATTTCCAGGAGATTTTACTTTTCGCACTAGTGACTGCGTAGTTCTCTGTAGTCAGTCTCACTCAAATGCTCATCCGTGCAGAGTATATCTTTATTAGTCTCTTCCTTTTGAATGTGCTCCGCTTAATCAATTTTTAGTTTCATAATAAGATTTGGATTGATCTTGGCATTCCCAAATTGAATTGCATACCAATCTTTAAAGGCCAAATTACCAAATTTTATGCCATGTCTTTCACGCTCATGAGGGCATGTCCATTCTTCCTTTCTTTCATTGTCTCCTCCATTTCAATACTCGTGGAAGGGGCTACACGTAGGCCATGCCCTTGTGGTTTCTTCATCGTAATGGCGATGTGAGTACACCCGGAGAGATAAGTGGCTCTTCTTCATCTTCAAAGGGAGTTCCTCGAGTTTTTCGACCCAAGTCGAGGAATTTTTACGCGTATCGATTCGCCTTACGCCAGAATCAGATTCTTGGTTACTGCGTAATTCATTAGAGTCATTTTCCTCAATATTCTTCGCGAACTCCGTTGTCATTCGCCGACCGAGGTTAAGCCGTAACTCAATAGGCATGTTACAACAGTAACTTCGATCTGATGTGAAATCGCCCCTAAACTCGTATCGGGCCGAACCTTCGAGTTATCATCCGAGAAAATTACCTTACATTCCATAGCTGGTTTAGATCCTCCAGGATTATCGTTATTCCTCCTTGTTGGGATATAAAAGTGCTGAAGAATGATAAAGTACTGGAAAAGTCAAAGTACTGCTAAAGAGAAAGTCAAAGTACTGCTGTCGAAATCAAAGTACTGCAATGCTAAAGAACTGTTATATTCGTTTATGGAAAGTCTTGTAATTCTAGAATATTCTTTATTAGATTACTTGTCGTACAAGGATACAAATTGTAAACCGACTAGGGTTATCCTTGAGCTTATAAAAGGACCCCTAGAGATAGACCTATCATTAGAATTCTTAGTGTACGATTTACAAGTTCAATAGTTAGTGTTTTAGAGTTGTTAAAAGAGTCTGCATAACAAGCAGATTTAGAGTTATTAATAAAGTTGTTGAAAGTTAAAGTTATAATTCTTCTTAGCTTTGTTAAGTAAATTCCGCATACTTAATAGAGATTACTCAGTGTTTCATTGTTAATAACTTTGGATTTATCCGAGGTTATTAAACCCTTAACAAGCTATTTAAGTTAGTTTGGTTAGAGTACATCGATCCAACAAGTGGTATCAGAGCTTGTGTGGAAACTCTGACTAAGAAGAAACCCTAAAAACTACTACAACAAAACCTTAAGATGTCGATTTGTCGCTTCCACCACCATCAATCACCTCACTCGAATTCCAATCATCAAAAAGGAGAATACTGACCTATGGTGCATGAAGATGAGGTAGTACATTCCCATTAGGCACCATGCACTATGGAATGTAATTGTCAATGGTAATGAAGTAGTTCCAGAACTCTGAGAGATTCTGGGAAACCTAAACCACCCAAAGTCTTACAGCTACCATAAGGAATCAAGAGAAAGCTCTTAACATACTCTTATCTACTATACCGATGGACATCTATGAAGTTCCATGATGCTAAAGATGCAAAGCAAACTACGGGGTCGCTCTCAAGACTAGATTTGGAGGGAATGAAGCTTCTAAGAAGATGCACAAAAATTTGTTGAAGCAACAGTTGAAAATTTCCTTTGTTGGTGAAAGAGAGAGTCTTGATCGCATATGATAGATTTGAAAATCTCCTCAACATGTTGGAGCTATACAAGGCGTAGTATCTATTGAAGATGCCAATCTCAAGTTCTTATGAGTTTGCCATCCACATGGCATGTGATTGCTACAATGATCAGAGGACAACCTGGTTTGGATGTTATGGACTTTGATGATCTTTACAACCATCTGAAGGTGTATGAGCATGAGATGAATGGCCAAACAAGTTCAAAGTCACACAATATAGCCTTTTTATAATCTGAAAAGAGAGGCAGTACTTCCACCAAAAGTACTGCTTCTCCTACTCAAAGTACTGTTGCTCAAAATAGTGTTTCCTACACTACCCCTACCTTTGCTCAGCAAGACACACCATCACTTACCATCCACTCAGATGAAGTCGTATGCTCATTCTTTGCACAACAAGCTAGTTTACCTATCACTTATGGAGAAGATCTAGCACAGATTGAAGAAGATGTTCTTGAAGAAATTGATATCAGGTGGCAAGTTGCTATGATCACTGCAAGGATCAAGAAGTATATGAAGAAGACAGGAAAAAACATTGACTTCAAACCAAAACAGGGAATCACTTTTGACAAATCCAAAATTGAATGCTTTAATTGTCAAAAGACTGGACACTTTGCAAGGGAGTGCAGGTTTGCTAAATATCAAGCAAACAAGATGACTGAGAAACCAAAGCTAGAACTAAAAGAAATTCCTATTACTGAAACAAAGGCTTTGGTTGCTCAAGAGAATTTTTCAGAGGTTGACTGGAGTCTTGAGTTTGATGATGAACCAAGTAACCATCTTGTATGGTAGCGATGGGCGTAAGCGCTTGAAGAATCGTGGAAGAATTGGATTTGAGCATCGCTTTTGATGAGGAACTGAACATCTTTGCTTTGGAATCCAGAGATTGTCTAGGAGGATTTTATTGGAGCTTGGAGTGTGAAGATGATCCGGTTTTACTTGCTATGGTAGGTACTTCACCAAGTTCATCCCCTATCTCTGAGGTATGCTCAAATTGTCATGATTTTTATCAAAAACTGCTTAATAGTTATGTAATTGAAAGAGATAACCGTAAGAGCTAGGTCGAGGTGCGGTTATCAAATAACCTTGGAGTCTATGGAAGCCAAAATCTTAACACATGAAAATAATGAAGTGGATTGGGCAGAAAAGTATGAACAACGGACTATCGGTTAAAACTAAGTGAATGGAAATTAAACTGTAAAATTTCTGAAATTGAAAAACTGACTAAGGAAAGAGATGATTTGTTAGCTAAGTTTGCTGCTTGGGGGTGAATCTGGACTATCTCATGTTAGTTATGTTGAAAAACAGAGAAGAGCTTACATTAGAATGTGTCTAGGTTTTGGTATGGATTTTAGTAAAATAGAAGAAACCCAATCTAGTGATCAGGATGAATGTGATTTTGAGGATGTAACCACTAGTGATGATGAACTCATTAATTATGTAGACACATCTAGTAATGAGGATTCAGTAAGTGAAACACCTCCTGAGTTTAAGAAAGATATTGGTTATGTCACACCCCCAAATTACCTGTTTTGCAGCGGAATGGAATTCCTGGGGATTGACTGTCATAGCATCACAATCACAGTTATATTGAACGACCTAAAGTGTCGTTTGGAAAATACATCGCTTGAATTAATAAAAACATTCAGAGTTACAAAGATAGGTCCCAAATGAAATTAACTTGTGCGGAAAATAAGTTTGTTATAAGTCAAACGATGTTTTTAAAGTTCATAAAACCCAAGTGAGACGCGTCGTCACCGCGACACTATGATATGTCCACATGCATGCCATGAAGTGAATGCCTTAGATACCTGAGATAAAACATGCTAAAAAGTGTCAACACAAAGGTTGAGTGAGTTCATAGAGTTTAAGTTGGAATGTAAAGTCCTTCAAAATCGTTTATGCAGCAAAGGCATTGTAAATCCACTCAGTTCCAAGTTTCGCCCATACAAAACTTGCAACCTGTGTGTTCACAATCCATTGCCAAAATATGTATAGTTTATGTTCAAGCACATGATGTCAAATGAATTCACAATAGTACCTAACTCGACGTAGAACAAGAACACATAATCAATAGCACATGACTTAATATATCAAGAGTCAAGCTGATTTAGAACATTATCTGACGTAGAACTATAGCACATAATCAATAGCACCTAACTCAATGTATCAAGAGTCAATCCCGACATAGTACTTTATACGACGTAGAACTATAACACCTAATCAGTAACAATTGATATAATACAACATTCGAATTTGAAACAATGGTGATCATGATAGAAGTTATCCTTAAAAATCCAAAGTACTTGTGAAAAATAGTTAAGCATGTATCTCCCCCAAAATAGTCCAAAACAATTGAAAATGGGGCTATGAAAACTCACTTGGACAAAGATGCGATGGCAAAAGTGAGTACACCGAAATGTAGCGTGAATCACTAAACTTGACCTATTATGAATGATATGACACATAATAAGTTATGATGTAATGTTATGCATGCAATTCGGATGACATTTATACCACTTATGTATTTTGAAAACAATACTTCTCGTCGAAAATATAATCTTTTAACGTCTTGACCATTTTTAAATTACTTCACATGTATTTACGTTGAAATGATATCCGACGATAATCATTTGGTGATTTATTAAGAGAATATAACTTTTCGTCGTAAAATAATGTCGTTGAAATTTCCATGAGAGTGACTAAAACGGCCTCTAAAAGCTAGTCGTAAAATGGTGCACGTCGAGCGCTAGGAAACAAACTCAACGGTTTTGGGAAGCTCGTATGATAATCTCAAAGTTTTAGTACATGAATTTTCATCCTAGAGGTCTCGAACATAAAGATAATAGAGGTTAAATATGGTACTTTTAGTCCGAAATATAGTTTAAGGATGGTTTTTCGGCAAAGTTTGAGCAACCATAATTAATTCATTACAACTCCGCTAATCAAACAATTGGACATTTTGGAAAGTATACTTGGCGATTTCACTTTTACTAGAAGACTTTACTTCATAAAAAGTTCTAATTCAATGTTAAAAACAACCTTTTACTTGGGACTAGTTTTTGCCGCAAAACTTGTTTATTAGAAATCAAGTTATAGTTTTTCTTATATGATAATAGTTACGGCAACTTTTGTAAACATGTATAATTTAGTCGTTACAAATCCGTTTTCTACGTTTTAAAGATCCTTAACTTCGTATCGAAGTATACTAACATATTTTTAACAATTCGACATAATTTACAACGTCCAAGCTTCATTTTTGACTCGTACAAAACAAATATAGTTTGCTGAAATTTTCAGGATTTATATTTTTCGTCGCCAAATTGAAAAATTCATAACTTCTTCGTTATAGCTCCGTTTTAATCCGTTCAAGCGGCCACGGTTTCGTTTTAAAGTATATTTTCTAAATATCTAGGCCAAATATTTTTGTTCACTGTCGGATTTTCCAGAATTTGATTTTAAGGACAGACCCTTTTCAAAACGTGTCGAAATGAGTTTTTCTCGCGCCAAACCTATTCTAACTCATTCAAAACAACTCCGAAGCTATTCTAATCCTACCATACACCTTCTTAGGGTGTCATGGGTTCCTAGACATCACCAAAACTAAAATATAACAAGGAGTAATTATAGGATGGATTATATATTTAGCACATAAAAACCTTAAAAACCTTTAAAATGGTATAAATATCATGAGACTTGCATGTTTCTCAAATAAAATGATATGACCATAAAAATGAATATGAAATAAAAATATGATTATGAATGCTTACTAGTGATATGATGAGGTTTAATGGACAAAAGGTTTTTCCTAATCACTTGAGGTTTGTATTACAAAACCTTGCAACAAATGATACTAATGTTTATAAAACTTGTCTTGTAAACTTGGAATGATTCTTTCTCTTGGTCCCTTGGCTGCCGAAATTGTAGAGAGAAAGAGAAGACAATTTTTGGTCTTTGGTTTGCAAATGAATTAAGTGAAGTGAAGTTGTGATAAGTTAAAGTAATATACATGTATATTATAGATATTATGCAAATATCTTGGTGATTCACCCCTTGTGTCGACAAGGGGTGTGAATCATTTTTTTTTTTTTTTATTATTTTATTTTTTTTTTCTAATTGTAATAGTGTAAGAAACTTGTAAGATTTTTGTAAATTTAAATGAGTTAAGTGGTAAGTTGTAGCATTTGTAAATATTTAGGGTAGCGTTGAATAAAAATAAATTTTCACAGGTCAAGATAAAATATATTGAGGTCATAAAAATTATAAAAATATATTTCTTGCAAAATTTGAGTGAAATAATAATAATCGTGTAGAATTTAAGAAAACCATCGTAATTATATAAATATAACAATTTATATACAAAATAAATTTAAAACACTGGGTAAACTCATAATATTATTTTTATAACATAATATGAGTATAAAAATATATCGGGATGATTTTTGGAATTTATGGATCAATTGTTCAAAATAATTAATTACGCGATAACGTTTATTTAATATGAAAATTACGCGTTTAAGGTAAAATGCAAAACCATGCATGAACCGATATGGAATGATGTTATTGATGATATGTAGACTAAACTTAGTCTATATGAAATGTCCTCGATGATATGATCATGAATTCACAGCTAAACCATTACGGTTACGTGAATTTGATACTCGTAAACCCAGTTTACGATAAACGATAAATGATGAAGCATGAATAATGTTTTGAAATATGACCTGAAAATACGAGTTGTCACAGGTTATCATGCAGTTCCTCATCCTACTAGCAGTCATCAACCCCCTAGGCCTGATGTTTCTCGTTTTGGAGTAGACAGTTTGGAGTAGACAGTTAAAACGACCATGTTGGAGGCTGTTTTTAACTATGATGTAGAACTTTTTGTAATGAGATGTCTTCTAATAAAATCAAGATCACCAAGCATATTTTTCAAAACAACCAACCGTTTGTATAGCGGAGTTGTAATAAATTATTTACGGATGCTTAAACTTTGCCGAAACTCACTTTTTACACAACATTTGGACAAAATCACCATCTTTAACCTCTATTATCTTTATGTTCGAGACCTTTATGACGAAAACTCATGAACTAAAACTTCTAGATTTCGATACAAACTTTCCAAAACCGTCGAGTTCGTTTCCTAATGTGCGACGTACACCATTTTACGACTAGTTTTTCGAAGCCATTTTTGTCACTTTCATGAAATTTCCGACGACATTATTTTACGACGAAAAGTTAATATTTCACTATAAATCATTACGAAACAATTGTAGGATGACAATTTGACGTAAATACTTGTAAAGTGATTTAAGATTGGTCAAGACGTCAAAAGAGTATTTTTCGACGAAAATTATTATTTTTCTAAAAACTCGCAAATGGTATAAATAACATACCAAATGCATGCATAACATTACATTGCAACTCATTACATATCATATCATCCATAATAGGTCATTTTCGAGATTCACGCTATATTTCAGTGTACCCACTTTTGTCATCGTAATCATTGCAACAGGTGAGTTCATAGCCCCAATTTTACTCTTTTAACTGTTTTACAAACTCTTGGGGGAGATACATGCTACATTTTTATCGAACACAAATGCTTTGAACTGTATGCTATAACCGAATGTTTTATTATCACTAAGTATTTGCCATGTTCAAAGTCCCTACATCATGAACCATTAGTCACTTGCGAGTGAGCGCGAATATTGTGAATAGGCCTATGGAATTAACACTCCGCTCTTATTGACCCAGTTAGGGAAATCGAGCGCACTATATTTGAACCAGGAAGGTAATTTGGCAAGTTACCTATTAGGGCGGCGATGAAACGATGATTACCAATTTTTATTGGTGCGATGTTACGCTTTGGTGTCATGAACTTAGTGAAATAAATACGATTTTGTTTTCAACGATGAGTGTGAAACCATTTAACTCACACTACGATGATTGTGTTCAAACGAATTAATTAAACCTATGGATTTCACTCAACCTTTGTGTTGACCTTTTAAGCATGTTTTATCTCAGGTATCTATGGCATTCAATTCATGGCATGCATGCGGACATATCATAGAGTCAGCGGTGACGACGCTGTCTCACTTGGGTTTTACGTACTTTAAAAACATCGTTTGACTTGTACTAAACTTATTTTCTTTGTATAGTAACTTTCATTTGGGACCTATCTTTGTAACTCTCAATGTTTTTATTAAATCAAGCGATGTATTTTCCAAACGACACTTTAGGTCGTTCAATATAATTGTGATTTTGATGCTATGACAGTCCCCGTGAATTCCATTCACCGCAAAACAGTAAATTGGGGTGTGACATTGGCATCGAGCTTTGGTTATAGAGAACTAGGTTGCATCATTGACCCTAGACTATAACTACATCATCATAGCATCTCATCATTTCATCATAAGTGCATGTTCACTTTGCATGCGATTTATACGTACATTTTTCGAGTTATTTACTTTCATTTCATGTCGATGGTCACATGGATGCCTTTAAATGCCCATTCCATTATTCTTTCTTCATACTCTAATGTGGAGAATTCCTTGTCATTCCCTATCACAATTTTTATATCAACTGATTCATCACCGATAACGTCGAATGCCGAGATAAACCTTTAAATAAGGCGAAGTCACTCTTATTCCTTTATATCACCACTAATATGTCGAGTTACACGTTATTCACACATTAAGTCACTAAACCATTATACATTTGAAGCACTTACAACACCTCATAACCCATCTTTTCAGAAACCGTCGATCATTTTGAAAAATAACCTCAAACTTATCATTTCTTATCACATTTCTTTGGAGCGTTTATTATTAACATCGGATTTTGCTACGTCTCACATTTCCTCTTGTTTTGAAGAAGATATGGCACCGAAGAAAGCCACACCTAAAATGACTCAAGCGACTATTCAAAAGTTGGTAAGGGATAATGTAGCGAGGCATTAAGGATTGAAGGGAAACGGTGGCCGCCTACTGCTGAGGCCGTGCTACTAAGCCGCTAGAATTGAGAGGGAAGCTGGCCGCTAGGTTTTCTTGCCGCCTGCAGAAATGCGTGAGGGTCCGGAGTCAAAAGTCGTTCAGATAAGAACTTCAAAAGTGGAGATCCCACTAAGTTTAGAGGTACCGGGGAGCCACCGCCATGGTTCGATGGTTTGAGAAATTGGAGTCCGTGTTTTTGCTATGTAATTGCCCTGATGATAGTAAGGTCAAGTTTGCTACGAGTACACTACTTGATGGAGCATTGTCGTGGTGGAACTCTTATGCTCAGCCAATGGGAATGGAGAATGCTTTCAAGCTCACTTGGGAGGAATTCAAAGGTTTGGTAACAAAGAAGTTTTGTCCGCGTACGGAGGTGAAGAAGTTGGAGACCAAATTCTATGAATTGGTAACTATTGGGTATGACATTGATACTTACATTCGAAGGTTTCAAGAATTGGCCGTGTTATGCCCATCTATGGTTTCGGATAATGAGAAGCTACTGGAGGCTTTCATTGAAGGACTTCCCGAGATTATTCAAGGTGATGTGACTTCCTTTGATCCGCAAACGATTGAGGAATCTATTCGAGTGTCTCAAAAGCTCATGGCCCAGGTAGTGAAGAGAGGTAAGTACACCAACACCAACCAAAACAACAACAACAACCCCAACAACCGCACCAACTGCAACAATAACCAAAACAACAACAACGATGATAACCAAATCAACAACAACAAAAGGAAATGGGAAAACGACCAAGGAGATTATGACAACAACAACCAAGACCGCAACACTAACCGTCATCAACAACAAAATAGAAGGCAAGAAGCGGGAATGGTGTATGCCGTTGCACCAATGAGAGGTAGAGGGTATCTTTGCCGAACACACCCACTATGTAATCGATGTAATTTTCATCACTCGGGTCCTTGCCTGCCAAGTGCCACAAATGCCAAACACCGGACATCTAGCCGGATTGTAAAGGTAAAGCCGTAGTCACATGCTTCGGATGTGGGGAACAAGGACACTATAGGAATCAATGTCCTCAAAACCTAGGTCAACAAGTTGAAGGTGCTCATGGGAATGCATACATGTTAGGAGGAGGAGAAGCTCGTCAAGGTATCAACGACGCGGAAGACTGAAGAAGTTCGGAAACTAACAGTCTTAATTTCCCTTATGTACTATGTCGTATTAAGTTTATGTTTTCCATCGTATCCGAATCTTTATAACTTAAGATGTACTACTTTTGCTAAAACCACTCGTTGTAAAATATTCTCATCTATCGTACTTATTTTCTTTCCGATTTGTTATTACTTACGAGAATTTTACTTCTTTTTACTTTATCGACCATTTTAACGACACGGTTTAAATCCTTGTAAGCATCGAGAGTTATAACAACTAAACCGAACGTCACATCATCGTTCCTTAATTATACATAGCCTAACTAACTATGTCTAATCTCGGAGGATCATGTTATGTTGGGAGCGGTTATTTATAAATCTTAGTGCAAGCAAAATGTTCACATGTTCCAATTCAAAGTGTTACTTATGAGAGATTCATCCGATAATTTCCTTACTACGATGTTTTGTACGCTCTCAATCATCGACAACCGTAACGACACTTTTCCATGTCTTCTCTCCTCGATGTTCATTATAAACTCAAAAATTTGATAGACCAACACAATGAATTCGGATGAATTCCTTTTTGAATGGGAATGTGACAACTTCGCAATTTCGTGTCATTTCTCAAAACAATTCATGTTTCATCATTTCAACATTTATCGTAAACTAGGTTTACGTGTTCCAAATTCGTGTAACCTTAAAGGTTTAGCGACAAATTCATGATCATATCATCACGAGCATTTCATATGGACTAAGTTTAGTCTACATTTCATTAGCATCATTTGCATCATATTAGTTCATTCATGACATTGCATTTCACATTAATCGCGTGAATTTTATATTAAATAAACGTTATCGCGTGAGTTATTATTTTAAAAATTTAATCCGTTACTTCCAAAAATGATCCCGAGATATTTTTATACTTACATTTAGTTGATAAAAACTATATTTTGAGTTTACCTAGTGTTTTAAATTTATTTTGTATATAAATCGTTAAAGTTATATTATTACGACATTTTTCTTAAAAATTACACGATAATTATTATATCACTCAAATTTCACAAGGAATGTATTTTTACAATTTTTATGATCTTATTATACTCTACTTTGATCTATTAAAAATTTCCTTCACCTAAAATTTCCTTAAATACACTAATATATAAAATCCTACAAGTTACATTTTACTTATACATTTCCTACATTTATTACAACAAGTACTTACATTAATAATGGAAGAAAAAAAAATATATGTGCATTAGAATACATCCCCTTTACCCAAATGGGGTAGCATTAAATGGTTGTTGAAAAACTTTCTTACTTGTATAGATATGTAAGCAACTTCATTCATTTCATTATTCACCACAATAATTCAAATCAAGATAGTGTTTTTCTCTCTTTGTCCTCCTTCTTCAAACCGGTTCTACATAGGTGCATCAAGGAAATCATCAAAATTTTTCTCAAGTTCAAGCATTAACAATCTAGAATTACACTCTTATTAAGGTTTTGAAATAAAAACCTAGAGTGTTTAGGTTAAACCTTGGTTCTTTGCACCTCATCATATTAACTTGTAAGCATATCATTTCATTTTACATCTTTCCTTTTCATTTCATAAGTATTTTATCATTTTCATAGCAAGCATGCAAGACTTGTGTTTATTTATACCATTTTTACATGATTTTTAGAGTTATATATATAAAGTCATCCTATAATTATCCCCTTGTTATATATTGGTATTGATGATGTCTAGGAACTCATGACACCCTAAGAAGGTGTATGGTAGGATTAGATTAGCTTTGGAGTTGATTTGAAGGGATTGGAATAGGTTTAGTACGAGAAAAACTATTTTCGATAAGTATAAAAAGTGTTCTGTCCTTGTTTTGTTTTTTCTGGAAAATCCGACAGTAGGCACGAAATTTTGGCCTTGATATTTAGAAAATATACTTTAAAACGAATCCGTGGCGGCTTGAACGGATTAAAACGGAGTTATAACGAAGAAGTTATGGATTTTTGAAGTTTGACGATGAAATATATATTTTTCTGAAATTTCAGCATACTATTTTTACTTTATTCGAGTCAAAAACGAACCTTAAGCTTTACAAATTATTTCGAATTATCAAAAATATATTAGTATACCTTGATCTGCTAAGGACGATAATAATGTAGAAAACGGATTTGAAACGACTAAGATATGCACGTTTTCATAAAATTGCCGTAACTATTATTTTCAGAAAAACTATATTATTTTTACGAGACAAGTGTTACGGTAACTAAAACGACCATGTTGGAGGCTGTTTTTAACTATGATGTAGAACTTTTTGTAATGAGATGTCTTCTAATAAAATCAAGATAGTGTTTTTCTCTCTTTGTCCTCCTTCTTCAAACCGGTTCTACATAGGTGCATCAAGGAAATCATCAAAATTTTTCTCAAGTTCAAGCATTAACAATCTAGAATTACACTCTTATTAAGGTTTTGAAATAAAAACCTAGAGTGTTTAGGTTAAACCTTGGTTCTTTGCACCTCATCATATTAACTTGTAAGCATATCATTTCATTTTACATCTTTCCTTTTCATTTCATAAGTATTTTATCATTTTCATAGCAAGCATGCAAGACTTGTGTTTATTTATACCATTTTTACATGATTTTTAGAGTTATATATATAAAGTCATCCTATAATTATCCCCTTGTTATATATTGGTATTGATGATGTCTAGGAACTCATGACACCCTAAGAAGGTGTATGGTAGGATTAGATTAGCTTTGGAGTTGATTTGAAGGGATTGGAATAGGTTTAGTATGAGAAAACTATTTTCGATAAGTATAAAAAGTGTTCTGTCCTTGTTTTATTTTTCTGGAAAATCCGACAGTAGGCACGAAATTTTGGCCTTGATATTTAGAAAATATACTTTAAAACGAATCCGTGGCCGCTTGAACGGATTAAAACGGAGTTATAACAAAGAAGTTATGAATTTTTAAAGTTTGACTAATCTAAATATATATTTTTCTGAAATTTCAGCATACTATTTTTACTTTATTCGAGTCAAAAACGAACCTTAAGCTTTACAAATTATTTCGAATTATCAAAAATATATTAGTATACCTTGATACTGAAGCTAAGGACGTATAATACGTAGAAAACGGATTTGAAACGACAAAGATATACGCGTTTTCATAAAATTGCCGTAACTATTATTTTCAGAAAAACTATATTATTTTTACGAGACAAGTGTTACGGTAACTACAACGACCATGTTGGAGCTTTTTAACTATGATGTAGAACTTTTTGTAATGAGATGTCTTCTAATAAAATCAAGATCACCAAGCATATTTTTCAAAACAACCAACCGTTTGTATAGCGGAGTTGTAATAAATTATTTACGGATGCTTAAACTTTGCCGAAACTCACTTTTTACACAACATTTGGACAAAATCACCATCTTTAACCTCTATTATCTTTATGTTCGAGACCTTTATGACGAAAACTCATGAACTAAAACTTCTAGATTTCGATACAAACTTTCCAAAACCGCCGAAGTTCGTTTCCTAATGTGCGACGCATACACCATTTTACTGACTAGTTTTTCAAGCCATTTTTGTCACTTTCATGAAATTTCCCGACATTATTTTACTGACGAAAAGTTAATATTTCACTATAAATCATTACGAAACAATTGTAGGATGACAATTTGACGTAAATACTTGTAAAGTGATTTAAGATTGGTCAAGACGTCAAAAGAGTATTTTTCGACGAAAATTATTATTTTTCTAAAAACTCGCAAATGGTATAAATAACATACTAAATGCATGCATAACATTACATTGCAACTCATTACATATCATATCATCCATAATAGGTCATTTTCGAGATTCACGCTATATTTCAGGTGTACCACTTTGTCATCGTAATCATTGCAAATGTGAGTTCATAGCCCCATTTTACTCTTTTAACTGCTTTTACAAACTCTTGGGGAGATACATGCTACATTTTTATCGAACACAAATGCTTTGAACTGTATGCTATAACCGAATGTTTTATTATCACTAAGTATTTGCCATGTTCAAAGTCCCTACATCATGAACCATTAGTCACTTGCAGTGAGCGAATATTGTGAATAGGCCTATTGGAATTAACACTCCCGTTCTTATTGACCCAGTTAG
This sequence comes from Chrysanthemum makinoi, assembly GCA_910596185.1. Classification (NCBI taxonomy): domain Eukaryota; kingdom Viridiplantae; phylum Streptophyta; class Magnoliopsida; order Asterales; family Asteraceae; genus Chrysanthemum; species Chrysanthemum makinoi. The sequence goes on along the minus strand of OU343216.1, from coordinate 17,273,359 downwards.
GGAAATCGAAGACTATATTTGAACCAAGTAAGGTAATTTGGCAAGTTACCTATTAGGGCGGCGATGAAACGATGATTACCAATTTTTATTGGTGCGATGTTACGCTTTGGTGTCATGAACTTAGTGAAATAAATACGATTTTGTTTTCAACGATGAGTGTGAAACCATTTAACTCACACTACGATGATTGTGTTCAAACGAATTAATTAAACCTATGGATTTCACTCAACCTTTGTGTTAACCTTTTTAAGCATGTTTTATCTCAGGTATCTATGGCATTCAATTCATGGCATGCACGTGGACATATCATAGAGTCAGCGTGACGACGCTGTCTCACTTGGTTTTACGACTTTAAAAACATCGGTTTGACTTGTACTAAACTTATTTTCTTTGTATAGTAACTTTCATTTGGGACCTATCTTTGTAACTCTGAATGTTTTTATTAAATCAAGCGATGTATTTTCCAAACGACACTTTAGGTCGTTCAATATAACTGGGATTGTGATGCTATGACAGTCAGTCCCCAGGAATTCCATTCCGCTGCAAAACAGGTAAATTGGGGGTGTGACACTCCTTTTGTCTTTGGTGAATTTTCCAGAAATTTATTAATTGTTTCTTCAAGACTGGGCTTTCTTTACGGTTGTAATTTCCACGATAACCATTTCGATTGTCATCATAAAATGGTCGATTTTCTCCTTAGCTTCTTCAATATCCTCTTCGTCCATATGAGGAAAATTTTTCATAAGATGTCCTCTTCCACAGCTTTCACAACCCACTTGGATGGCATGAACGGTTTCTCTGACCTTTAGCATATCTCGACTGAGGCTTTCAATTTTGCTAGTGATTGCTGCAATTCCGTCGAAACTTCCACATTGGTTTCTTTTACTTCCACCGTCGTTCCATTTTTGAGAATGGTCCGCCATTTTTTGAATGGCTTCAATAGCAGTAGTAGGAGTCATGTTTGGAACAGGTCCTTGATAGTCCAACATCTGTCTTGTAGTTACATTTATTCCTTTTTAGAAAATATTGACCTTCTCGCGGTTATTAAGATCATTGGTAGGACACTTATAAAGAAGACGTTGTATCTGTCCCAAGCTTTATACAGAGTTTCGTCGTCTTCTTGTTTGAAATTGTTGATCTCCAAGAGTTGATTAGAAATCTTTGATGGTGGGCAATATCTTTGGATAAAATGTTTCTTTAGTAGCACCTAAGTATTAACGCCCCGTGCAATCTTTCGATCCATCTTCCTGGCTGCTCCAGGAGAGTCATTGGGAAAACCTCGAGCATAACTTGACATCATGAGACACGCCTGAATGTTGAAAAGGCTAGCGATGTATAGGACATTTTCAACGTGCTCATATGCATCTTCGCCCCTGTTTCCGAAAAAGGGTTAGCCAAGCTCCCTCATAAATTGGTTTTTAATCTCGAACGAACATCCGCTCCATTGCGGTCTTACGACCCGCCCTTGATCTATTTGTAGTCAACGCCAAGTATTCCTCAAGAGTGAGGTCATCGATGTTAACAACTTCCATGGTACATGAAAACTTGAAATATGATCGTGAGAAAAGTTTAAAATGAAATGAAAGACTTAATATTAATCCTAATATAGCTTAAGGCGCGCCAAAAACTTGATGCGTTTTCTGACCATGTCTTAATATTTATAGTGTCTCGCTATACCTATGGTCTACCCTAATGCACTAATAGGCAGTGTACCCGGTGCGTGTGTAGTGTAGTAAATGGTAAAGCCGAGGTCGTCCCAAGAGCTATGTGTGTCGGATAATTACTAAGTCTAATTGTCAGAGAATATTAATGGTTTGATAGGGTTTTAATTAATTAAACTACTAATGCATAATATAAAAGCAAATAAATGGTAGAAGGGAAATCAATAGAGGAATAGTGATGCTAACCTAGTTAATCCTCCTAACTAGTTATGTCTACGTCTACCTACTTCCAATTACTTGTGTGGGGTCAAATTCGAGAGGACAAAGATTTGGTCAATTCGCCCTAACCTATCGGCAAAGATGCCACCACAGGAGAAATCAGGCGCACCGTCATAAGTCCTGCTGTTCCTGGTCCCCTAAGCCGAGTCATTAAGTACCGCTACATGCTAGATTCTAAATAGTGAGTGCCCGATCGTTAGGAACTTAGACACTACACCCCCAATTCTTAAGTTCATCCAAACAATAGGTGATCAGTTGGTCAAATCGCACAAGTAGAAAAGGGTCGTCAGTTGGTCATATCTTACCCTTCCCGTCTCAGTCCGCTCACCTAGGGTCAGTTGGTCATATCTCCTAGGCAATTGGCATCTATCGCCATTCAGAACTACCGAACCAAGGGTGACTACCAAAGAACTATGCATGCATACACTTAGAAATAATTATACGGAAGTAAAGGTAAACGTAAACAAAACAATTAAGGAATCATAACTAGGCTAGCACCAAAGGGTGCTTAGCCGCTCATATTAATCATGCACATCAATTCAATATTCAAAGGTACGAAATACATGAATTAAAAGTAAAAGAAATAATAAACGCTAAAGCTTATCGTAATGGTGTGACTTCTCCCTTGGAAACAGCTCCGTATTCTTCCCTAGACCTCCATTAAGCTTTTTCCCACTTTCTTAGAGTGTTGCTTGTGGAATGGGATGCTTTGAAATGCTGGAATTTGTGGGGTATTTATAGGCCAGGTTTGGGTTACGGCGTAACCAATAGATGCGTTACGCCGTAACCATATATTTCTCCGTAAATGCACTAGATATGCTAGTTACGGCGTAACCTAAGGAGTGGTTACGCCGTAGTCTTCAATAAACTCGGTTACGTCGTAAGTGTTGCAGTAGTTACGGCATAAGTATCAGCGGCGTGGAACCTCTTTTGACCTAATGGAGTTACGCCGTAACCTTTGGGAAGAGTTACGCCGCAACCTCTTGATAAGTTGGACTTCTGGGTCACGCAATAGTTACGGCGTAATGTGAGAGATGAGTTACGCCATAGCTTCTTCAAAATAAGCATATTGTGGTAAATCTTTAATAACGTCTCCATTTCCGCGTCTCTTTAGCTCCAATGCTCGTAATTTACCTGAAAGTGTAAAACAATGGAAAACAAGCGTAAATCCATATAAATGATATAAATAACGAGCATTAACGGGAGAAATTGACACTTAATATTCAGGACTAATTGATGTTATCAGTTCCCCCATCATGGACATTTCAAATTTGCTTTTCATGAGATTTTTTAAATGTTTTGAAAGATTCGGATTAGTGGACCCAAAGATGATGTCGTCCACGTAAATCTGAACAATCAAAATGTCATTTTTGCATTTTTGTGTAAACAAGGTAGGATCAACAGTTCCTTTGGTATCGTTCAAAAAAAAAATAGTTCCTTTGGTGAAATTGTTTAGGATAAGGAAAGAAGACAATTCGTCATACCACGCTCTCGGAGCTTGTTTCAAACCATAGATTGCCTTTTTGAGTTTGTAGACGTAGTCCGGATGTTCGATGTCTATGAAGCCTTTCGGCCGACTCCACCACACTTCTTCTTTCGGAGTTCCATTCAAGAATGCGGTCTTAATATCCATCGATAAATCGTGATGTTTTGTGAGTGCATAGGCTAAGAAAATCCCGACGCCTCTAGTCCGCTACCGCGCCAATGACTCTTCAAAGTCTATTCCTTCTTCCTGTCTATATCCTTTGGCCACGAGTCGAGCTTTGATGCGAATTACAGTCATTTCTTCATCCCTTTTGTTCTTCCATAACCATTCGAGAGTCATGTAGACGGTATTGGAGAAGTTCCTCCTGCATTGCTTTTATCCATGCAGGTTCTGCCATTGCCTCTCGAATGTTCTTTGGCTCTATATTGCTAATTGAGCAAAGGTAAATGCACAAGTCGCAATTAGTGGCAAGTTGGCGTCTCGTCTGAATTGGCTGTGAAGGTTCACCAATAACTTGTTCAATTGGATGGTCTTTTGTCCACTTCAGAGTAGAAGGATACCGTTGGTTAAACGTATGCAAGTTAGATGGTTCTCGTAAACTTGGAGATGATTCAGCTGATTCCGTAGCAAACGGGTGTCCAAATAAGTCTTCATCTAACGGTGCGTTTTTCTAGTTTTGGGAAGGTTCTTCTTGAAATGATATGTTTTGGTTTTGCTCATCAACTGCTGGTAAAACTGTTTCAAGAATAGGATTTGCAGAGGTCGATGTAGATGATGGAGTTGGTGCATTGGTTTTGACCGTTGTAGATGCATCTTCTGTTGGTGGCGGTGGATGATTTTGAGCGGGTGCAGTGGAATGATGGTTTGATGCATTTTTCGAAGTTCCACCATAGTATTCATCGAACATTAACTCGAAGAAATTCTCCCATTCTTGTACATGAGGTGTGTCAGCAAAAGTTAATGGAGCTCTTTGTTGTATGAGTCATGAACTGATGTGTCCAGAAGTCTGCGGGTTTGGTGCGGGTTCTAATCTTTTTTGATTAGAAGCCATCAATTGCCGGGTTCTAGGCGAGTCTCTCGAAGCCATTTGTGAAATTTCATCAAAAGTCACATATATCGCTCGCATTATCTTCCTAGTTCTCCTGTTATACACCCTAATGCCCTCGAAGTTATCTGAGTATCCAATGAAGATTCCAATATCATCTTTAGCTTTCAGTTTTCCTAGATCTTCTCTGTCGTTAGTCGGATAGCACAAAGCGCCAAACACGTGAAGGTAAGAGATATCAGGTTTTCTATTGTTCACTAGCTCATATGGGGTTTTATTGAATCTTGGATGGATTAGGGATTAGTTTTGAGTGAAACAAGCAGTGGCAACAACATCAGCCCATAGAAATAACGGTGCACTAGAATAAATTAGCATTTTGCGAGCAGCTTCCACAAGAGTTCGATTTCTTCTTTCAACTACCCCATTTTGCTATGGAGTTCTAACAACCGATGTCGATGAGTGATTCCAACATCTTCAAAATAAGTTCTTAACTCCGATTTGTAAATTTCTGCGTGGTTGTGCGTTTCTTACAACCCTTACTGGAGTTTGAGGAAGTACTTGAATTCGCTTAAAGGTGATGATGATGCACGGTGCTTCGTCTTTTGATCTCCGAAACCTAACCCATGTATATCTTGAATAATCATCGACGATAACAAGAATATACTTTTCCCGTTAATGCTTTCAACTCTCATTGGGCCACATAAGTCCATGTGCAACATATGCAACTTCGTCAACTAGTGCAATTTGGGTTTATATGATGCTCTTTTTCTTTTTCCTTTTTCGTATGATGGACATAGGTGATCCTTGGCGTATTTGAACTTTGGAAGTCCATTGACGATGTTGTCTTTGGCAAGCTTGTTGATCGTGTCGAAATTGAGATGGGATAATCTTCTATGCCACAACCAGGACTTTGTTCCAGATGCTCTTGTCATAAGACATATAGGTGATGAAGAGGCCATTTGGGTTATGTCGATTGCATACAAGTTTGTATCATGATTCCCGTTAAGAGATCGATGCCATCCGGTTTCTACGAAGCAAGCATTTTTCCTAAAAGCAACCTCTAAATCAGCATCACGCGCTCGACCGAAAACAAATTGTGTCCCAACCCTTCGACATAGTAAACTCGAGTGATCAAATAGTTTCCAAAAGGTAGATCTCCATAACCATGATAGCTGCTACATGATCATTTCCAAAACGTACGGTTCCCATGAATTTCCATACGAAATTGATCAGCAACTTGATTCTGGTCATGTGCTTGGAGCAACCCGAATCGACGATCCAAAGACATATTTCGATAACCGCCAAGAACGAAGAAGATGTTTTGGAAACCGTTTTGATTTATGTTCCTTTGGGTTAGAGGTAAAATCCTGATCACACTCATAGAAGTTGTCTCACCGGGTATCTTGGTATATCACTCATTCTACCATTCCGAGTGTGAAAATTCTACGTTGGTTTCCAAATGTCATCCCTAAAGTAAACAAGATGCTTCTTATCAAGCTAGTGTAAGACCTAATTCTTGCAACTAGTCTTCCTATTGGTTTGGCATATGTTCTTTTTGGAATGTTCTTCTGTAACAGCTTATCATTCACATTCTTAGAAACACAATCATCTTGAACATTAATTAAAGATTTCTTGCAATTTAAACAAAGAGATTCAACACATTCATTAGACTTAGCAAGTTTCATAGGTTCATTACATTGGATGAAATGTCTTTCTTATTACAAAGCGTAAATTCCTAGGGTGTTCTTCTACTTTCTTCTCTTTATTCAAGCTACTTCTCTTAGAGGCAGGTGAGACTCTATTGTTCCTTGTATTGCTCTTAGGCTTTAGTCTTTTGCTCCTAGAGGTGCTTTCTAGTCCTGTAGAAGGTAAGGCACACGCATTAGGATTTACTTTTTTATCAAGAGAAGTGGTTTCGGCTTTCCTAGTCTCTTTAGAGTGCTTGTTTAAACTTATGTCGTTTGTTCCAAATGTTTTAGATGTGGAGGCAGGCGCATTAGTGGTACTCATCCTAAAAAGGCCAGGTGCCAAAACTTTTGGTTTCTCGATAACCGCTTTTTTATTTTCAATAATCTTTTCTTTTAGTTTTGATAAGGCAGGTGGAGTGACTGGTTTTGACAAATATTTTTTCTCATTGACTTTTGGAGGAGGCATAGAAATAGACATTTTTGGTTTAAAAACCTGTTTTGGAGCATTTTCCTTCTCCTCAGTCAATAGTTTTGCAATCTTAGTATCCATAGCCTTTCCTTTTTGACATTCCAGCTGAGCCCTCAAAAGATCATTTTGCTCTTGCATGTCCTTGTAGGCACGCTCATACGACAATTTGTGATACTTGCATTCCTCAAATTTTCGATCAAGTTGTTTAAACTATGACATTTTCTTTTTCAAGTTTTTCAAGAGCTTTTTCATATTTTGAAACAATTGCAGAGGTATCAGACTGGAGTCTTTCATGATCTTCAACAGAATATGTTTGTAAAAAAATGGACATAATATCAGTAGTCAGAACATCTTCTATGAGACAATCATTTAAATTTTCCAAAACTTTGATGTGTTCAAAGCATTCATTAGCTTTCTTTACCAGGGATTTATGGTCCTTGACAAAGTCACCTGTTTCTTTCAAAAATGCTTGTTCAAAGTGAATTACCCTCGCATTGACGTGGTTTAGCGGATTGGCAATTTCATTTTCAAAAACCTTTTTCATTTCATCGTGAAAAATAGAAAACCAGTTGTTGGTGTTGATGTTGATTTTTGATTTAACAAGCTCCTGAAGTTGCCCCATTCTAGTTTTAATTTCATCTAAAATTCTTCTAGCATCACTTGTGTTAAAAGGATTCTTTGATGACATTTGTTCCATGTTCGAAAATGATTTTGAGACAACTACTGGTTTTGAAACTGATTTTGACTTTTTGTTTAAAACACTTGGTGTTATGGAAAACTTTGACTTTTCTTTTTGAGGGACAAATTTAATTCCAGAAATTTTGTTAAGTTTGTTGTAATCAATTGGTTTGATTTCCGGGTTCTTTTGTTTCATTTTTGATCTGCTCTCATCAATGAGTTCTAACGTTTCATGAGAATCACGAACTTCGACGAGTTCATGTTTATCTAACAAAGCTTTTCCATTATACAAAACATTCTGTTCTTTCCGAGCTTTCTTGAGTGCACAAGGAGGTTTGTTACCAAGAGCCATTTTTTGAGTTGTATGAAAATACGGGTTTGTCTGATTTGATAAAATGTTGACAGTTTGAGCTAAATGACCCGTTGTTACAAGCAAATTTTCCAATTTTTTTATTTTTTCATTTTTCTCAAGAATTTCATCGAGAAGAGAATCTTCTCGTTTTGAAAAATCAGCAATCAACTTTTTCTTCTCTTTTTCAAGATTGGAATAAGTTGCTCGTTGTTTAGAAAGTTGGTTTTTGAGATCAGAAATTTCTGCGTTTAAAGATTTTATTTTCAAGTTCAAATTCACATCAAGTGTGTTATATTTGATTTGCAATTGTTGTTCTTTTAAAACGGAATTTCGATAACCAATTTCTAATTCTGACTCTTTGTTTTTGTGAAATTCAAAAGCTTTTGCATTCTCCTTGTACCTCTCAAGCTCAGCGGTCAATTTCTCATTCGCAGCCTTAACATCGCGATTGACCTTTTTAAGTTTCTCAATTTCAATGCCATAATTATTGATTAATGTTTCAAATAAGGCACGTGTTTCCTCATCAGTCTCAGGATTTTGTGCCACACAGCATCCATTAGGATCCACATTTGGAGTTTCAGAGTTAGTATTGCTACAACTCGGATTGTCCATGTATGTATCATAAGTAGGTGTTGGTGTCACGAATGTCGCTCGTCATGAGTAAACACATCAAATATGACATTGTTATAGCATGGAACAATGATTGGTACATCGATCACTGCGTTGGCGTCATAAACGAGGTCGTCGCCGAATCGAGTGTCGTACTTAGCCTCCTGAAGATTTGCCATGAAGATGCAGTTTGCATTGATGTCTTCTCGGTCTTCCAATTCATCCATGATAGCCATAAAGTCATGTTCCTCAGCACTCAACTGCAATCCTACTTCTTCCTTTTGTGCCAACAGGATAGCTTTCTGAAGATACGTAGTGTTTCTCTTTTTCGGCTTAGTAGGACAATTTCGTGCCATGTGCCCCACTCCTTGACAGTTGAAGCACGTAACCTGATTAGCTTGATTCACATTTCCATAATTCCCAATGACTGGAGCTGCAACATTCCCATTCTGATTACCCAATGCTCTATTCCCAACATTTTGACCCATCTGATTTCTAACATTCTAACAAAACTGATTACCCTAATACGGAACCGCCTGATTACCCATGTGAAATCCAGTAGCATATCCCTGCTGATTCTCAATAACTCCAACCGTGTGTCCTTGATGACCCATATTCATACCCGGCTGTGCAATTTGCCTGTTGCGAGTGTTTGATGAAATCCTTTGGTTGTTGTTAGTTGGTGTGGAATAGCGACTTTTGAATGCTTTACTCAAAAATGTAAATGCATTTGACAAAGCCTCTCCTTGTTCAGTTTCAGGATCAGTGATTCCTTGTTCTTGGTATTGTAGATACTGTTGTTGTTGAATGACTTGTTGTTCTGGTGGATAGAATTGTTGTTGAGGGATACCAGCTTGTGGTTGTGGAATGTATTGTTGCACGTTGTTGTTATTGGAAGATGATGAAGGTTGTTGTTGTGTGTTCACTGAAGTTGGAGTCTTTGCAATTAGTGCCAAGGGATCATGATTCTTTGCCAATCTTTCTTTCCTTACTTCATTGACTTCAGTTTGGTTTAGTTTCAGAAAATCGTTGAGTTTATCAAATTTCACCTGATGTAAGTCCTTTGTTTGGTTGACAATAGTGACATATCGTCCCCATTCTTCTGGAAGATTGTTGAGAAATTTGATGTTACTAACGATAGTTCCGTGCCAACTTGTTTCGATAAGCTCATTCATCAAAGTGCAAAACCTTCCATAGTAGGATTCAATGGATTCTCCGGGAGTTGATGTAAACTTTCCCATCGCCAGCTTGTCTCCATGTCTTGTTGACCAATTGCTCATAACATAGTCGCCTAACATGTTCCCACATATCAAAAGCGCATTTCACAAACCGTTTCACAGCGTTAAGATGTCTCTTGGTAAACCCAGTTGGACGATGTGTATTGCCATGTCATCTGCTTCGACTTGCTTCTGATCCTCTTCATTGTATTTAGATTCACGTTGAGCACGAAAGTATGGTGGAACATGAGGTGTTGCATCAGGACGTCTAGGGTCTTGGACTTGTCGATGCTTGAAAGGTCCATTCGTAATGCATTGAATCATGAGTTTTCCATTAGGTTTGGTTTTGATGTGGCGGAGCATACGATTTGTTCATTGAAGATATCCACCGTTTTCCAAAGATAGGAGAACGGTTTTCGGCACCTGCTGCATGAATGTCTTGTTGCGTTGCCATTGATGATGGTATGTTATGATAAAGTTGATGTAGGATCGATTCAACAATAAAGGAGCTGTGTTTTGATGAAGATTAAGCTCGGTTGTTGTAGTGAAAATTTGATCTAAAAACTTAAAAACCTCAATAACTTCTATTCGGAGCGTTTTCAGGACTCGAAGGATGACTTGAATGAACTTTGGTTTGTTCGGCATGTCATTCTCCTCGTTCTCACCTGGCTGCTTTGATGGTAGAACGCTGAAAATGGAGTTACGGTTCAAAAGTTATGGTCGCTTGAAGTTTTGCTCAAAATCTTACTCCAGAACCTCGTTTTAAGCGTAGAAATTGGTGTTTATGCGTAGACTCTCGAAAGAAGGGATTCCCTTATATGCATAAACCCAACTTACTGAACAAGATAGCTTATGAGAAAAAGCTTATGCATAGGAATGAGGAAAACTTTAGCTTTAAACTAAAGCTTAGTCGTGAGAATCCTTATGCGATTTTGCTTGGCGCGAAGACAAGCTTATGCGTAAGAAATGCTTAGGCAGAAGAAAACCCCACGTAAGTTTTAGCCATGCTGCAGTGCTAGGTTTTTGCCTGCACCTTTACACTTTATACCGTGTAGAAGATATCAAAGTCAAGTGTTCCACAAATTTATCCAAGTGAGGGAAGCACTGAGTAACCGTTGAAGCACGAAGAATCTGCACCAAAAGCTTATGCGTAAAAACTCAATTCTTACGCGTAGACCTTACGCATAGGAAACTAGGGTTTTGACTTTTGCTTACGCATAAAAATAGGGTTTTGACCAAAAGGTTGCTTACGCGTAAAAATGCCCAGAAATGCAAAACCACGATTTTTCACCCAAAAACACGTTTCCAAATGATTTCTTTTGCACAAACTTCTTCCAAAACACTTAATGATCAATAAAGTCTACAACTTTAAGCTTAAAACCATGTAAAAATCAAAGCTTTATAAGCTCACGTTTTTGTACAAAAAACACAACTTTCTTGTAAAACTTTAACAAAAAACGTAACACAAACACTCCTAAACCATTGTTAGGGGATTGATACCAATTGTAGGACCTTAAATATCTCAACCTTATCACGAATACCACTTACCACACAAGTTACACGTGAAACAAACACAAACTCTTATGCGTAATATGAAGAAGAAAAGATGAGAAAGGTGGTGACTTGAATGTATGATATGTCGTGTATGTTAGAGAGAAAAAAATGAAGAGAAAACTTGTTATATCATATGAAAACACACACACTTACACACTCAAGCACACCCCTCAAATGACACATTTGAGGGGTATTTATACTTCCTTAGAACACTACCCTAATGGGCTTTCCATGGGTCGTGGATATGGGTTGGATTGGATTGGGTTACATGAGCTTATACAAGGCTAGCTTAACTAAATGTCTAACCACTTAGCTTAGCCCAATCCACGAGCCCATTAACTATTCTAGTGCGATATCTAACACACGTTACAAAGTTCCTAAACGTGAATGACCATCACTTCTATTAATAACTATGAAGGCTAACATTTTCCGTAAACAATCTTAAAAGGGGTGCTTGCAATAGGTGTTTTGAAAGCTGTTCTGAATGCCCATAACGCTTCATCGAGCTTGTCGGACCAATATATTCTATTACTGCTGACTGATTTCTCTAAAATTTACTTGAGTGCCCTGTTGGTGTTTTCAGTTTGCCCATTGGTTTGTGGGTGATAAGGTGTAGACATTCGGTGGAGTACCCCATATCTATTGAGAACTTTCACAATAACAGGATTACAAAAGTGTGTCCCTCGATCACTAATGATGGTCTTAGGGATCCCAAACACGGGAATAATCTTTTCAAAAAATGAATGACACTTCTAGCATCACATGTTTGCAGAGCTTCAACTTCGACCCACTTTGAAACGTAATCGACAGCTACAAGGATATAACTTTTATTCTTCAATGGAGTGAAAGGTCCCATAAAATCGATCCCCTAAACATCAAAAACCTCACATACCATAATGTTGTTGAGTGGCATCTGATTTCGAGAAGAGATGTTCCATGCCCTCTGACAAGCGTCACAATCCCTAACATGTTTTGCGGCGTCTTTGAAAATGCTAGACCAAAAGAATCAGGCCTCATAAACCTTCCGAGCAGTATTATCGGCCCCATAGTGTCCTCCTACAGGTCCGTTGTGACAATGTTCCAGAATCTGTTTTTACTCATTTCCAAATACGCATCTCCGAATGATACCATCAGGGCATGATTTAAAAAGGAACGAATCATCCCAGAAGTAGTATTTAAGATCTGAGAAGAACTTTTTCTTCTGATCGTAGGTTTTGTTGCTCGGTAATACTCTGGCCACGAGGTAATTAGCGAAATCTGCGTACCATGGTTCGGAACTGGAATCCTTAATTCTAACTGCCATGAGATGCTCGTCGGGGAAGGAGTCCCGAATAGTTTCCTTGTCAAGCTCTTCAAGCTCAGGGTTTCTTATCGTGAGAGGTGATTAGCTGCTAAGTTTTCTGCCCCATTCTTATCCTTGATTTCAATTTTAAATTCTTGCAGCAGAAGCACCCATCTTATCAATCTTGGTTTGGCATCCTGTTTATTGAATAAGGACTTCAAAGCAGAATGGTCGATTAGACAACAGTTTTTTACTTTACTAAATAAGATCTGAATTTATCAAAGGCATAGACTACAGCTAGGAGTTCCATTTCAGTGGTTGTGTAATGCTCTTGCGCCTCATTTAAGGTTTTACTAGCGTAATAAATGGGTTTTAATTTTTTATCCACTCTTTGTCCTAAAACAGCACCCACAGCATAATCACTAGCATCGCACATAAGTTCAAAATCGTTCCCCCAATCAGGAGCAATAATAACAGGGGCAGTAGTCAGTTTTTCTTTTAAAATATCAAAAGCTTCTTTGCAATCATCGTTAAAATCAAATTTTGCGTCTTTCATGAGGAGTTGGGTCATAGGTTTGGTAGTTTTGGAAAAATCTTTTATAAATCGTCTATAAAATCCCGCATGCCCCAGAAAAATCCTAATTCCTTTTAGGTTGGTTGGATAAGGAAGTCGAGAAATAACGTCAACCTTAGCTTTATCAACTTCGATCCCTGTTTGGGAAATCTTATGCCCCAAAACAATCCCTTCTTTTACCATAAAATGACATTTCTCCCAGTTAAGGTCAAGGTTGGTTTCTTCACACCTGGCAAGCATTTTAGATAGATTATTAAGACAATATGAGAAAGAGTTACAAAAACCGAGCCGTCCATGAAGACTTCCATAAAATCTTGACACATATCCAGAATATTGCGGTCATGCACCGTTGGAAGGTGGCGAGAGCATTACATAGTCCAAAAGGTATCCTTCGGTAGGCGAATGTTCCGTAAGGCGGTGAAAGTAGTCTTTTCTTGATCCTCGAGAGGCAATAGGAATTTGAAAGTATCGAGAATCTATCAAGAAAGCAGTATACTCATGTCGAGAGCCTCTCTAGCATCGATCGATAAATGGAAGGGGGAAGTGATCCTTTCGTGTTTGTCATTTAATTTCTGTAATCGATGCACACTCCGCCGTGACCTAGTCTTATCGACTCATTATCTTGATTAGTGACTCTTGTCATTCCTCCTTTCTTTGGCACAACATGAATAGGACTAACCCAAGGACTATCAGAAATAGCGTAAATTAGACCCGCATCCAGAAGCTTAATGATTTCGTCTTTTACTACGTCTTGGAATTTTGGGTTTAATCTCCTCTGTGGTTGTACTACAGGTTTAAAATTATCTTCCATAAGTATCTTGTGAGAGCAGTATGAAGGGTTAATTCCTTTTATGTCAGAGACTTTCCACGCAATTGCCCCCTTGTGTTTGCTTAAAACCTGCAGTAACAACTACTTTTCTTTGTCAGATAACAGAGAAGAAATCACAACTGGAAAATTTTGATCCCCATTAATGAATGCATATTCTAAATGAGGAGGGAGCTCCTTGAGTTTTGGGGTAGTATCAGCTTCTTCTGGGTATTTGCTGAACATAATGTTTCATTTTTCTCGTCCAGTTCCTCCGTTTCGCTTTCTTCATCGCCTGATGTCCCATCATTATCTTCGAATTTCAATGATTTCAAAGGGTCGGGAATAAAGCATTCCTGGGCATGTTTCTAAGCGTTAGCTTCGATAAGGTCGAGATCATCATGGTTGTCGTCAGTGAAAGAAGCATATCTCATTGACTTTTCAAGATCGAAGGTAATCTTATTGTTTCCAATCTCCAACGAAATCTTCTTTATTACCGATTGTATCTCGATAGGATCTTCATTCCAAGATGACGAGTGGAGAGCTACTTCTTCAACCCTTGTCCATCCTTTATCAGCAGTCATTAACGGGATAGGTTCTTTTGAGTCTAATAGTTTCCGAGTTTTTATGTTCAACCCGTTGTAGAATATTTGAAGTTGCTCGTGCTTGTTGAGTTTATGCTCGGGGCACTTTAGGATGGCTTCGTTGAATCTTTCCCAAGCTGTAAACAGTGGCTCATCATTGAGTTGGCTAAACCTCCTAATTTCATCAACTTGCTGGAGGATTTTTGCAGGGGTTCGGTATTCCTTAAGAAAAGCCTTCTTAAATGAATTCCACGTTGTGATAGATCCAGATGGAAGTTTCTTTAACCAATCTCTAGCTCTTCCTTTTAGGGTAAAAGGGAATGCCCTCTTCATAACATGATCTCTGGAGACCCCAGGCACGTGGAATAAATCGGCGATCTCACATACTTTAGCGATGTGCTCGTGTGCTTCTTCATCTTTGGTTCCATAAAAGTGTCATCTTTTTAGTTCATCAAGATAGAGTCCCCAGAATTCGAATTTTACATTTTCTTCAAGAGCTGGAATGGTGATTCCCTGTTTACTTTTAGAGGTGGTGAGATAATCATTCATAGTAAGAGACATAATATCAGAACAAAATAAAAATCCTAATATAACTCCCCGGCAGCGACGCCAAAAACTTGATGCAGGTTTTACTGACCAGGTATTAATATTTATAAAGTCTCGTTATACCTATGGTCTACCCTAGTGCACTAACGGGCAGTGTACCCGGTCGTGTGTAGTGTAGTAATCCGTAAAGCCGAGGTCGTCCCAAGAGCTATGTGTGTTGGATTATTACTAAGTCTAGGTGTCACAGATTTATAATAGTTTCGATAGAGAATTAATTAATTAAACTACTAAAGCAGAATAAAGCAAATAAAAGTTAAAGGGAAATCAATAGAGGAAAGTGGTGCTAACCTATTTAATCCTCCTAGCTTGTTATGTCTACGTCTACTTACTTCCAATTACTTCAGGTGGGGTCAAAGTCGAGAGGACAACATTTGGTCAATTCGCCCTAACCTATCAGCAAAGATGCCACCACAGAAGAAGTCAGGTGTCTCCTCATAAATCCATTGTTCCGGTCCCCTAAGCCAAGTCATTAAGTACCGCTACATGCTAGATTTAAAATAGTGAGTGCCCGGGCGTTAGCAACTTAAACACTCACCCCCTAATTCTTAAGTTCACCCAAACGGTAGGTGATCAGTTGGTCAAATCGCACAAGTAGAAAGGGTCGTCAGTTAGTCATATCTTACCCTTCTGTCTCAGTCCGCTCACCTAGGGTCAGTTGGTCGAGATCTCCTAGCAATTGGCCTCTACCACCATTCAAAACTACCGAACCAAGGGTGGCTACCAATAAACTATGCATGCATACACTTAGAAATAATTATACGGAAGTAAAGTAAACATAAACAAAACAATTAAGGAATCATAACTAGGCCAACACCAAGAGGTGCTTAGCCGCTCATATTAATCATACAAAACAATTCAATATTCAAAGGTACGAAATACATGAATTGAAAGTAAAGAAAATATAAAATGCTAATGCTTATCGTAGGGGAGTGATTTCTCCTTTGGAGACAGCTTCGTATGCTCCTCTGGACCTTCCTTTAGCTTTTTCCCACGTTCTCTGATTGTTGTGTGTGGAATGGGATGATCAGAAATGCTGGAATTGGGGTATTTATATAGGCGGATCGGGTTACGCTTAACTATAACAAGAGTTACGCTGTAACCTTCAACTCCTTCGTATTTTGCACTAGATCTGCTAGTTACGGCGTAACCTAATAAGTGGTTACGTCGTAGTATTCAATAAACTTGGTTACGCCGTAGTTGATGTAATAGTTACGGTGTAAGTATCAGCGACGTGGAACCTCATTTCACCTAATATAGTTACGTCGTAGCCTTTGGGAAGAGTTACGCCGTAACCTTCTGATAAGTTGGTTTTCTGAGTCACGCAATAGTTACGGCATAATGTGAGAGACGAGTTACGCCGTAACTTCTTCAAAATCAGCATACTATGATAAATCTTTAGATAATTCTCCAATTCCGCGTCTCTTTAGCTCCTATGCTTGTAATTTACCTAGCTTATCGGGGGAAATTGACACTTAATATTCAGGACTATTTGATGTTATCACCTAGCTTGTCCCACGTAATTCTAGAAAAGCTTTTCATAGAAAACATCAGGATGACTTATGATCCGTCGTTAGGTATAATTAGATTCAAAGATGAGACCGATGACGTATCTTACCAAATGCCATTTAAGATTGAGAAGTTTTCGTTACTTTCCAATGATGAAAAGGAACTTAAGCTAGCGGTCTACTATAGGAATGAGGAGGATAAGAAGAAAGGAGTAGATTATGTGATGGATAAGATTTTCGGGTTCTATATGGATTGCTTGAAACTAGGACCGGAATATAGAACCGATTGGGGAGAGGATGACTACTTAGAAAGGTGCATAATAGGGCACTACTATAACATGGAAAACCCTAATAGAGACCATCCTGAGGAAAAAGGTGACGGAAGTGAAGTCACGTAGGGGTACGACTTCGAGTCTAGCTACAAGAATCATAAATAAAGAGCGCCGTGGGAGGCAACCCCATGCTGAATGTTTGCTTGTTTGTGTGTCATATATCTTTTCATTGATTGTTTATTCTCATGTTTAAATTTGTGAAAATGCTTTATTTTGTCTTTAACCTCGTCTTAATTACATATAAAGGTATTTTACAAAAAGGATAAGTGTAGGGAAGATTACACACGTTTTTAAAAGAACGTGAACATGATAATTACGATTATTAGAATGATATGTATGTGTGTTTGTTAGAGTCAAATGCTTGTATCGAGTCATAATGGATGTTTTGCATGAATTTTTCCAGATTTTAAAGGTGCAATTTTTCCAGAATTATTCCAGGAAAAAGCAGCAGACCAGTTTATGTCAGGATAACCTGACAGTGTCAGGATTGCAACCTGACGGCAACGGGAGGAGCATAATCAGCTTATTACTTTCTCTCATTTTGTGTGCAACTTACAAATTTTAGGAATTTCTTAGGTCTTAATTTTCCAGAAAATCTGCAAACATCCATTCCACAAGCATTATATCCTAGTTTAGTAGAGTCATATATAATTTTACCGCTGATTTTACGCGAAGGTTTCGTCTATTTTCTTAAAGTGTACAGGTTTTATTTATCAAGAAGAAGAAACATAAGATTGGATGTAGCTTTTCACACATACATTCTCCTTGGGAAAAAATTAACCACTACTTCACACGGATCCTACCGAGTTAATCAGGGGAGT
Source organism: Chrysanthemum makinoi (assembly GCA_910596185.1). NCBI lineage: Eukaryota > Viridiplantae > Streptophyta > Magnoliopsida > Asterales > Asteraceae > Chrysanthemum > Chrysanthemum makinoi. The sequence goes on along the minus strand of OU343216.1, from coordinate 17,255,812 downwards.
ATTAGTTTCATTCTCTTTTAATTACCTTCCCTTATCATAACTTTGATACTTTCGGGGAACATTGGAGACAATGTTCAGTTTAAGTGTAGGGAGGGAGAATAAAATGGGAACTTTGAAACTATGCTTATCCTTGATTATTTGTCTTGTCCTATTTCATTTGTGTAATAAACCATGAGAAATATCGGTTAGGGTAATTGATGAGTGTGTAAATACTCATCATTTTTGTCTTATCTGAGCTGCCAAAACACTTAAAAACACCCAAATAAGATCAAAATATGTTAAAAATATCTTCGGAGTGTGGTTTATGTCTTGCAGGTACAAAAGGATTGAAAACAGAGCGAAAACGAGCAAAATCAAGCTAAAAATCAGAACAGTGCTGAGGAGCCGGTGCCGGGATGTGATTTTCTACGACTATCAATTGAAGACCCGGCCGTGTTTTTAGAGTGAGAGTGAGAAAACAAACCTTAAACCTAACCCGCAACCAAAAATTCCATCTTACCTTTTTCCCGATACCAATCATTACCAATTGCATTCTTACAACCAAAAATCCAAAAACCCATTTTAACCCTTTAAAACCATTTTTCTTAAACCCAAAAATACAAAAATAAAATAAAGTTAAAACAATTAACATGTCCATTTCTTTTTACCCACCATCCCACAACATCTGATAACATAAAAATCAATAAAACCCATCCCTCCTTTCTCTACAACCCAGAGAATCAAACACATACCCATCCCCTGCACCCTGAGCTCCCTTCCCCCACCTTCCTTCAACCCAAAAAACCAAGAAAACAATTTCCCCCATCACTCTCACCCTTGGAAGCTGCAAAAAGATGGTTCAACCCATCCCGTCTCGTGCACCTAGCTACCTTGGAACGCACTTGTCTCCCCATTAGAAGAGAATGAAGACACAAATTTGGATGGGCAGTGCTTCTCCCGAAAAACACAAGTAGCTCAGCTCAGTTTTGTCTCACAGCAGAAGCAGAACACAAGAAGGGAAGACCGAGAGAACTTGTAATATAAATAACTGATATGTAGCCATGAAGGCAACTAGTTAGTTTTGAGATTTTAATACCCCTTGTTTTAGTCTTAAAAAAATTAGTCTTTGTTTCCTGTAATCTGTTTTTCAAGTAATGAAATAGTTCCAGTCTATCTTTATTTTATCTATCAATACTTAGTGTTCAATTGCTAACCTTAAATTATTTCTAGTAGTGTTAGTAGAAGGGTCATTCCAGTTTTCAAAACAATCCAAGTATCAAGTGTTAATTCTGTTTCAGTAATAAGTAGCCTAAAAGGGTGTTTGGGTCAGGTTCTAAACCAGTCAAAGATAACATTTTTACCTGTTTGACTTGTAGGGTCAAGGTTCTTTTCACAAGCTTAGATAGTTTAGACTATTAGTTCCTATTTACCAAGCTTTTTGAAGGATTTAATTAGCAAAATAGGGGTTGCTTGGCTGATTTCTCAACTGCACAGGACGGTAGCAGAGGCTGCTGTTCTTGTGCCTTTTTCTCAGTGAAATTGGTGTTCAAATTGTGTATAGATTGTTTTTATCAAATCCTGGTATACCCAACCTACTCTAGTTTTCAGTTTTATGCACTTAGATTATCTTTAGCATAGTTTAAATTTATCTCCAAACCCATCTTTTTCTATTTTTACTGAATCTGTTTCAAAGATAAGCTAGCAAAAAGCACCTGTTCATAGCTTATTTTTAAGCTGTGTACAGGGCTCTTTAACTTCCAATTAGTTCTTTTGAGTTGTTGGTTGTGCTAACTTTTATTGTGTAGCTTGTGGTACCACTGGAAGTCCATTTTTCAGCTTAGAATTAAGCTTCAAACAGGCATCCCCAAGGATGTCTTGAGTCTGCACTGCTGCATAACAGGTCACTGTTACCTTTTTAGCTTATTGTAAATTTAGCATAGCTTAATTAAGTTTGTCAATGCTTAGTTAGTGTATTAGATTAGATTAGAATTTTTTATTCAGTGCTTCCTTATAGTTTCCCTTTTAATGCTTATTTCACAATTTAGTAGATTAAAAATTCCCCTAGATTAGTGATTATTGCCAACTGCTTTTCCTTGTACTTATAGCTTATTTTAGTTAGGACAAGCTTGTTTTTATTTAAACTTGCTCATTCTCATTTCCAGAACTGTTTTTGTGCTTACATTGAACTTATCAGTTTAAAGAGAGTTTTTGTTTAGCACTTGTTGTGGACTGCTACAAATAAGCAGTCTCAACTGCTTAATCTCAAGTTCATTTCAAAAAAAGTTTTCACACAAAAGTTTTGTTTTCAAGCCCAGAAATAAGCTGCAAAAGAAAAAAATAAATAATAGTTTTTCAAAAAGTGGGAGCCAGGATTCGAACCTGGGTCTCCACACTCACGCACAAGCAGCTCACAACATCACTCCATTACCAGTTGCCCTTGGGACTTGTCTCATTACTTTCTTGCACAGATAAAAGCTTAAGTGTATTTGGCAGTCTTAGCTTTAAGCCCTTTTTAGCTTATTCTGTAGCTTATTTCCAAAACAAGTTACTGTTTTCTTAATTTTCTTAGATCAAGCATTAATCAAAGTACTTTCCGTGAATTTTTCAGATTTTTCCTAAATAGTTTAGTATTTTTAATTAATTAATTAGATTAAAATAGATTTTAATTCGTAGTAATTAATCTAAAAGTCAAATAAATACCCGGTCTTTGTCTAAAATTATTTTTAGTCAATTAGGACATAGGAAAATTGATATCACACCCGTAGCCCTTAAATTGCAAAAGTTTTACGTTTCGGATTGTTCCCGGTTTTTCGCGTTTTTGCATTTTAGCACCCTAGGACTTAGTTTAGCTTTGTTTTATCATTCCTTAGTCTTAGTAATAGTTTATTTGTAGTTTCTTAGGGTTCCCTTGCCTTAATTACCTTCCCGTTAATTAATTTGTAGAAAACGTAATTCAAATCAAACAAATCATTAAAACCAATTCAAGTACAAATCACGAAACTCAACGAATCCTTCCATTCACACCTCGCTGGGACACGACCCGGGAAATCACTTTCCCGGTATCACTTTTATCACACCCGTGAGATTTGGCACGTTAAGCCTTTTCTTAAAAGGTTAATTTGTCTGGTTTTACGGTTAATTTGATATATTGATATTGTGTTTTTCACCACACACACAACGATCGAATCAGTAATTTATCACCAAATTTAAAATTTTTTCATGACTTGTACGAGTGGGTCTTTAGTCTTAATAAAGCGTCTCATGGATAGGAAGTTATATGACTAGCGCAAAAACCATGTGGAAAACTAGAAGGGGGGGTTGAATAGTTTTACCAATTAAAACTATCTTTTAAAATATTTAGATCGACTTATGTCAATCTATTTTGATGTGTATGTTGGACGTTGATAGATAGATATATATACGTGTAATGAAAGATAAAGAGTAAGAAGCACATAACCACGACACGAGTATTTATAGTGGTTCGGCTACAAGGACACCTTCCGTGCCCTATTCCACTCCCCGAGTCACCTACTCGAGAGTTCATAATCACTACACGACACCAACTCCTTATGGCGGAGAAGCCTTCACAACGTTGCCTACTCTTTTTCCGTTACTAGGCTAACCACCGGGTTCTTTCACACCAAGGTGAACCACACCTACCACAACGTCGCCTACCCTTTATCCAGTACTAGGCTAAGTACCGAGTTCCATTATAATGGAGGAACTACTACCCAACACAACACAACACCTAATCCCAAAGGAGACCCACTCCTTATTACAACACCATCAAGGATATCACCATCTTTGGAAACAAACTATTACTATATGTATAATGATGCACCTCATCGATTATACGACCTTGTCATTCTTCACTAATGCCACTTGATTTGATTCTTAGGCATTCTTCACCAATGCCCATGAAAAAACGCTTGGCACCTTTCACTAATGCCTTCGTCTTACACCTTTAGCATTCTTCACTAATGCTTTTGACATGGACGTTAAGCACCTTTCACTAATGCTTTCGTCTTGAATCTTTCGGCATCCTTCACTAATGCCTTCAACACGACACATCTATGGAGGAAGAAAGAACTATCAACAAGAGAACCTCAGTAATCTTGATGATGACGAAACATGGCAACTCATGAACTTGAGCTTCCTCGACTTCAAGAAGTGGTGATCTCGCCTTTAAGAGGAACCTAGAGAATCACACAAAAACAAAAGACAAACTACATAGAAAGATCCCTTAGGATCAGTGGTTAGAGAGTTACAATACTTGGGGTAAGTATGTATGAGAGTGGCAAGCCAAAAGGAAGAAATGGCTCACTATTTATAGAGGAGAAATGCTTACTGTCCCCCGGATCCCACAGATCCCTCCCACAAGGGATCCGTCTAGTGCAAAGCTAGGGATCCGTGGGACGCTCCTCTTTGCCCATGGGTATTTTGGTTATGGGTTGATCCATGGGTATTTTATTAGATACATTGTATCTAATGAGTGCAATGCACCTAGTCAAATGGTATGGGTCAATACTATGGGTTGTAATTTTTACCCATTTATAATACATACTAATTAAGTATATATTTGCCCAAATATGTAAACACTAGTTGTTGTACATATGTATTTTTTAGCCTTAATATTTTTATTAGAAGTGATGGTCATTCATGTTTAGGAACTTTGTATCGTGTGTTAGATATAGTGCTAGAATAGTCAACGGGCTCGTGGATTGGACTAAGCTAAATGGCTAGGCGTTATGATTATGCTAGCCGTTTGAAGCTTAAGTATCCAAAGCCCAATCCATGTCTAACCCACGAAAAGCCCAAGCAAAGCCTTTTAGGGTTTTAAGTTACTTGTACTATAAATACCCCTCAAATGGTCATTTGAGGGGTGTGCTTGAGTGTTTGTGTGTCTTTTTCCTTATGAAATAATCTTTCATGTTCTTTACTTTATCTCTGTAAACACATCATATTATCATTCAAGTCACCACATCTTTTCTTCATCTCTCTAGTTATTATTGTGTGAAATGATTTGATAAAAGGGTCCTAACAAGTGGTATCAAGAGCCTAAAGATGGTTTAGAAGTATTTTTGTTGAAAAAATCATGTCTTTTTTATATCAAAGATCTCGTCTTTAAATTTTTTTTGGCATCTTTGTCTCGTTTCTGGTTCTCTTTAAGCGTATTTTGGTCCAAAAAGTATTGTTTATCAATTTCTTTTGACTGTTTAATACAATGTTTGTGTCCCAAGAATTCATATTTATCAGTCCTTTTTCTGTCCAAACAGTTGTTATTTTCAGTCCAAAGCAGTACTTTTATATATTTTCTGTCCAAACAGTTTGTCCTTTTTGTCCAAATCAGTATTATATTTCGGTCCATTTCGCTTAAGGTCATATCTTCTTTATATCCTTCTTTACTGGTTATTGTGGTCAAATCTGTGGTGAAAAAAGCTGATCGGAAGACACTGCTTGAAAACTTGGTCGAAAAAAAAGTCAACGAAAAAGTCAAAACCCTTTTTTTACGCGTAAGGAATCTGTGTTACGCGTAAGACCTCATTTCTACGCTTAAGCACTTACGACTATCTTCAGATCTGATTACGATTTACTTGGAAAGTATCTTGTAGGTTTCTACGCATAAAAACTTACTCGTAAGGGTGGTTTACGCATAAGTGTTTACGCTTAAATATTACTCGTAAAAGACTTTACGCATAATCTTTTCAAAAAGTTTACGCGTAAGATTTTCAAAGAGTTACGCGTAAGATAGGTTACGCATAAGGTTTTTAAGAACAGCTTACGCATAAGGGATTACACACAACGGTTCAATATCAGTTCTCGAACACCAAAGTTGAAAAGCAGAAACAGAACACCTAATCCTAAGTTAAAGAAGCATCAACAACAACCCTCGTTAACCCAACATCTACAGACAAACCATCAATCACCATCACCATCGAAACTCAAACCCATCTCAGATTCAATCAAAATTGAAAAAAAAATAAAATAACAGAAGAATCAAACTTTTTGATCTCAGCTAGTGTTTGTCTCAGAACTAAAGAGATAATTAACACAATCTCATCATTGATCCATTTAAGAAGATTCACTTCTTTTTAATATCCGACAATTCAAAGAAATAACAAAACATATTTGTTTCATCATTACTCTATTTCGGGTCAAAAAGAAATATCAAGAACATAAAAAATACACCCACCTGTGGACTTTAACAAGAATCTCAGAACGTTTTTTTTCTGTCGATTGGTGGTGTTTGTTTTGAAAGCAGAAACGATAGAAGGTGGGTGCGTATTTGTTTGAGGTGAGACCACTGAAGCATTTTTGAAAACAGAAGATGGTGACTGCGTTTTTTTAGGATTAGGGTTAGGATAAGATTAGGGTATTGTGAAGTTAAGTGGTGTTTTTATACACGAATGATTTGGGCAGTTTAGGTTAGTGTTGTGGGCCTTGGTTTTTGTTAGCACATCTACTGGAATTGGACGGGTATAATTTTTTTTGGGCTTCTAAGAGTTGATATCCGAAATTTTGCCAAGAGATTTAACTTAAGGGTTAATTGTTTTACGGGTATATTACTTAAGACCACGGTTTTACTCGAGCTTCGATTATCCGAGATTGATAGTATTTTGGGGTGAAATTTTTCTGGTTTATTGGATATAACTACGGTGCTAGTTATTGAATAACACGGTTCAAAAACAAAAATCGCTTCTTTATCGTCTACAAGATCCGTATTCATTTCACACGTTCACAATGTCTTTTCTCAACAAATTTCTACCATCAATTGATATGGACTCTATTGTTCACTTTTTTGCTCCATATCCTAAGATTGAAAAGACGGTGTCCGAGACTGAAGAAAATTTTACTGAAAATGAGAAAACGTCAACTGATAATGAGCAAGAGGTTGAACAAAATGAGCTTCCAGATCACTTAAGATATCTTGACTTGAGATTTCCAATTTCATTCGTTGAGCATATGAGCGCAAGCGCCGTGACTGAACAGAAGTCTTTGAAGCATTGTTTCAATCTAAGCCAGATGCACCTGAATATCTGCAGGGTATTAAACACAGGGGTTATAGCGAAACATAGGATAAGGAATCAACTGGGAATAATTGTTTTATGACGTCGGTTCAGCAAGCTACCTCTGTCGATCACATCAAAGATTCAGGGTATTTTGATTCAGAATGCAGTGTCAAACCAATGAAGATGTCTGAAAAGATCAAGTACATGTTGATGTTATCACAAAAAGAAGAGTCGGGAATATTGCTGACTACTGAGGAATACGACTTCAGAGAGGCAGGATTTGCAGATATATCAAAAACAATGAAAAACTCCAGTCATACAGTCAATCAGCAGGACACAACATCAAGCGGTACTTTTGATACAACTCCCGTCTATGACACAGATCCACTCAATGAGATACCAAATTATTGTAATGTTGCTAATTCGTTTACTCATGAGAAGTCACATTCTGTGTCTCCTGCACCTTATTATGACACATATGTGGGGGAGAAAGTTAATAGCAATGTTAACTCTGTAACTCCATATATGGATCCTAATGGAGGTCTAGTTGAACAAAATGATGCTAATGATGAGGAAACTCGTGCTTATTTTGAAACATTAATTAATAATTGTGGCATTGAAATTGAGAAAGTTAGAACGGTCAATCGCGAAGTAAAGGCCGCGAATTCCAAATTGACCGCTGAGCTTGAGAGTTACAAAGAGAACGCAAAAGCCTTTGAATTTCATAAAAACAAAGAATCAGAACTAGAAATTGGTTATCGAAATTCTGTTTTAAAAGGAAAAGAATTGCAACTCAAGTATGACACACTTGATGTGAATTCTCACTTAAAAATCAAATCTTTAAACAAGGAAATTTCAGATCTAAATGACCAACTTTCAAAACAAAAAGCAATATTTTCTGATCTTGAAAAAGAGAAGAAACAATTGATTCTTGATTTTTCAAAATGAGAAGATTCTCTTCTTGATGAAATTATTGATAAAAATGAGAAAATCAAATCTTTGGACAATTTGCTTCTTACAACGGGTCATTCTGATAAAACAAACAAGATGCTTTCTAACCAAGTAAATCCGCGTTTTCATACTTCATATAAAATGGCACTTGGTAATGACCCTTCTTCGTTCCTCAAGAAAGCTCAGAAACCTAAGAACGTGTTAAATAATGGAAATGCATTACATGAACCCATTATTGTTCATGATTCTCATGAAACGTTAGAACTATCCAAGGAGAGTAGAGAAAAAATGAAACAAAAAGGTCCAGAAATCAAACCTATTGATTATAACAAATGGAAAAAAATTAACGGAATCCCTTTTGTAAATCAAAAAGAAAAGGCAAAATTCTCCATCACTCCAAATGTTTCAAACATAGAGTCAACACCTGTTTCAAAATCTGTTTCAAAACTAGTCGTTGTCTCAAAATATCTTTCGAACATTGAACAAATGTCTTCAAACAATCCTTTTAATACAAGTGATGCGAGAAGTATTTTAGAAAATGTGAAAACTAGAATTGCAGATCTTCAAGGCACTGTTAAAACTAAAACCACTATTACACCTAATAACTGGTTTTCTAGTTTTGATATCGAACAAAGAAAGTTTTTTGAAACTCAAATTACCCCTCAGCTGGATGCAATCAGTGCAAGGGTAATTCATTTTGAACAAGCATTTTTGAAAGAAACAACTGACTTTGTCAAGGAACATAAATCCCTGGTAAAACAAGCTAATGACTGTGTTGAAAACATCAAAGTTTTGGAAAATTTAAATGACTCTCTCTTCGAAGATGTTCTGACCACTGATATTATGTCCATTATTTTGCAAACATATTCTGTTGAAGATCATGAAAGACTCCAGTTTGAGACCTCCGCAATTGTTTCAAAATATGAAAAAGCTCTTGAAAAACTTGAAAAAGAAAATGTCTCATATTTTAAACAACTTGATCGAAAAACAGAGGAATGCAAGTATGATAAACCATGCGTATGAGCGTGCCTACAATGACATGAAAGCGCAAAATGATCTTTTGAGGGCTCAGCTGGAAAGTCAAAAAGGAAAGGCAGTGGATACTGTGACTAAAAAACCATTGACTGAGGAGAAAGCAAATGTTCCCAAACCGGTTTTAAAACCAAAAATGTCTGTTTCTATGCCTCCTCCAAAAGTCAATGAGAAAAATGTCTCGTCAAAAACAGTCACTCCACAGTCCCTGCCTATTAAAAAGAGAATTGTCAAAGGTTTTGAAAAACCTGTTTTTGATAAAGAAAAAGTGAGTACACCTGGCATTTCTAGGAATAGTTCTAACAACATGGTCAACAATCACTATCTAGAAGAAGCTAGGAAAAAGGCACAAACTCGAAAAGACAGAATTCTAGGTGCAACATCTAGGGTGATGAATTCTACAAGATTTCAAGGCAATGCTAGTAGTAGTAAACCTTTACCTAGGAATTCTCTACAAAAGACTAGGGATTGGCTTGCATCTAAGAGTAGTTGCGCAAAAGAAAATGCTATGCCCTTAGAAAACAACACTAGAAATTCTAAGTCTTTTTCGAACAAGAATCATTTGCCAAATGACTATAGTGACAATGTTAAGGTAGCTGTCCTAAACAAGAATATTGACAAGAATGTCTGTCCTACATGTCAAAAATGTGCTTTTTCAGCAAATCATGATGCTAAGGGAAAATCCACTAAGACACCAAATAGAAACAAACCCGTTGATAAAATGAACATGGAAAAGAAACCTAATAGGTGGATCACTTCAGGACGTAGTTTTTCCAAAAATGAGTCTTCCGCTGAATCTGATAAGAAAACAACTCCTAGATCTTACCTTAGGTGGATACCCACGAGAAAAGTTTTCAACCAAATAGGTCTTAGATGGATTCCCACAGGAAATATTTTTGATACTTGCACCAACACAGATAATAGTGCCAATCAGGAAGTAGAAACCACTACAACCGTTGATAGTGATCACCCTCGCCGTGAGAAAACTTATACTTATAACACTGTTATTTGTGAAATCTCTTCGTCTTTGGTTGCAGGTGAATCAAATATCTCAGAACCCAGCTTATCAGAGGGTTCCAATTCTGTAAACTCTTCTTCTTCATTCTCTCTATCGTCTATCTTTGATTTTCCATTTTTTTATAAAATAAAAAACAAAATACAAAATTTGAAAAACCAACAAAAGCAAAATACAAAAATAGAAAATTTTAAAAAAATACAAAAACATTATAAAATTTCTCAAAATCAAAAAATACTCTTCTCACGACATGTCTCTCGTATAATCGATATTCTGTACGTTTCTAGAAATGTCATTCAACAATGATACGGACATGTCCAGATGCTTGAGCGAGAGTTCTTTAAATGTTTTCTAAAACATGTCGTTTCTCAAAATTTCTTCATAAAATGGCTTTCGTATACTTCAGTACGAAACCCGGACTTCAAATTAATGGCTTCTGGACACATCAGTTCAGGACCCGCGCTTCATAGAAAGGAAAGTGCTTAACCAAAATTAAAGGTTTTAAAATATTTTTCAAGCACTTTTCCTAAAAACATAATGGCTTGCAATTACTTCATACTGTAACCCGATCTTTAAAGAAAGGAAAGTGCTATGCAAAATCGATTTTCATATATATCGAGCACTTATCCTAAAACAAACGAAGATATTTCTTCTCTCTAATATCTTCAAGAGATTTTCAAAATCTTCTCATCTTGCGTACCATTGATTCGAAATTTTTCAAAAAGATTTTTCAAAATCTCTCACATTTGGTACCAAGATAACTCCCTCTAAACCCTTAATTGACTCTAAATTTTCTGTATGAAAAATATGCTTTCGTTACGGGGGAGTATAAAACTAAAATTGTTCCAATATTCATGCTAAATCAGTTTCTCTTCAAATGCTTTCCGAAAAACATATCTTTTAATCATTTGTTTCAAAAACATCATAGATATGCTATTTTTGAGGGGGAGAAACGTGATTAAAATGTGATCTTAATAGTTTGATGATCGTTGTTTGTATCTCAAAAGAGCTCGACTCAGTCGGAACCAATGAATTGACGAGTAATCAATGTACCAATTCGAGAAACTTATGATAGACATGAACTTACATGGGTCTAACCTTCTTTTCAAGAAGAGTTTACAACTTCAAAGTGGTTATTAGAGCTAGTTGTCACCTAAAAACTGACAATGGAACTCTCTAACTATGCAACGTAACCGTGTCTCGTGGGGAATTGTCTATCATGAGCCGATCAATTCAAAAATTGCAAACTCTACCCTCTATGTGCAGATTTCTGTCAAAACTTATTAGCACATATGAAGGGGGAGTGTTTCTGAAAATATAAAACTCTCAGAGTGTTCCAAACATGTTTTCAATCATAAACACTTTGAGAGATTTTCAAGAAAAGGTTTTACGGCAACAATAGGACAGTCATGGAGTTATAAGGTGACTAAGTTAAGGAATAATCCGTCCTATGATCCACCAGAGCTGGAGGGATCTACCCAAGGACATCACAAATAGTTAGAATTTAGAAGTCCTTAGGTATGATTGGAAAAAGGAGTAATGCGAGAAAAGAGAAAGAAGGGGTTGAAGAATTAAAAAGAAATGTAAAGAAAGGTTGAAAAGAAATAGCCCTCCATATTCAACCTTAGGGCAGAAACCGGGTTCAATACATATGCTACTGGTTGTCACTTAGATGACACTGGTATTGAAGACAAGTCGTCATGGACCCAGTAGCGCACTGCACTAAACCTTCTTAGCCACTCAAGTTTCTCTCAAAAGAAATTTGTTTCATTCTCACAAGGAACCCTACGTAAACTATTGGCTTTCTCTTAGAGATCGCTTGTATTGAAGAATGAGACCCTCTCCCTAGTCTCCGCTCAGGAAAACCAAAATGCACATATAGAGTCTAGAGCCACGAGATTCATCAAAAGATCTCATAGGAACACTTGACATTTCATCATTTGTTGTTCATCAATAAGAACACAAGTGATACATTCTAGATTCCTACGCAGGTCTTAGCAATCTGCCAGAACATTTATGAGAAGATTCACATTTGTGATCTTTAGTGATTGAATGGAAACTCCGCCAGGGGTCAACATCAGCGGCCACGACAGAGGTCACCGGTAACTCCGTGGATTACGCTTAGTGTGTCTCAAACGGTCTACGATCGTGGGGTGATGCCGGTGTACCTGGCGACTCATCCTAACGTAGATGTATTTCGGTACATCGCGTTATCTCACTTGTGGGACTCCAGTTCAGGAACGGCCTTTGTGAGAATTAGAGACGTGTTTTCACAATATGCTGTTAACACCCTCAAAATTTAAACTTATAAGTGTCGGAATCCGCTTATTACTTACTGCTTTTATGTTTTCTTCTTATGGAAGCTCGGGCCGATTGATCGTGCAGACTCTTCACATGCACATACCAACAACTCATGAAGTTCTCATCAAAATCAAAGGCTATACAAAGTTAAAGATGATTCTTCGTCAATGTCAAAGAATCTACAAAGTTTACAGACTAGAGAACTTCACAACAATGAAACATCAAAGTCAAACAGAAGTGTGAGCATGGTGGAGAAAGGCGTAGAGACACCTAACCAACGAAGCTGACAACGGCAGACAACCACATTATCTGATCACAAAGCATGAAGGAACAAATATTCAAGAATATTCTATATCTACACACAAAGTTCTAGCTCGAGAAAAGTAAAGACCTATTCCAGTGGAGCATCTTTTGAATGACCACCCCTTAGGGGGAGATTGTTAGCCTTAATAGTATTATTAGAAGTGATGGTCATTCATGTTTAGGAACTTTGTATCGTGTGTTAGATATAGTGATAGAATAGTCAACGGGCTCGTGGATTGGACTAAGCTAAATGGCTAGGCGTTATGATTATGCTAGCCGTTTGAAGCTTAAGTATCCAAAGCCCAATCCATGTCTAACCCACGAAAAGCCCAAGCAAAGCCTTTTAGGGTTTTAAGTTACTTGTACTATAAATACCCCTCAAATGGTCATTTGAGGGGTGTGCTTGAGTGTTTGTGTGTGTTTTTCCTTATGAAATAATCTTTCATGTTCTTTACTTTATCTCTCTAAACACATCATATTATCATTCAAGTCACCACATCTTTTCTTCATCTCTCTAGTTATTATTGTGTGAAATGATTTGATAAAAGGGTCCTAACAGTATTACTAAATCATAAAATCACTTATACTTGTTTTAGTGTTTTATGTGAAAATATAAGTGTGTTAGAAAAGTGTTGGCTCAAAACATTTACGTATTTTATTTGTTACATTAAAATGATTTTACGTTTGTTATCGACAAAACATTAGAAGATCATAAAATATAAATAAACGTTTTTAAGGCTTATTTGTATTAACAATCTCCCCCTTTTTGTTGATGACAAAATATAAAATTATTTTAAGTAAAAACTAAAATTCGTAAAAGTTTGAATTGGAGTTTTTACTCTTTTCTCCCCCTTTTTGTCGAAACAAAAAGAGCGTCGAAAAGAAACTAACACATTGTTTTTAAGAAAAACATGTAAAATAGAGAAAATGTAAAAGAGAGCAAGTGACGGGAATGGTTCTCGTCTTAACTCCCCCTTGACGAGTCCATCCCTTTGTGAGGGCGTCAAGTAAATATAACCTAATAAGCTAATGAATTGCAATTTTGTTTGCAAATGGTTTCGTCCTTGTGACGAAAAATCTCCCCCTTGAAGATTGCAACTTTGTAATGGGGTGTCATGAAGTGTAATCCAAATAAGATGTCAAAGCTCCCCTAGCTAAAATGTTGAAAATTGTTTTGCAATGTATGGTTTGACACAAAGCTCCCCCTAGCTTAAGATGTCAAAGTCTTCATGTGTATTTTGAAAATCTACAAGATAAAGGTTAGAAAACAAGAGTATAGTGCATAATTTCCTGCAAATAAGACTCAAGTTAGTAGAAAAATAGCTTTCTGTTGCACGGATCCCACGGTTCCCTCCATGGAGGGATCCATCTAGGCATTATCTAGGGATTCGTCTGTCTGGTGATAGATTTTCAGTAATGGTGATACGCCAAACAATGCTAATAAGAGAGTGAGATATGTATACAAATAACAAACATATACTCAAAGCAATATGGCAAATAAGTTATCATTTAATAAAACAAAGAGATAATCTAATAAATCTCTGAAACTAAGAGAATGATCTAGCCATACATATTATACTAATTACTTACTAAAACTTAAAACGTAACAATGTGCTTGAGTCTAGGGATGAGTGGACTTGTTGATTTGATCCAATATTTCAAGAAGATGATTAAACATGAATGCAACTCATATCGTGCTTCTTGAACAAGTCCTTGGGTGATTAGACAATTTGGGAAATTATTGTCTTGGTTTGGAACCGGAGGAAAATGGATTTTTTGAGGAGGCTCTACGAATGATTGTGGGGTTTCATTTTGAGATGTAGGATGAGGTTCTACTAAAAATGAGGGTGGTTGTAACGGAAATTCCTCCATATGATCAAGTCCTTGATGTTTCCTTGTTTCCCATGATGGACTAGTCGGTGTTGTAGGTGGTTCCCTATTTAACGAAAAAGTTGTTGAGTGGGAGGTTCTCGGTGGTGAATGCTCTAATGAGTAGAGATTTGGGTGAGGAATAGGCTCGTTGAATGAGTGTAATCCATGCTCTAGGAATGAGGGTTTAGATGGTTTGCTAGAGCTAGCTATGTTTGGTTTTGAACTAGATGACCCTTTTTCTAGCCCAAAAGGTTTGATGCTAATTCTTGCGGTTCTTTTCGCAATTGTTGAATGGGTTTGTTGAGGTGGGATTGTAGAATTATTATCTCTTACGGGAGATGATTCGGTGGATGAAATCTCATGAATCATGTGATCCTTTCTTTTGGATGTGCCTTTGGTTGAAGAGTTGCTGTTAAGTGCTTTAGTCATGGTGATGGTAAGGATGCAATATAAGCTTCTAACCACTGATTTTTGAGAGCTAGGTGAGAGTGATGATTTAACATTAAGAGTGTTTGGTTTATAAAGGGTAATCTTGAATTAGGGAATTAAATTCTTGGCCACTAAGGGGATTAAGCATGCACTTAGGATATTGATCAGCTCTAGGAAGGTATTAAATGGTAACTAGAAGTGGTTAGAAAACCAAACGGTGACTTATCTTTGAGGAGGGAAGCTGATTAAAGCTTTTTGCAGACACGGATCCCTCTCACCAGGGATCTGTCTAGTTATAAACCAGGGATCCGTCTGTCAGACAAATTTTTGAGGAAATGATTATGCTTTTTGCAAGATCTAATACCTATGTATTTCGAGGTTTTGACTTTATTTTGATGTCTAGAGTGGTGGATGTCTTAAATGCTCAACAATAAAGGGTGATGGTGCTTAATGATGGATTTGGGTAGGAGAGTTGACTTTAGATAGTCTAACTAAGTGTTTGAGGAAGATACCATTAGATTTGAGATGGAAAAATGGTGGTAATTAGTCCTAGAAGTCAGATGATGACTCAAGAAAAATTTACTAAAATCAATCAAAAAAAAAAGGAAAAACGAAAAACTAGTCTTAAGCTTATTTTTTGAGTTAATGGTGACAGAAATCAATTTGCTAAAATTGATAAATGTATCAACTAAGAGTTATGAGATGTGAGAAATAATGTGTGAGCGTTGGAGCGGAAATATGGTGAGTTTTGATGAGTTGACAAATCAAAGACACATTGAAATAGATCCTAGATAAGCTATGGGTGAGTGTGAGGCTTTCAAATGTTTGAGGAAGACTTAGTTGGTTCTAATGTCTTATGTTTGACTAGGGTGAGGTGATCTAGTGAGCTATTTTGATGTAAGCAAGTCTGTATTGCTCATCTGCAGTCACGGATCCCACGGTTCCCTTCTGGGAGGGATCCGGCTAGTTATAACGCTGGGATCTGCCTACTGCATATCAGAAGGCTTTCAGCAAATGTGCAATTTTGCGTTCTTAAGCAAGTGCTTCTCCTAGTTGTTTCTATAAGGACTAAATGCAAGAACACATCAAGTATAACGCATAGCAAATGTGGGAGAATTAAAAGTTCCTAAAAATGAGTGACGACGACTACTTGAATGTTTTCTGGGAGTCGTAAAATCTCATTCTACATGTTCTTAAGTTAAGATTGTTTAATGCCAAGTTATGGAAAGACCTACATGCTACATCCTATTCTACATAAGTATTGTTTAAGTGTTACAACCCATTGTTTGAAATTGTTTTTCACAAATTTTGGTCCTATGACCTTACCTTGATTCTCCACCACTCCCCGTCTTCAGCCATCCTCCACTCTTTATCACACCATCTCTACTTCTTTTTCTTCAAGAAGTTGGCGAAGCACTTGAAGATTCCCTTGGTTTGCTGCCATTCGGGTGATGCACTAGGAACGTCCGGCAATTGGTTGATGTAGTCCAAGGGGTCGAGATCGGTATTTTCGAGTGGGTTGCTACTACCTTCACCTTCTTTTTGACTCTCCCTTTCATCCGAGGAATCCGTGGGTGGGTGAGGCCTTTTTCCTTCCACCATAAACCATGTAATTCTACCCTCGGTCAATGACACCATAAATTTGTTGCAAAAGCTATGATCATAGGATTGCGGAGAAGGATCTAATGCAAAGATGAATTTAGCAAGACGGGTTAGGAGCATTGCGTACGGGAGCATCATTTTACCATTATTTTTACACTTGCCATTCTCTTGATCATGTAGTAAGCAAGGTTGAAGCGAGTCTCGGTGACTAGGCAATAGATCATGAAACTTAGACATGCGTTGGGGTGGTCCTTGTTTCCTACTAGGCACAACACATTCTCCCTCACCACATTTTCCCATTTACTATACAATGCGTACATCTCAGAGAGCTCCATTTGGAAAGGATCCCTATAGATCACTTTCGAATTCCTAGTGACTCTCGATCGGGATGCTCTTGGCATGAACATGGTGTCCCTCACTGTGGTTGCTTCTCGGATTAATGTGTGGTTGATTTCATGATGATCAACCATAGTGTGTAACTCTTCCAAAGACCACTCATTAGAAAACATGCAAACACCTTGATATGGAACCCCTACTATTCTTCCAAACTCCACAAGCAAAAGAGTGTACTCATGCTCATTTATGATGAAGACAATCGAGATGGACCCATCATCATTTCTAGCTATCCTCATTGTCTTGTACAACTCGAGTACGAAAACCGGGCAAATTTGTTCGTTTATGTCCAATAAACAATCAAACCCAATGGTTCCAAAAGCTTCTCTTATGTCGGTGTTGGCAAGAAATGATGGTTCTACTACTCGACCTTCGTGAAAGAGTCTCTTTTTGATCATTTTAAAAGCTTTCCTATCTTCGGGACTAAGTCCATCTTTTCTATGGTACATTGGTATGTAATGAGCGGTATCTTGATAGTCTTGTTGTCGGTTGCTTGGCATGATTGTTCCTAAACAACACAACCACAATGTGGTGTTAATTGTGAATAGTAACCTATAGGGTTTGATCACAATTTTGCTCAAATCATTTTTATTGAATTCAAGAAATGAGTTTAATTTGTATTAACAATGTTAATTCTTTGATTTGGATTATCTTAGAAAACAATGTGGTAACAAATTATGACAAACCTATTTGAACCCAACTTCTAAAAATGAAGAAATTGTAATCCTAGAAATCAAGGAATTAAATTAACAATGTAGTGAAGATTATACTTACACAAGTGATTGTTATGCTTGAGAGAAATGATCAAATTGCTCCTTTGAACAGTAATTGTGCTTTTGTTCGTGAGTCTTTGAAGGGAAAGTGATTATGGAACATCCACAGTGATCATTACTAACTTATGTTGTCTTCTGTTGCACGGATCCCACGGATCCCTCTCATTTGGGATCTGGCTAGTTCAAGCTCAGGGATCCGGCTTGACAGCAAAAATCAGTTTAAGCATTCCTTGATAACTTTGGTTTGAGAGTTCTAAAACGCCTAGAGTTTGATGTTTAAGCTCTATAACTTGTGATTTGAGTTTTTGACGGTTTAAGAATTAGTTACTATTCTTGGGAGGTTTATCAAAAGATCCCATTTTATCATAATCTAAGAAGTTTCACATGGGGATATTCATTGACATAGATGAAGTGTCAATGATTCCTTTGTGATGAATAATGATTAAGGCTATCGAATAACCAAGATATCATTATTACAAGTTATAAGTGTAGTCTATACAAATCAATCAAAGAATACTATTCTTGATGATGGCTTTAATATAGATAACTACTTAAGTAATTACTTATAGAGATTAATTATGCAACTAAGATTTTAACAACAATAAAAACAAATGTAAATTATTAACGATCATACCTTTGCTAAATATTCTTTTTAAAGAAAGAAGTATTTAGATGAAATGCTTTGTGATCTTCTTGGAATCTCCAAATTCATGTGTGAGAGGAACAATGCTAAACATTCTTTTCGCGAAAAGAAATATTTAGATAGTTTCTTCATGATCTTCTTGGTAGGCCCAAATCCAAGTATGGAGAATACTTAACAAGGAAAGTGTTAGAACATTCTATCATTGTCCAACAATAAAGATTATAATGATTTTTAAAACATGACTTGAAAAATCCTTCTTTGTAGTTTTCAAACATACACGGATTGTATCAAGTTTTTAAAGTACAACATACTCTAAGAAACTTGGTAACGAAGCTCTGATGCCAATTGTGGAAAACTAGAAGGGGGGAGGGTTGAATAGTTTTACCAATTAAAACTATCCTTTAAAATATTTAGATCGACTTATGTCAATCTATTTTGATGTGTATGTTGGACGTTGATAGATAGATATATATAAGTATAATGAAAGATAAAGAGTAAAAAGCACATAACCACGACATGTGTATTTATAGTGGTTCGGCTACAAGGACACCTTACTTGCCCTACTCCACTCCCCGAGTTACCTACTCGAGAGTTCGTAATCACTACACGACACCAACTTCTTATGGCGGAGAAGCCTTCACAACGTCGCCTACTCTTTTTCCGGCACTAGGCTAACCACCGGGTTCTTTCACACCAAGGTGAACCACACCTACCACAACGTCACCTACCCTTTATCCGGTACTAGGCTAAGTAGCGAGTTCCATTATAATGGAGAAACTACAACCCAACACAACACAACACCTAATCCCAAAGGAGACCCACTCCTTATTACAACACCATCAAGGATATCACCATCCTTGGAAACAAACTATTACTATATGTGTAACGATGCACCTCATCGATTATACGACCTTGGCATTCTTCACTAATGCCACTTGATTTGATTCTTAGGCATTCTTCACCAATGCCCTTGACACAACGCTTGGCACCTTTCATTAATGCCTTCGTCTTTACACCTATAGCATTCTTCACTAATGCTTTTGACACGGACGTTAAGCACCTTACACTAATGCTTTTGTCTTGAATCTTTCGGCATCCTTCACTAATGCCTTCAACACAACACATCTATGGAGGAAGAAACAACTATCAACAAGAGAACCTCATTAATCTTGATGATGAAGAAGCATGGAAACTCATGGACTCAAGCTTGCTCGACTTCAAGAAGTGGTGATCTCGACTTTAAGAGGAACCTAGAGAATTACACAAAAATAAAAGACAAACTACATAGAACGATCCCTTAGGATTAGTGGTTAGAGAGTTACAATACTTGGGGTAAGTATGTGTGAGAGTGGCAAGCCAAAAGGAAGAAATGGCTCACTATTTATAGAGGAGAAATGCTTACTGTCCCCTGGATCCCACGGATCCCTCCCACAAGGGATCCGTCTAGTGCAAAACTAGGGATCCGTGGGACGCTCCTCTTTGCCCATGGGTATTTTGGTTATGGGTCATGGGTTATGGGTTGATCCATGGGTATTTTATTAGATACAATGTATCTAATGAGTGCAATGCACCTAGTCAAATGATATGGGTCAATACCATTGGTTGTAGTTTTTACCCATTTATAATACATACTAATTAAGTATATATTTGCCCAAATATGTAAACACTAGTTGTTGTACATATGTATTACTAAATCATAAAATCACTTATACTTGTTTTAGTGTTTTATGTAAAAATGTAAGTGTGTTAGAAAACTATTGGCTCAAAACATTTACGTATTTTATTTGTTACATTAAAATGATTTTACGTTTGTTATCGACAAAACATTAGAATATCGTAAAATGTAAATAAAAATTTTTACGACTTATTTGTATTAACAAACCCTTTACTACTCAAATTCCACCCCAAATTTACGTAATATTGTACTCCAAGTGTTTTGATCTTTTCAATTCGGGTCAAATTAGTGTTAGAGTAATAAAAACTCAAGTGTAGGGATGCGCCTATAAATCCCTTATATTTTTATGTTATCGTAGAGGATGGTAGAGTAAAAATGTATGAAAAAAAAAGAAAAAAAAATTCGAAAAAAAGAGTGTGAAAAAAAAAATGAAAAAACATACGAGATACCATCCTACATCTATCTTTATATTTATGTTTGTTTGTTTCAAAGTTATCTAGAATTTAGAGAGTCGAGTCTTGGCTTAGCAACGCCATTCTTCTCACGCTTGTAACATAAAGATTTTTGACTTGCCACCACTAAATTGCCTATCCAACCAAACCCTTTGTTTCCCTACCGTAAGCCTAACGTTACAACACTTTAAAAGACCTCTTAGATAGTTGTTCCTAGGTGCTTACGCCAAAGCGATGGAGGTTTGATCTAGTCTCTAGCCTATGGTAATCTATGTACTATGACCGGTTAATGAGTGTTTATATTCCATTTTCATTTGCTATATTTCATATACAACCGAGAGATGAGAGTATCCAAACACCACTTGTGAGGTGCTAGTATATAATTTCCGTTCTTGTTATGACTATTGTGGGGCTAATACTTGTTATGAATAATGTTAAACCATTGCTTTATGCCCCCTAACTTATAAATTGATTGACCAAAAGCACATTTGCTTGAGGACAAGCAAATACCAAGTGTAGGGATATTTGATAAGGATTTAAAATGTACACTTTTAAGGGGTTGTTTAAGCCCTTAATCGCCCACTTTTATATCTGTTACTGCTTAATTTCGTTCCTTTTTCACTTTTTAGGTCTCTTGGAAGCAAAATGCTGGAATGATGCATTTTTTGGACGAAAAGGAGGGAATACGTGAAGAAAATGGCTAAGTCAAGACCAAGACACTCAAGCTGCTGAATTTACACCTGAAGACGTCCCAATGAGAGGGCGACGCCGTCCCTATATTTGTGACGACTTAGGAGCAAATTTGCTATTTTGCACCAGACGGCGTCAGGCTTTGAAGAGTAAGGGCATCACGAAGACTTTTCTTCTCAGACGACCTAGATCAAGATTCAGACGACATCACAAATGAAGACTGACGGCGTCACAACCACAACGTGATGCTGTCCCAATGTTGACTTGGCCAAGACAAAACCCTAATGACGGCAGATCAAACGGCGTCCCACCTAAAAGGCGACGCCGTCGCAGTTGTAAAATTATACACAGACTTCGAATTTTCAGACTTTTAAAGAGGTAGACTTGTGGAGTAAAAACCTAAAACGATTATAGTTCGGTTTGGACAATATTATAGGGTTCTCATACCCTATTTTACATCGAGATAAGTTATTTATTCCCTTGATTTCATTATGTATTCGATTGAATGCATGTATGCTTGCATGTTTAACATGTCCGGCTAATTTACTCGTGTGTTTGCTTAGATCTATGAAACCTTATTAATTATTTATTGTTTGTCTCTTATCTTAATTGTAATTGGCTTAGGAGTGCTTAAAGCCATCGTTGTGTTTTTAATGCTTGATTAATCTTTGTTGAACATTAGTTTATAATTACTAGTGGAATTGTAGGCTAAATATCCAAAGAAAACCTTAGTGTTAAGTTTATGAATCCTAGAGATTTCGTAGTCATTAACCTTAAGGTAGCTTCAAAGAGTTAAGGATAAAAGCACACCATACGACCGTAGAAAACACAACGCGTTAAGAATTAGGACGTGAAACTTCAACCACCCGAGGGTTACCCAATAATATACTACAACGATTAGGTTCACTGCCTAGGGTGTTGAAAAACTTGCTCGACGAAAAGGAAGTTTCCTTTGGCCCCGAACGCGCCTTGTACGTGCATCATATAGGTGTCACAAGTTTGCATACCATGTTTTTTTTAAATATCAAGAGCATATTTGGATTGACTTAATAAAATACCACGGGGTTATTGATGAACTTGAAGTCCTAAAAAGAACGTAAGTTCACCCTTCAAATTTTTTTTTCATTAGTTTTGAAAAAACATTTGAGTACTTTTTGTGGTTTGAGCCAAAAATGATGTCATCCACATAAATCTAAACAATTAAAATGTGTCCCCCATGATATTGAATAAACAGTGTGGGGTCAACCGATCCTATGATAAAATTATGAGCAAGCAGGAAGGATGACAACTTATGATACCACGCCCGAGGGGCTTGTTTGAGATCGTAGAGAGCCTTTTTCATTTTGTAGACATGATTAGGGAACTCTGGATCAACGAATCCCTCTAGTTGGCTAACATACACCGTCTCCCAAATTTTCCCATTTAGAAATACAGTTTTGACATCCGTTTGGTAGATGGTGATGTTCATGTGAGCCGCGAATGCCAGAAAAATCCGTACAGCCTCAAGTCTATCAACCGATGCGAATGATTTTTCAACGTCGGTACCTTCTTCCTATCTATAATCCTTAGCCACCAGACGTGACTTGTTACGAATGACCGTTCCTTCAACATCTACCTTGTTCTTCCAAATCCATTTAAGACCAATGACATAGACCCCGGTTGGTCTTTCAACCAATTCCCACACTTCTAACCGTTTGAACTAGTTTAGCTCTTCTTGCATGGATTCAATCTAGTTGTCGTGAGTCATTGCTTCCTTAATGTTTTTGGGTTCGGTATTACTGACGGTGAGTGCATAAATGCATTTTTCACCGTCGGTGTGAAGGCGTTGTCAGACAATTCTAAAGAATGGGACTTTCAGAAACTTTTTTAGATTTTATTCTTTAATATAGCATCAACATGACAATAACATTAGAAAGCGATATTGGCATTTATCCATCAATCGGGACTAGTCTTTATTACTTTATAAAATAAAAGTTATTAAAATAAGTCCACATATAAGGGGAGCAAGCGGAGGCTCGAAAACCGGAGTTACAATTGGTTGCTTAGGGTTGCCAATAATATTAACAAGAGGACGATCTTTGGTCCATCTGTGTGTTGAAGGTTGGTGTTGATATACATTGTTCAGATTAGGTGGATCCAAATGGCTGGTAGAAGATTCAGCAACATCTGGATTGGTTGTTTCTGATGCAAAAGGGTTGAGAAAAGCATTTCCATCATAATCCGCAGGTGCATGTACATTTTGGTTTAAAGGATCATTAGCTGGGTCATTGTCATTTGAAGCGGTTTGTTCAGCTGTTGTTCGAGATTCGACCGGAGGTGCATCAGCAACATTTGTTGTTGTTTTAGGTGTATCAGGGATTGGAATTTGATCAGGTTGAGCAGCAGAAACATTTGATACATCTAGAGCACGTTGATCAAAGTCTTCATTAAACAGAGGAGCAAACAACGTTTCCATTTGATGACAAGTGAGTTGAAAGGTTTGGTCAGCTGATGATTCTGGGAAATTAAGACGGTTATGTTCGGGTTCTAAGCTGTTTTGCTCAGAAGCCATTTATGTAAGCTCATCAAAATTAGCATGAATTGTATCCATAACTTCCTTTGTACGACGATTCCAGATTCAGTATCCTTTAGAGTGTTCACCGTATCCGACAAAGACTTCAATATCAGATTTAGCCTTAAGCTTTCCAAAGTCATCACAATCATTATTTGGATAACAGAGAGCACCAAATACATGGAAGTGTTCTAGATTTGGTTTCTGTTATGGATAAGCTCATAAGGTGTTTTTTATGAGGTTTTGTGATCATCGAATGGTTTTGAGTATAACATGCAGTTGAAACAGCTTCTGCCCACAAGTAATCTAGAAGTTTAGCATTTATCAACATCGTTCTTGCAGCTTCCACTAACGTCCGGTTTCATCATTCTAAAACTCCATTCTGTTCGGGTGTTCTTGCGATGGATGTTTGATGCTCAATTCCCACTTTCTCATAATATTCCCAAAGAGTTTTATTCAAGAATTCAGTTCCTCTGTCTATTTTGACTTGTCTGACCGTGTTGGGAAGCTGAACTTGAATTTTCGTGAGAAAGGTGATGATCATTGGTGGAGCTTGATATTTACTTCGAAGAAAATAAACCCAAGTCCATTTTGACTAGTCATCAACGATTACAAGAATGTAGCTTTTTCCATTAATCGTCTGCACGCGCATCGGGTCACACAAATCAATGTGAAGAAGGTGAAGAACATGTTGAGTACTGTTTTCAAACTTTGAAGGAAAATGTGCACAAGTGCTTTTTCATTGTTCACAAGCAGAGCATAATTGGTCTTTTGAATACCAAAATCTTGGAAGACCTTCAACAAGTTTGTGTCGTGCAAGATCAGTTATGGTTTTGAAGTTCAAATGTGAAAGTCTCTTATGCTACAACAATGATTTTGTTGATGTTGCTTTAGAGTGTAGACAAATGGGAGATGAGAAGACCATGTCTTGCATTGAAATTGTGTAAAGGCTTGATGAACGGGTTCCTGACATGAGATCGTTTCCTTATAGATCACGAATGAAACAAGTTTTCTCCCGAAAAGAAACTTCCAAATCACCATCACAAAATTGATTAACTAAGAAAAGATTGTGTCCAAGACCTTCAACATAGTAAACTCTGCTAATTTCGATGTTCCTATTGATGTAGTCCCCGTAGCCCATTATATCAGCGAAGTGATCATTCCCGAACCTGACAGTGCCAATGAACTTTGCAACAAAGTTTGATAAAAGTTTAATGTTTCCTGTATGTGCCAGGAACAGCCGCTATCAACAATCCAGAGAATGATTTGCATCACCTGCAATACACACAGATGACGAAGGTGGAATAGAGGTAGAGGTGGAACCCAAAGAGTTAGTGGGTTCTGTTACAGTTACAGTTGTAGCACACATGTTAATATTTTAGGTGGCCATTTAAAACCATGCGTACTTTGTAACCATCCCTACCAAGTCCAACTAGTTTGTGCTTTTTTCTTAGTGAATTCATGAGGTGATGCTATCTTTCTAGAAGGTGATGATGGAGATATGGGTGCATCATTGATATTCTCATAAACTACAATAGGCAGTTTTCCTAGCACAGACTTAGAAGCAATAGTGGCCCTAGAGGTAATGCCATTTGTAGGTTTCCGATTACGAGAAAAGATAGATTTAGCAACACAATTATCATGACAGCCAGAAAACATACTTTTGCGACAAAATACACAAGAAGCTTCAAATATAACATCCAAAGTACTTCAAGATTTAGCATTCGTTACATCGCCTTTACTATTACATTTGTCTAACACAATAATTTAAAGCTGTAGGACCTTACTTTTATCAACCTTATCACAAACCCAACACAAGTATCACCACGTGAAACCACGCTACGCGTAGAACATGAACAAACCAAACACAAACATATGCGTAAAACAAAGAAGGAAAGATTAAGATGAGATGGTGACTTGATGTTTATACCAAAACCGTGTATGCGGATAAGATGAACACAATGATATGTATTTCTTGAGAGAGAAACTACACACACACACACACTTTCAAGCACACCCCTCAAATGACCATTTGAGGGGTATTTATAGTACAAGTAGAAGATGCCCTAAGGCTTGCCTATGGGCTTCGTTGGACTTGGATTGGGCTTGGGATATATGAGCATACAAACGGCTAACATACCCTAACGTTTAACCAATTAGCTTAGCCCAATCCACGAGCCCGTTGACTATTCTATCACGATATCTAACACACGATACAAAGTTCCTAAATGTGAATGACCATCACTTCTAATAAAACTATTAAGGCTAACAATCTCCCCCTAAGGGGTGGTCATTCAAATGATGCTCCACTTGATTAGGTCTTTACTTTTCTTGAGCTAGAACTTTGTGTGTTGATATTGAATAGTCTTGATTCTTTGTTCCTACATGCTTTGTGATCAGATAATGTGGTTGTCTGCCGTTGTCAACTTCGTTGGTTAGGTGTCTCCACGCCTGTCTCCACCATGCTCTCACTTTTATTTGTCTTTTGGGTACCAATGATGTAGTTCTCGAGTCTTTATACTTAGTAGATTCTTTGACATTGACGAAGAATCATCTTTAACTTTGAGTAGCCTTTGATTTTGATGAGAACTTTCATGTATTTTTGGCATGAGCATGTGAAGAGTCTCAGACGATCCATCCGCTGGAGCTTCCATAAGAAGAAAACATAAAACAGGTTAGTAATAAGCGGATTCCGGCACTTACAGGTTTGAATTTCGAGGGTCTTAACAACATAGTGTGAAAACACATCTCTAATTCTCACAAAGGCCGTTCCTGAACTGGAGTCCCACAAGTGAGATAATGCGATATCCCGAAGTACATCTACAGTTCGAGATGAGTCGCCGAGGTACACGAAGCATCACCTCACATTTGTAGACCGTTTGAGACACACCTGCGTAATCCACAGAGAATTACCGGTGACCTCGCCGTGGCGCTTGATGTTGACCCCTGGCAGGAGTTTCCATTCAATCATCGAAGATCACGAATGTGAAACTTCTCATAAATGTTCTGGCAGATTGCTAAGACCTGCGTAGGACTCTAGAATATATCACTTTTGTTCTTATTGATGAACAATAAGTGATGAAATGTCATGTGTTCCTATGAGATCTTTTGATGAATCTCGTGGCTCTAGACTCAATAAGTGCATTTTGGTTTTCCTGTGCGGAGAATAGGGAGAGGGTCTCCTTCTTCAATACCAACGATCTCTAAGAGAAAGCCAATAGTTTACGTAGGGTTCCCTGTGAGAATGAAACAAATTTCTTTTGAGAGAAACTTGAGTGGCTAAGAAGGTTTAGTGCAAGCGCGTCCGGGTCCATGACGCCTTGTCTTCAATACCAGTGTCATCTAGTGACAACCAAGAAAGCATATGTATTGAACCCGCTTCTAAGGTTGAATACGGAGGGCTATTTCTTTTCACCCTTTCTTTATATTTCTTTTTAATTCTTCAACCCCTTCTTTCTCCTTTCTCACATTACTCCTTTTTTTAATCATACCTAAGGACTTCTAGATTCTAACTATTTGAGATTGTCCTTGGGTAGATCCCTCCGGCTCTGGCGGATCATAGGACGGATTTTCCTATCCTTATACACCTTATAACTCCGTGACTGTCCTATTGTTGCCATAAAAACCATTTTTTCTTGAAAATCTCTCAGAGTGTTTATGATAGAAACATGTTTGGAACACTCCGGGAGTTTTTATATTTTCAGAAACACTCCCCCTTCACATGTGCTTATAAGTTTTGACAAAATCGCACATAGATGGTAGAGTTCGCACTTTTGAATTGATCGCTCATGATAGACAATTCCCCACGAGACACGAGTTACGTTGCATAGTTAAAGAGTTCCATTGTCGGTTTTAGGTGACAAATAGCTCTAATAACCACCTTGAAGTTGTAAACTCTTCTTGAAAAGAAGGTTAGACCCATGTAAGTTCATGTCTATCACAAGTTTCTCGAATTGGTACATTGATTACTCGTCAATTCATTGGTTCCGACTAAGTCGAGCTCTTTTGAGATTCAAACACCGATCATAAAATCTTTTTGATCACATTTTAATCACGTCTCCTCCCCCTCAAAAATAGCATAATCGTGATATTTTTGATATCAACGGATTAAACAACATTTATAAAAACTTTTGGTTTTAAGCATGAATTTGGAACATTTTGTTTTTATACTCCCCCTTTAATAAAGCATAATCAATTAAAGGGTTTTAGAGGGAGTTATCTTGAGCACAAAATATTTTGAAAGATTTTGAAAAATCTTTTGAACAATCTTGAAAAGGTGCTCAAGATGATGATGATTTCTCACCATTTTTTTTTAAATGTAGTGCAATCAAGCGCATACACCTCATTTTTCGATCAAAGCACGAGTTTTGATTTGAAAGATAATCAAAAGTCATCATTTTGGTCCGGGTTTCATACTGTTGTATATGAAAGCCATTTTATTGAGAAATTTTGAGAAACGACATGTTTTGGAAAACATTTTAAAGAACTCTCGCTCAAGCATCTGTACATACCCATATCATTGTTGAATGACATTTCTAGAAACGTACAAAATATCGATTATACGAGAGACATGTCGTGAGAAGAATAATTTTGGATTTTTGATTTTATATTGTTTTTGTATTTTTGAAAATTTTATATTTTTATATTTTGCTTTTGTTGGTTTTTCAAATTTTGTATTTTGTTTTTCAAAAATATTTACAGCGAAGCTTTTGGAAAATCATTTTCAAGAAGATTCGAGAAGACGCTCTAACTCCTCGTGGGTTAGGCTTCGCATTCCAAGTCGTCGAACTAAATCGTCAAACCTTTCTTTTGGAAGGGCTTTAGTTAATAGAACGGCGAGTTGGTAATCTGTCTTCACGAAGAATAATTCAACAGTACCATTGTGAACGTACTCTTTGATGAAGTGATAGCGGACTCTGATATGCTTAGTCTTTGAGTGATGAACAGGATTGCATGATATGGCTATGGCACTTTTCGAGTCACAATACATAGGTATTTTATCGAAAGTAAAGCCATAATCTGTGAGTTGTGTTCTCATCCATAGAACTTGAGCAAAACACGCAGATAGAGACACATACTCAGCCGTTGAAAGTGCAAGTGCAATCTTGTTTCTTTGAAGACCCGCTTACTAACTTTTCACCCAAAAATTGTGCTCCTCCGGATGTACTTTTTGCTGTAACTTGATCACCGGCGTGATCCGCATCTGAAAATGCAATAAGGTTAAATCCGGATTCCTTCGGATACCAAAGTCCCATGTGAATGGATGTCTTCATGTACCGAAAGATCCTTTTAACCTCTTTGAGGTGCACTTCGGTAGGCTTTTCACAAACCGCGCTAATAAGCAAACAAAGAAAAATGAATATCTAGTCGACTAGCAAGAAGATACATGAGAGAACCAATCATGCTCGATATTTCTTCGATCAATAGGTTTCCCAAACAAATCAGCTCCAATTTTTGGTGAAGTTACCATTGGTGTTCCAACAGAGTCACAATTATCCATACAATGATTTTTCAAAATCTCGCTTGTATACTTAGCTTGATTTATAAAAATTCCACGAGGGGATTGATGTATTTGTAAACCAAGAAAGAATTTTAGTTCCCCATCATGGACATTTCAAATTTACTTTTCATGAGATTTTCAAAATGTTTTGAAAGATTCCGATTAGTGGACCCAAAGATGATGTCGTCCACATAAATCTGAACAATCAAAATGTCGTTTTAGCATTTTTGTGTAAACAAGGTAGGATCAACTGTTCCTTTGGTGAAATTGTTTTGGATAAGGAAAGAGGACAGTTCGTCATACCACGCTCTCGAGCTTGTTTCAATCCATAGATTGCCTTTTTGAGTTTGTAGACGTAGTCCGGATGTTCCATGTCTATGAAGCCTTCGGGTCGACTCACGACACTTCTTCTTTCGAGTTCCATTCAAGAACGCGGTCTTAATGTCCATCTGATAAACCATGATGTTTTTGTGAGCGGCATAAGCTAAGAAAATCCTGACTGCTTCTAGTCTAGCTACCGGCGCGAATGACTCTTCAAAGTCTATCCCTTCCTCTTGTATGTATCCTTTGGCCACAAGACGAGCTTTGTTGTGAATTACAGTAATTTCTTCATCCCGTTTGTTCTTCCATAACCATTTAAGATCGATGACGCGAACGTCAATGGGTCTTGGAACCTTTTCCCACGAGTCATGTAGACGGTATTGAAGAAGTTCCTCCTGCATTGCTTCTATCCATGCGGGATTTGCCATTGCCTCGCGAATGTTCTTTGGCTCGATATTGCTAATTGAGCAAAGGTATATGCATAAGTCTCAATCGGTGGCAAGTTGGCGTCTCGTCTGAATTGGCCTTGAAGGTTCACCAATTACTTGTTCAATCGGATGGTCTTTTGTCCACTTCAGAGTAGAAGGATACCGCTGGTTAAACGTATGCGAGTTAGATGGTTCTCGTAGCTTAACGAAGATTCACCGATTCGTAGCAAACGGGTTTTCAAATAAGTCTTCATCTAACGCTGCATCGTTATGGTTTTGGTTTTGCTCATCAACCGCTGGCGGTAGAACGGGTGCAATAACCGTAGTAGATGTAGATGATGTAGATGGAGTTGGTGCATTGGTTTCGACCGTTGTAGATGCATCTTCTGCTGGTGGTGGTGGATGATTTTGAGCGGGTACAGCGGAATGATGGTTTGATGCATTTGTCGAAGTTCCACCATAGTATTCATCGAACATTAACTCAAAGAAATTCTCCCATTCTTGCTCTTTAGGTTTGTCATACTAAGTTGATTGAGCTCTTTGAGGTAATGAAGTCTGAAGCGATGTGTTCGAAGTCTGAGGGTTTAGTGTCGGTTCTAGAGCGAGCTCTCGAAGCCATTTGTGAAAGTTCGTCAAACTTTACACTCATCGTCTCCATGATCCTCCTTAGCCTTCTGTTATACACCTAATGCCCTCGAAGTTATCGAATATCCAATGAAGATTCCAATATCACCTTTAGCTTTCAATTTTCCAAGATCTTCTCTGTCATTCGTAGGATAGCACAAAGCGTCAAATATGTGAAAGTAAGAGATATCGATTTTCTCGTTGTTCACTATCTCATATGGGGTTTTATTGAATCTTGGATGGATTAGGATCGGTTAAAGTGAAACAAGCAACAGCAAATCGACCCAAAGAAATAATCTGCACTAGAATAGATTAGCATTGTGCGAGCAGCTTCCACAAGAGTTCTATTTCTTCTTTCAACTACCCCATTCACGTGGAGTTCTAACTGGCCGATGTTTGATGAGTAATTCCAACATCTTCAAAATAAGCTCTTAACTCCCGATTAGTGAATTCGTCGTTGTCTATTCTTACAACCTTACGGAGTTTGAAGAAGTACTTGAATACGCTTCAAAAAGGTGATGATGATGCCCGGTGCTTCGCTTTTGATCTCTAAACTTAACCCATGTATATCTCGAATAGTCATCGACGATAACAAGAATATACTTTTTCCCGTTAATGCTTTCAACTCTCATTGGGCCACATAAGTCCATGTGCAACATATGTAACTTTGCTTCCGAACTAGGTACGGTTTTGGGTTTATATGATGCTCTTTTTCTTTTTCCTTGTTCGCATGATGGACATAAGTGATCCTTGGTGTATTTGAACTTTGGAAGTCCGTTGGCGATGTTGTCTTTGGTAATTTTGTTGATGGTGTCGAAATTGAGATGAGATAACCTTCTGTGCCACAACCAGGACTGTGTTCCAGATGCTCGTGTCATAAGACATATGTCACACCCCAAATTTACCTGTTTTGCAGCGGAATGGAATTCACGGGATAGACTGTCATAGCACCACAATCACATTATATTGAACGACCTAAAGTGTCGTTTAAAACACATCGTTGGATATTTAATAAAAACGTTCAGAGTTACAACATAGGTCCCAAAAGTTTATAAAGTTTGCGGAAATATAAATATATTACAAGTCCAAACGATGTTTTGAAAGAAAGTGCCATAATGTACAATGATATAAGCGACCAGCACACTCAAAGGTTCCTTAACCATGCCATGATGAGTATGTCTTAGTTACCGAAAATACATTGCTAAAACGGTCAACAATAATGTTGGTGAGAAATCATAGGTTTATATAAATGTTTTATACGACTACGCAAGTATAGACCAGGTATGACAATCATGTCACGTAAAAATGTTACAATTGCAATAAGTCCATGACATCAAACTAGACTGCTCATGATGTATGCCCCAACGAGTGTTTGCCGACAACTCAAATAATGTTATTAAATGAAATGCATCCGTATGACTAGTTGGGATTCACCAACCCGGATGGAGGAGTCACCCTCGATAGATCTATCCACTCACCCTCGCTTCTACGATTAACGGTTCATGTAATATAATGGGGACTTTCAATTGGCATGTGGTAACTTAAGCAATGTAAATGAATTTAACATACTTGGTATCGTAATAAAAATGTTGTCCAATGTATTCTCCCCCGTAGGTTTGAAAATAATTAAAAGCATGTACGACGGGGCTATGAAAACTCACTTGATAAATTGGTATGATGACAAGAGTGAGTACACCGAGATGTAGTGTGATACTTTAATCTTGACCTATTATGAATGATATGATACTTAATGAGTTATGATGTAATGATATGCATGCATTTCGTATGTTATTTATACCATTTGTGAGTTTTGAAAATAATACTTATCGTCGAAAAATACTCTTTTGACGTCTTGACCATTCTTAAATTACTTTACAAGTATTTACGTCAAAATGTCATCCTACCATAGTTTATTAATGATTTATTGTGAAATTTTAACATTTCGTCGTAAAATAATGTCGTTGGAAATTTCATGAAAGTGACAAAATGGCTTCAAAAACTAGTCAGTAAAATGGTGTACATCGAACGTTAGGAAACGAACTCAACGGTTTTGGAAAGCTTGTATCAAAATCTAGAAGTTTTAGTACATGAGTTTTCGTCATAGAGGTCTCGAACATAAAGATAATAGAGGTTAAATATGGTGATTTTGTCCAAATGTGGTTTAAAAAGTGAGTTTCGGCAAAGTTTAAACAACCGTAAATAATTTATTACAACTCCGCTATACAAACGGTTAGTCATTTTGAAAAATATGCTTGGTGATCTCGATTTTATTAGAAGACATCTTGTTACAAAAAGTTCTACGTCATCGTTAAAAATAGCCTCCAATATGGCCGTTTTGTTTATCCGTAACACTTGTCTCGTAAAAATAATATAGTTTTCTTAAATAATAAAGTTACGGCAATTTTATGAAAACGTGTATATTTTAGTCGTTACAAATCCGTTTTCTACGTATTATACGTCCTTAGCTTCGTATCAAAGTATACTAATATATTTTTGATAAGTCGAAATAATTTGTAAAGCTTAGGACTCGTTTTGACTCGCATAAAAACAAAAACTGCTTGCTGAAATTTTCAGAAAATGTATATATCGTCAAACTTGAAAAATTCATAACTTCTTCAAGTTATAGCCCGTTTTAATCCGTTCAAGCTGCCACGGATTCGGTTTTAAAGTATATTTTCTAAATATCAAGGCCAAAAATTCGTGCCTACTGTCGGATTTTCCAGAAATACAAAACAAGATCAGACCACTTTTTATACTTGTCGAAAAGAGTTTTTCTCGTACTAAACCTATTCCAATCTCTTCAAAACAACTCCAAAGCTATTCTAATCCTACCATACACCTTCTTAGGGTGTCATGGGTTCCTAGACATCATCAAGACTAATATATAACAAGGGATAAATTATAGGATGACTTATATATATAAAACTCTAAAAATCAATGTAAAAATGGTATAAATAACAATAAGTCTTGCATGCTTGCTAAAAAATAAAGAAATACATATGAAATGAAAATGAAAGATGTAAATGAAAGTGATATGCTTACTAGTTACTTTGATGAGGTGATTAGAACAATGATTAACCTAAACACCCTAGGTTTTTATTTCAAAACCTTTAATAAGAGTGTAACTAGATTGTTATAAACTTGAGCTTGAAAATTTTTGGATGATTCTCTACTATCCCTTATGAAGGCCGGTTTTGAGAGAGGAAAAACAAAGCAAGAGAGAAACTTTACTACTTGATGAATTATTTGTGATGAATGAAGTGAATGGAGTAGTTTGAGTACATATCTATACAATCAAAAAAATTTTCTACCAAATCATTAAATGCAACCCCCCCTTGGTCGGCCAAGGGGGGAAGTATTTACAAAATCTATATTTTTTTTTTCTTTAATTTGTACATAAATGATAAAAAGTGTAAGTATAATGTATAAGTAAAGGTAACTTTGTAAAATTGTAGATACATTAGTGTATTTAAGGTAGTTTTAGGTAAAAGTAATTTTTAATAGATCAAAGTAAAGTATAATGAGATCATAAAAATTGTAAAAATACATTTCTTGTAAAAATTGAGTGATATAATAATTATCGTGTAGTTTTTAAGAAAAATGTCGTAATAATATAAATTTAACGATTTATATACAAAATAAATTTAAAACACTAGGTAAACTCAAAATATAGTTTTTTTTATAAACTAAATGTAAGTATAAAAATATATCGGATCATTTTAGAAGTATCGGATTAAATGTTCAAAATAATAACTTACGCGATAACGTTTATTTAATATAAAATTTACGCGCTTAATGTGAAATGCAAAGTCATGAATGAACTAACATGATGCAAATGATGTTAATGAAATGTAGACTAAACTTAGTCCATATGAAATGTTCGTGATGATATGATCATGAATTCGCCGCTAAACCATTAAGGTTACGCCAATTTGGAACACGTGAAACCTAGTTTACGATAAATGATGAAATTGTGAAGCATGAATTGTTTTGAGGAATGACCTGAAAGTACGAGGTGTCACATTCGCCTATCGTTCAAAAGGAATTCATTCCACATCGTTGTTAGGTCTAACAAGTGTTGTCGGTGAAAAGATGAGGATACTTGAGGCATCCGGTCTTCCCGCTCCCAAGTAAACTCAGACCTCTTCGAGAATTCCAAATAACCTTCACGATAGGAATAATACTGTTCAACCGCTTGACCTCGCGGTCTATGATTTCTGCAGGTTCTTCCACAAAATTGAGTTTATCGTCGAGTTGAACTTCTTCCAATGGAATAACGAGTGATTCGTCCGATAGACATTTCTTCAGGTTTGAAACGTGAAACGTGTTGTGCACATGACTAAGTTCTGACGGAAGATCAAGTCGATAAGCTACGGACCGACTCGCTCAAAATCTTGAATGGTCCAATGTACCTCGGGTTCAACTTCCCGCGCTTTCCAAATCGTACCACGCCTTTCCAAGGCGATACTTTCAACATAACTTTGTCGCCCACTTGAAATTCCAATGATTTGCGTCTAACATCTCGCGTAACTTTTCGTCGGCTTCGCGCGTTACGAAGTCTATCTCAATTTGAACTATCTTTTCTCGTTGTTTCCCGCACCATTTCGGACTAGTGAGTTGTGTCGCTCCAACCTCGCCCAACAAACGTGATCGGCACTTTCGACCATAGAGTGCCTCAAATGGTGCCATCTTTATACTGGTGTGATAACTATTGTTGTACGAGAATTCTATCAATGGCAAATGGTTAGCCCAACCATTTCCAAAATCAATCACGCATGCCCTCAGCATATCTTCTAACGTTTGAATTGTCCTTTCACTTTGACCGTCGGTTTGTGGGTGATATTTCGTGCTCATCTCTAATCTGGTTCCAAATGAATCTTGCAATGATTTCCAGAAGTTTGAAGTGAATCGACTATCTCTGTCGGAAATGATAGAAATTGGTGCACCGTGCCTCGAGACTATTTCTTTGACATAAAGTCTAGTGAGTTGTTCCATGGAATAAGTCTCCCTAATAGGTATGAAATGGGCTGATTTGGTAAGGCGATCAACAATTACCCATATAGCGTCAGTAACCTCCGATGTCTTAGGAAGTTTCGTAACAAAGTCCATTGTAACGCGTTCCCATTTCCATTGAGGAATTTCGTTGTTGGAGTAATCCGAAGGCTTCGATATTCGACTTTTACCTTAGAGCAGGTAAGGCATTTGCTAACGTACGTGGCAATTTCCGCTTTCATGTTCAGCCACCAATAAAGCTTCTTAAGATCTTGATACATCTTATCGATCCCTGGGTGAATAGAATACTTTGACTTATGCGACTCATGCATAATCAATTCTCGTATTCCGCCATACAATGGTACCCACATTCTATCCTTGAAGCATAATACTCCATCCGCTCTCTTTACAAAACCATTTGCATTTTCAGGCATACCATAAAGCTTTTCACTTGGTTGGTTTTCTTCCTTAAGTGCCTCGACCGGCTTCGTGGATTTTCGATGGTAAAGGTGAATTAATCATCATTCCTAATGATCGAACTCTTAAAGGTTTGGGCCTCTTCCGCTAAGAGCATCACCACAACATTGGCTTTTCCCTGGTGATACTTGATTTCACAATCATAGTCGCTGAGTAACTCCAACCAACGACGTTGCCTCATATTAAGTTCCTTCTGATCAAGAATATATTGCAAACTTTTGTGGTCCGTAAACACCGCGGCACTTTGTACCGTAGAGGTAGTGTCTCCAAATCTTGAGTGCAAAAACTACGGCCCCTAACTCGAGATCATGAGTGGTGTAGTTCTTCTCATGAACCTTAAGTTGTCGAGAAGCATACGCTATCACCTTCTCGTTTTGCATTAAAACAGCCCCAAGTCCTTTATGCGAAGCGTCGCAATATACAACGAAGTTCTCAATTCCTTCGGTAGTGCCAAAATTGGCGACCGCAAAGCTTTTGCTTCAACAACCTAAAAGCGCTTCTTGTTTCTTTCCCCATTCGTATTCTTGTTTTTTCGGTCAACTTGGTCAAAGGTCTAGCTATCTTTGAAAAACCTTCGATGAACCTTCGGTAATACCCAGCTAGTCCTAGAAATTGTCGAATTCTAGGATTTGTTGGAGTAGCCCAATCTTTTACGGCTTCAATCTTAAGTCGGGATCAACTTGTAGTCCATGACTATCAATGACGTGACCAAGGAATTGCACTTTGTGATTCCAAAAATCACACTTCGAAAATTTGGCATACAACTTCTCATTCTTGAGTAGTCTTAAAATCGTCCTTAGATGCTCTTCGCGTGCTCTTCTTTGCTCTTTGAGTAAATCAATATGTCGTCAATGAACACTATCACAAACTTGTCCAAATACGGTTTACATACTCTATTCATGAGATCCATGAATACCGCAGGTGCATTAGTCAATCCGAACGACATTACTTGAAACTCGTAATGACCGTAACGTGTTCTAAACGCTGTTTTGAATATCCTCCTCGAACTCTAAGTTGATGGTAACCCACTTGAGATCAATCTTGGAGTAGATACTAGAACCTTGCAACTGATCGAACAAGTCATCAATTCTGGGGAGTGGGTAACGATTCTTCACCGTTAACTTGTTCAACTCTCTATAATCTATACACATTCTGAAGGATCCATCTTTCTTCTTCACAAACAAGACCGGTGCTCCCCAAGGCGAGGAACTCGGCCTAATGAATCCTTTGTCTAGAAGTTCTTGCAATTGATTAGACAACTCTTGCATTTCGATGGTGTTAGACGGTAAGGTGCTCGTGCAATTGGTGCAGCTCCGGGCACTAAGTCAATATGAAATTCTACTTGACGTGCCGGTGGAAGTCCTGGTAAGTCTTCCGGAAAGACTTCAGAAAATTCTCGGACAATTGGTACATCTTCAAGTCGCTTCTCCTACGACTTCTTCTCGGTTATATGGGCTAAGAAAGCAAAACAACCTTTCTTTATGTACTTCTCCGTCTTGATGCATGATATGATATCGGTCTAGTTCCACCGTTCCCCACGAATAATCAAAGTTTCGCCGTTGTAAGGAAGATGAACAAATTTTTCATCACAAATGATTCTTGCACGATGTTTGGATAACCAATCCATGCCGATGACGACGTCGAAACTACCAAGTTCTATGGGCATAAGGTCTATGTTGAAGGGATGATTTAGAAAATTGAATGTGCAACCACGGACAATGGTGTTGGTGCTAACTAAGTTACCATTAGCTAATTCGACGATGTATGATATGTCTAATGTGGTTGGTTTAATGTTGAGTAAAGGTGCAAATGTAGTGGACACAAAACTTTTATCGGCTCCCGAATCAAATAAAACTGATGCGTAACGATTATTGATAAGGAACGTGCAGGTGATAACATTCGGTCCTCCTTAGCTTCTCCGCCTCCTATGACGTAAGCTCTTCCTTGTGCCATTCCTCCTTGATTCTGATTTCCTTGGTTCCTTCCCTTTTTACATTCAGACTTGTAGTGTCCCCGTTCTCCGCAACCAAAACATGTTACTTGTTGCGACTTGCAATCCTTAGTTCGGTGACCAACTTTCTTACAATTCTCACATGGATCAGGACATCGACCCGGTTTGTGATGACTCGAACACCTATCACACTTAGGCAAAACCCCCGAGTACCCTTTTCCTTCCTTTGGACCCGCAGCATAAGCCTTTGCAACCTCTTGTCTCTTGGGTGGTTGTTGAGTAGCATTTCTACCCCTGGTGTTGTCCCACTTTCGCTTGTTGTTGTTGCTATTGTTGTAGTTGGTTCGGTTATTGTTGTAATTGAAGCGGTTGCTGGGGTTGTTGTTGTTGTTTCGGTTGGTGTTGGTGTACTTACCTCTCTTCACTACCTTGCCATAAGCTTCGAGTCACTCTAATAGATTCCTCGATTGTTTGTGGATCAAACGAAGTCACATCTCCTTGAATAACCTCGGGAAGTCCCCCGATGAAAGCCTCTAGTAACTTCTCGTTATCCGAAACCATAGACGGGCATAATGCGGCCAATTCTTGGAACCTTCGAATGTAAGTATCAATATCATACCCAATAGTTACTAGTTCATAGAATTCGTCTCCAACTTTTCACTTCCGTACGAGGACAAAACTTCTTAGTTACCAGACTTTTGAATTGCTCCCAAGTGAGCTTGAAAGCATTCTCCATTCCCATTGGCTGAGCATAAGAGTTCCACCACGACAATGCTCCATCAAGTAGTGTACTCGTAGCAAACTTGACCTTACTATCATCCGGGCAATTACATAACAAATACGGGACTCCAATTTCTCAAACCATCGAACCATGGCATGGCTCCCGGTACCTCTAAACTTCGTGGGATCTCCACTTTTGAAGTCCTTATCATTTAACTTTTAACTCCGGATCCTCTGCATTGCACAGCGGCGTAACAAAGCCTAGCGGCTTCAGCAGCAGCAGCAGCCACCGTTTCCCTTTCAATCCTTAGAGCATCGGCTATGCTATCATTCACCAACTTTTGAATAGCCGCTTGAGTCATTTCAGGTGTGGCTTTCTTTGGCGCCATAACTCTTCAAAATCACAAGATGAAACAATCATGAGAACTCGTAAGTAGAAACAACCATCACACAAATATATCCACAACCACAACATGCATAAAGTAAATGGAATCACAACGGAACAATAACGAAATATCACAAATATAATCACAACACACGTGGATAATATACATGAAAATTTCGGCCTACATGGACCGATATCATAGATAATAAAAACCATTCCTACATAGTAGAGTCAATACTTGATATATTTGTTTGTACAACAACCAAAAGACAACAAGTTCTTTAAACTACGTCACACACCTCGTGACTAGGATAATAGTAGTCAAAACTATACATGATAAAAGTCTACACTAGGCACCTCCTGGTGCTCGCCGTCGATCCGAAGATCGCGAACACGAGTAGTCAAACTAGCAACCAAACTCCTCAACTCTCCAATCGACCTGTAAGGTAACAATACTCTCACGAGCTAGTGATAACTCGTGCTGACGGTGGCCAGCTCGTCTGTGCCATCTCGGCTCGTCGTATAACTCGGGCATCTCCGCCAACTCAGCAATACGCCCGTCTCTAAGCGCCTATTCTGTAACTCGATGTGCCAAA
The DNA here is from genome assembly GCA_910596185.1 of Chrysanthemum makinoi. Lineage (NCBI taxonomy): Eukaryota > Viridiplantae > Streptophyta > Magnoliopsida > Asterales > Asteraceae > Chrysanthemum > Chrysanthemum makinoi. Next base: position 17,216,147 of record OU343216.1, on the reverse strand, counting down.
TCAATGGAAACCACGCCTATCACTAGGCCCTCGACCTCCTCCTCAATGGCCCCTAGTCTATCTAAGGCAGTTCCTCCAAGCGCGACATCCTATCTATCTCGAATCTGACTATCTATACGAGCTCCTAACGCCTCGGTAGAAGGTCTAGCAGCTGCGACCTTAGAGCTCTCGCCTAACTCGAACCTAACGGTGGCTCGGGTTCGTAGAAGGTGGTGTCGGGATGTCAAAACGCTTTTGAGCGGCAAGTCCGATGTAAAAGGATCCCTAAGAAAATACGATGAGGATGATGATGATGATAGTAGTGGTGATGGTGGGTGTATCGGGTCGTGGCGGGGGCTAACATGTGGAGTAGGTGCGACTTCGCCCTCCTCAAAGGGTTCAGTCTCCGTGTCAGTCATAATAGGTGGAAAGGCTGGAGTAGAGCCAATCGAAGATAAGATCTCAGTGGAGTGCGATAAGGCATCATCCATGATAGGGTCAGCTGGGACATCTTCCGTGCTAGTGTCCGATGATATAGTGATGGGATGTGAATCTGAAGACATCTCTGTGACAACCGATGTGAAATGAAAGTAAATAACTCGAATAAAGTGTATATGAATCCGCATGAAAAGTGAATATGCACTTATGATGAAATGATCAGATGCTATGATAATGTAGCTATAGTCTAGGGTCAATGATGCAACCTAGTTCTCTATAACTTTAGCTCTGGTACCAATCACACACACCCAATTTACTGTTTTTGCGGCGAATGGAATTCCGGGGATAGACTGTCATAGCACCACAATCACAGTTATATTGAACGACCTAAAGTGTCGTTTAAAAACACATCGTTGGATATTTAATAAAAACGTTCAGAGTTACAACATAGGTCCCAAAAGTTTATAAAGTTTGCGGAAATATAAATATATTACAAGTCCAAACGATGTTTTGAAAGAAAGTGCCATAATGTACAATGATATAAGTCGACGCCGCGACTCAAAAGGTTCCTTAACCATGCCATGATGAGTATGTCTTAGTTACCTAAAAATACATTGCTAAAACGGTCAACAATAATGTTGGTGAGAAATCATAGGTTTATATAAATGTTTTTATACGACTACGCAAGTATAGACCAGGTATGACAATCATGTCACAGAAAAATGTTACAATTGCAATAAGTCCATGACACCGAAACTAGACTGTTCATGATGTACGCCCCAACAGAGTGTTTGCCAGACAACTCAAATAATGTTATGAAATGAAATGCATCCGTATGACTAGTTGGGATTCACCAACCCGGATGGAGGAGTCACCCTCGATAGATCTATCCACTCACCCTCGCTTCTACGATTAACGGTTCATGTAATATAATGGGGACTTTCAATTGGCATGTGGTAACTTAAGCAATGTAAATGAATTTAACATACTTGGTATCGTAATAAAAATGTTGTGCAATGTATTCTCCCCCGTAGGTTTGAAAATAATTAAAAGCATGTACGACGGGGCTATGAAAACTCACTTGATAAATTGGTATGATGACAAGAGTGAGTACACCGAGATGTAGTGTGATACTTTAATCTTGACCTATTATGAATGATATGATACTTAATGAGTTATGATGTAATGATATGCATGCATTTCGTATGTTATTTATACCATTTGTGAGTTTTGAAAATAATACTTATCGTCGAAAAATACTCTTTTGACGTCTTGACAATTCTTAAATTACTTTACAAGTATTTACGTCAAAATGTCATCCTACCATAGTTTATTAATGATTTATTGTGAAATTTTAACATTTCGTCGTAAAATAATGTCGTTGGAAATTTCATGAAAGTGACAAAAATGGCTTCGAAAAACTAGTCGTAAAATGGTGTACATCGAACGTTAGGAAACGAACTCAACGGTTTTGGAAAGCTTGTATCAAAATCTAGAAGTTTTAGTACATGAGTTTTCGTCATAGAGGTCTCGAACATAAAGATAATAGAGGTTAAATATGGTGATTTTGTCCAAATGTGGTTTAAAAAGTGAGTTTCGGCAAAGTTTAAACAACCGTAAATAATTTATTACAACTCCGCTATACAAACGGTTAGTCATTTTGAAAAATATGCTTGGTGATCTCGATTTTATTAGAAGACATCTTGTTACAAAAAGTTCTACGTCATCGTTAAAAATAGCCTCCAATATGGCGTTTGTTTATCCGTAACACTTGTCTCGTAAAAATAATATAGTTTTCTTAAATAATAAAGTTACGGCAATTTTATGAAAACGTGTATATTTTAGTCGTTACAAATCCGTTTTCTACGTATTATATGTCCTTAGCTTCGTATCAAAGTATACTAATATATTTTTGATAAGTCGAAATAATTTATAAAGCTTAGGACTCGTTTTTGACTCGTACAAAACGAAAACTGTTTGCTGAAATTTTCAGAAAATGTATATATCGTCGTCAAACTTGAAAAATTCATAACTTCTTCGTTATAGCTCCGTTTTAATCCGTTCAAGCGGCCACGGATTCGTTTTAAAGTATATTTTCTAAATATCAAGGCCAAAAATTCGTGCCTACTGTCGGATTTTCCAGAAATACAAAACGAGATCAGACCACTTTTTACTTGTCAAAAGAGTTTTTCTCGTACTAAACCTATTCCAATCTCTTCAAAACAACTCCAAAGCTATTCTAATCCTACCATACACCTTCTTAGGGTGTCATGGGTTCCTAGACATCATCAAGACTAATATATAACAAGGGATAAATTATAGGATGACTTATATATATAAAACTCTAAAAATCAATGTAAAAATGGTATAAATAACAATAAGTCTTGCATGCTTGCTAAAAAATAAAGAAATACATATGAAATGAAAATGAAAGATGTAAATGAAAGTGATATGCTTACTAGTTACTTTGATGAGGTGATTAGAACAATGATTAACCTAAACACCCTAGGTTTTTATTTCAAAACCTTTAATAAGAGTGTAACTAGATTGTTATAAACTTGAGCTTGAAAATTTTTGGATGATTCTCTACTATCCCTTATGAAGGCGGTTTTGAGAGAGAGAAAAACAAAGCAAGAGAGAACTTTACTACTTGATGAATTATTTGTGTTGAATAAATGAGGTGATTGAGTTAAGTGCATATCTATACAATCAAATATTTTTTCTACCAAATCATTAAATGCAACCCCCCCTTGGTCGGCCAAGGGGGGAGTATTTACAAAGTCTATATTTTTTTTTTCTTTTAAATTTGTACATAAATGATAAAAAGTGTAAGTATAATGTATAAGTAAAGGTAACTTTGTAAAATTGTAGATACATTAGTGTATTTAAGGTAGTTTTAGGTAAAAGTAATTTTTAATAGATCAAAGTAAAGTATAATGAGATCATAAAAATTGTAAAAATACATTTCTTGTAAAAATTGAGTGATATAATAATTATCGTGTAGTTTTTAAGAAAAATGTCGTAATAATATAAATTTAACGATTTATATACAAAATAAATTTAAAACACTAGGTAAACTCAAAATATAGTTTTTTTTATAAACTAAATGTAAGTATAAAAATATATCGGGATCATTTTTAGAAGTATCGGATTAAATGTTCAAAATAATAACTTACGCGATAACGTTTATTTAATATAAAATTTACGCGTTTAATGTGAAATGCAAAGTCATGAATGAACTAACATGATGCAAATGATGTTAATGAAATGTAGACTAAACTTAGTCCATATGAAATGTTCGTGATGATATGATCATGAATTCGCCGCTAAACCATTAAGGTTACGCGAATTTGGAACACGTAAACCTAGTTTACGATAAATGATGAAATTGTGTAGCATGAATTGTTTTGAGGAATGACCTGAAAGTACGAGGTGTCACAACATATAGGTGATGAAGAGGCCATTTTGTTGATGTCGATAGCATACAAGTTTGTATCACGATTCCCAGTTAAGAGATCAGTGCCATCCAAGTTTCTAACGAAGCAAGCATTTATGCTAAATGCAACCTCTAAATCATCCGCGAGCGCGGTGAAAACAAATTTGTCCCAACCCTTCGACGTAGTAAACCCGAGTGATCAAATAATTTCCAAAAGGTAGATCTCCATAACCCATGATTTCTGCTACATGATCATTTCAGCGTCACGGTTCCCATGAATTTCGAGACAAATTGATCAGCAGCTTTTGATTCCCGGTCATGTGCTTGGAGCAACCCGAGTCGACGATCCAAAGACATATTTCGATAACACGCCAATAAAGAAGAAGAAGATTTTGGAAAACGTTTGGATTTTGGTTCCTTTGGGTTAGAGGTAAAATCCTGATCACACTCAAAGAAGTTTTCTATAGGGAATTCTGGTTTATCACTCATTGTACCATTCTGGAGTGTGAAAGTTCTACCTGTGGGTTTCCAAATATCATCCCTAAAGTAAACTCTCTGGTTACTGTCAGTAGTGTAAAGCCTAAGTTTTGCAACTAGTCTTCCTACTCGTTTTGCGTAAGTTCTTCTAGGAACGTTCTTCTGAACAGGCTTAACAATCTCATTCTTAGAAATACACTCATCTTGAACATTTAAATATTTCTTGCTAGTTAAACAAACAGATTCATTAAACTTAGCAGAGTTGATAGGTTCATTACATTCAGATGAAATGTCTTTCTTATTACAAAGCGGTAAATTCCTAGGGTGATCTTCTACTTTCTTCTCTTTATTCAAGCTACTACTCTTAGAGGCACGCGAGACTCTATTGTTCCTTGTATTGCTCTTAGTCTTTAGTCTGCTGCTCCAGGGTGCTTCCTAGTCTGTAGAAGGTAAGGCACACGCATTAGGATTCACTGTTGTATCTAGAGAAGTGGTTCCAGCTATCCTAGTCTCTTTAGAGTGCTTTTCTAAACTTATGTCATTTGTTCCATATGTTTTAGATGTGGAGGCAGACGCATTAGTGGTACTCATCTTAAAAAGTCCAGGTGCTAAAACTTTTGGTTTCTCTATAACCGCTTTTCCTTTGTCAACGTTTTGTTTAGGTAGGGCGGTGGAGTGGTTTTGATGAAACATTTTCTCATTGACTTTTGGAGGCATAGCAGAACATTTTTGGTTTTAAAATCGGTTTGGGAACATTTTCTTTCTCCTGAGTCAATGGTTTTGTAAACTTAGTATCCACTTGCCTTTCTTTTTGACTTTCAGTGAGCCCTCAAAAGATCATTTTTAGCTTTCATGTCATTGTAGGCACGCTCATACGACAGTTTGTCATACTTGCATTCCTCGGTTTTTCGATCAAGTTGTTTAAAATATGAGACATTTTCTTTTTCAAGTTTCTCAAGAGCATTTTCATATTTTGAAACAATTTCGGAGGTTTCACGGAGTATTTCATGATCTTCAACGAATATGTTTGCAAAATGATGGACATAATATCGATTGGTCGGAATCTTGAAGAGAGAGTCATTTAAATTTTCCAAAACTTTGATTTGTTCAACACAGTCATTAGCTTGCTTTACCAGGGGATTTATGGTCCTTGACAAAGTCAGCTGTTTCTTTCAAAAAGGCTTGTTCAGAATGAATTACCCTTGCGGATTGCTTCCAGTGGGGGCAATTTGAGTTTCAAAAACTTTCTTTGTTCGATATCATAACTAGAAAACGGTTATTAGGTGTAATAGTGGTTTTAGTTTTACAGATGCCTTGAAGATCTGCAATTCTAGTTTTCACATTGTCTAAAATACTTCTCGCATCACTTGTATTAAAAGGATTGTTTGAAGACATTTGTTCAATGTTCGAAAGAGATTTTGAGACAACGACGGTTTGAAACAGATTTTGAAAGCAGTGTTGACTCTTTGTTTGAAACATTTGGAGTGATGGAGAATTTTTCCTTTTCTTTTTGATTTACAAAAGGGATTCCGTTAATTTTGTTCCATTTGTTATAATCAATAGGTTTGATTTCCGGACCTTTTTGTTTCATTTTTTCTCTACTCTCCTTAGATAGTTCTAATGTTTCATGAGAATCACGAACAATAATGGGTTCATGTAAAGCGTTTCCATTGTTTAACACATTCTGTGGTTTCTGAGATTTCTGAGCTTTCTTGAGGAACGAAGAAGGGTCATTACCAAGTGCCATTTTATGTGAAGTATGAAAACGCGGATTTACTTGGTTTGAAAGCATCTTGATTGTTTTATCTGAATGACCCGTTGTGAGAAGCAAATTGTCCAAAGATTTGATTTTCTCATTTTTATCAAGAATTTCATCAAGAAGAGAATCTTCTCGTTTTGAAAAATCCATAATCAATTTTTTCTTCTCTTTTTCAAGATCAGAAAACATTGCTTTTTGTTTAGAAAGTTGGTCATTTAGATCTGAAATTTCCTTGTTTAAAGATTTTATTTTCAAATTCAGATTCACATCAAGTGTATCGTATTTGAGTTGCAATTGTTTTTCTCTTAAAACAGAATATCGGTAACCAATTTCTAATTCTGACATTTTGTTTGTATGAAATTCCAAAGCTTTGGCGTGCTCCTTGTAACTCTCAAGCTCAGTGGTCAATTTAACATTCACGGCCTTAACTTCGCGATTGACCTTACTCACTTTTTCAATTTCAATGCCACATTGATTGATTAATGATTCAAAGTAAGCATGTGTTTCCTCATCAGTCTCAGTATTTTGTGCCACACAGCCTCCATTAGGATCCATATCTGGAGTCTCAGAGTTAGTATTGCTACAACTCGGATTGTCCATGTATATATCATAAGTAGGTGTTGGCGTCACGAATCTTCGTTAGTCATGAGTAAACACATCAAATATGACATTGTTATAGCATGGATCAATGATTGGTACCTCAGATACTGCGTTGGCGTCATATAGGCAGGAGGTCGTCGAGAGTCGGTGTCGTACTAGTCTCCTGATTTGCCATGAATATGCAGTTTGCATTTATTTCCTCGAGGTCTTCCAAATCATCCATAATTGCTGAAGTCGACACTCAAGAAATCAGCTCGTTCCTTTTGTACCAACAGGATAGTTTTCTGAAGATACTCAAGATCGTTCTTGTGCGGCTTAGTGGGACAATTCCTTGCCATGTGACCCATTCCTTGACAGTTATAACACTTAATCGATTACCACGATTCACATTTCCATGATTCCCAACGACTGGGCGCAACATTCCGATTACCTTTGCTTTATTCCCAACATTCGTCCCATCGATTTCCAACATTCGACCAACTGATTACCCGATACGGGAAGGTGATTACCCATTAAATCCGTAGCATATCCTGCGATTCCCATTAACTCCAACCATTTGTCTTTGATTACCCATATTCACACCCGGCTGTGCAATTTGCCTGTTGCGAGTGTTTGATGAAATCCTTTGATTGTTGTTAGTTGGTGTGGAATAGCGACTTTGGAATGCTTTGCCCAATAAAGAGAATATCTGGGACAAGGCTTCTTCTCGTTCAGCTTTAGGATTAGTGATTCCTTGTTCCTGGTATTGTGGATAGTGTTGTTGTTGTTGAATGACCTGTTGTTCTGGTGGATAGAATTGTTGTTGAGGGATAACAGCTTGTGGTTGTGGAATGTATTGCTGCAAGTTGTTGTTGGTGGAAGATGATGAAGCTTGTTGTTGTGTATTCACTGAAGTTTGAGTCTTAGCAACGAGTGCCAATGGATCATGATTCTTTGCCAATCTTTCTTTTCTGACTTCATTCACTTCATCTTGGTTTTGTTTCAGAAAATTGTTTAGTTGATCAAAGTTCACCTGATGAAGGTCTTTTGTTTGGTTGACAATTGTGACATATCGTCCCCTTACCGGTAGATTGTTCAAGAACTTGATGTTGCTCACGATAGTTCTGGGTGCTAGCTTGTTTCTGATTAGCTCATTCATTAAAGTGCAAAACCTTCCATAGTAGGATTCATTGGATTCACCTGGGGTAGATGTAAACTTCTCCCATGCAGTTAGCAACTTGTTCTCTGTGTCTTGTTGAATTTACGTTCCATGACAAAGTCGTCTAACACGTTCCCACATATCAAAAGCAGTTTCACGTCTACCGCCCGACAAAGATGTCTATTGGTAAGCCGTTGGATAATGTGAATTGCCATGTCATCTGCCGATTTGTTTCGATCCTCTTCGTGTAGTCGATTCTTCTTGATACGAGCAGATGGTGGGACGGGAGGTGTGGCATTAGGATCTCCAGGGGTATGAACTTGTCGAGGCTTGAAGGGTCCATTTTGAATGGATTTAATCATCAATTTGCCATTAGGTTTGGTCTTGATGTGGCGGAGCATTCGACTTGTCCATTGAAGATAACCACCTTTTGCCAACATAGGAGATCGGTTTTCGGCACCTATGCATGAATGTCTTGTTGAGTTGCCATTGATGAAGGTATGATCTGATAAAGTTGATGTAGGATCGATTCAACGATAAAGTAGTTGTGGTTGATGAAGATTAAGCTCGGTTGAAGGTTTTTCTAAAGTCGCTCGTAACCTTGGTTCAAAAATTTTCAGCCCAAAATTTGAAATTCACTTTAAAAATCAATTCTAAGGTCGTATGAAAAATTTGATTTATGACAATTTTGACCTTAAAATTGACGAAAAATTTGAATTTAGGCCCAAAATTTGAATTTTTGACCAAAATTTTCACAGTTAAACCAAAATTTGAATCTCGCGTAAAATTGAACGTTTAGTCTCCTCAAAAATTTAAATTTTACTCAAGTTTTCCCGCCAAAAGAGGTTAGGCGTAGAAACTTGGTTACTGATGGCAGTGGGATCTTATGCGTAGGAAGCTTAGGCGAGAGGAATCCTTAGGCATAGGAAATTCTTATGCGTAGAACCCAACTTACGCGTAACACAAGAGCTTATCGCGTAGACAAAAGTTACTCGTAAACCTTACGCGTATTGTGAAGTTATGCGTAGAGTTACTCGTAAGCTTTTAGCTTATGCGTAAACTATGGTTAAGAACCAAAATTCCTTTACACTGTCACAGCGTAAGGGATATCCAAAATTCGAAGTGTTCCACACACTTATCCAAGTGAGGGAAGCACTGAGTCACCGTTTAAGCTCGAAGAATCTGCACCAAAAAGTTATGAGTAGAACCTTACGCGTAGTTGACTTTCTTACGAGTAGAATTAGGGTTTTGACCTACTCGTAAAAAAATTTCAATGATTCAAATAATTTCTCTTGCACAGATAGCCTTAAAAACACTCCAATAACCCAAAAATGTTGACCTTTTTCACCCAAAGTGCTTAGAAAAGTTACGAGTAGAAATGACCAAAGAACCAAAAACGAGTTCAAAAATGAAGAAAAACACGTAAAGCTTCAAACTTTTTGCAAAAAACTAAAACTTTAGCACCAAATAAACCTTAAACCACAAGAATCTTGAATTTTTGAGTGCAAAAATTAAAGCTTTAAGCGTTACAAATGTGTAAAACGAGACCCTTTACGCGTAACCCTTCAAAACAAACACAAATACTCCTAAACCATTGTTAGGCGATTGATACCAATTGTAGGACCTTACTTTTATCAACCTTATCACAAACCCAATACAAGTATCACCACGTGAAACCACGCTACGCGTAGAACACGAACAAACCAAACACAAACATATGCGTAAAACAAAGAAGGAAAGATTAAGATGAGATGGTGACTTGATGTTTATACCAAAACCGTGTATGTGGATAAGATGAACACAATGATATGTATTTCTTGAGAGAGAAACTACACACACACACATACTTTCAAGCACACCCCTCAAATGACCATTTGAGGGGTATTTATAGTACAAGACAAAGGATGCCCTAAGGCTTTCCTATGGGCTTCGTTGGACTTGATTGGGCTTGGATATATGAACATACAAACGGCTAACATACCCTAACGTTTAACCAATTAGCTTAGCCCAATCCACGAGCCCGTTGACTATTCTATCACGATATCTAACACACGATACAAAGTTCCTAAATGTGAATGACCATCACTTCTAATAAAACTATTAAGGCTAACAAAAGCAGTGGGCTTCCTAGTATCAACTTTAAACATTCTAGGTGCAATTACATTTGTGTTACTAGATTTTTCTTTCTCAAGTTTCACCGATTTCTATTTCAACTCAATGATAGTGTGTTCTCCTGATTTTCTGAACGTAAGTGTCCATTTTGACTTAGTATTTCACGTTTGTAAGCAAGGTGATGATCAATATCATTTGACGCTTTAGCACATGTCTTTTTGAGAAAATCAAAAATGGTTCCTTATTCCTTTTTGAATTTTCCAATCTCTTGTTCATATTTGAAAAGTTGACATTTCAAAGACACGTTTTCATCATCCAGTCGTTCAAGTTTTTGTTCAAAAGATTTTTTGCCCGACTGTTTGACTTTTGTTTGTAAAGAAATTTCATGATCAGTACTATCATTTGACACCAGTGAAGACGAAGTTTTACTTCCAAAATTTCCTTTAACAGACATTCTTTTTCAGCATTTAAAATTTCCATTTGTGACACATTATCGTTTTCCCTATCAACAGAATTAACAGCAACAACTTTATCACTAGCAGATGCAGCAGTATAATACAGCACAATCGATATAGTATCAGCACATATAACATCTTCCAAGAGTCGATTAACATGATTCCGAAAAAATTTATTTTTCTTTTTTGTTTTCAAAATCGATGTTTCTGTTTCATTTTGTAAAGCTAACTCAAAATCAAGACTCTGAGTTTGACACCAATGAAGACGTCGTTTGAGTTCAGAAAGTTCTTTTGACATTTTCCATGGAGCATCATAATTTCGAATCAAGATTCCCTCATATCAGCTTTTAAAATCTCAATATGTTGTTTCAAATAATCATTTTCCTTACTTAATTTTTGAGTATCCTTGGGTAGTTCAGCAACAATTATATTCTCACAGGAAGAATCAACAGTGTATAATAGCACAACATATATAATATTAGAACAAAGAACATCTTCTAAGATTCGATTGTCATCATTTTTGAGAATTTTATTTTTCTATTTTGTGTTAGAAATTGTTGTTTTAGTTTCATTGGAAGTGTTTATCATTGATTTTAATTCAGTTTGAAGTTCACGTTCCCAATGTGTTGCACAAAGATGCAAATGTTGAACATTAGGTAAAAACTGTGTTTGAAAAATTTGTCTCTGTTCTTTTGTGCAAGTAGATTGAAAAGTGGAAGTTTTTAACTCATAATTACGTTCAATTAATTGTTCCAAAAATTGAATGTCTTCCATAAATAAGTACAAGACAACATTTTGGTAATGGTCGAATTTCAACAGAAAATGGTAAGAGCCATTTATTTGTGCAACTGGTTTAACGGGACCAACATCAGAAGAAGATTCATGAATTTGTGTGATAAACCAAGGTGTTTATGTTTTCTCCCACTAAGGAACAAAAGAGTCCATTATATGAGGTAATTTTGAATAATCAAGTGGTTTATCATATTTCTTTTTGCTCATTTTTAATCGACTCTCTTCTTCCTGTTCTTGTTCTTCCTCAAAATCATATACAACAAGACTCACAAATGAATCATTAACCAGATGTTCTGCACTATACAAATTTAGATTTTCCTTGAATAATTTGTGTAAAAAACGTGGTTTATCATCAACTAGAGCAAAACCATATCCATCGGGATTTGGCTTTAAAGTAAACTTTTGTATTGTTGTGACAGACTCTCCAATTTTGTAGAAATTTTTTTTAAACTCTTTTAATTTACTTTCCAGATCTATGACTTCATCAAGGTAAGAATCAATTCGTTTCCTGGAAAAATATTTATGTTCGGAAAAGCTAGTTTGACAAGTTGACAATTCGATTTTGGATTTTTGAAGTTCAGAATTGAGATTTTCAACTTGTTGTTTATGTAATAATTTTTCTTTGTTTCATTTAAGAAATCAAGTTATTATTGGAAACGACTAATTCTCGTATTTGATGTTTTAACTCTTGTTCTTTGACATACTCCCTTTAAAAAGTTTTTTCAAAACTTTGTTCTCGTTTAGTTTGTGTTTCAAAATTTGTATGTTATGTTTTGCAACACTCAAGATTCGCAGTCAATGATGCAATTTTGCTTTTAAAATAGTGTTTATTTCATTGCATTTTTCAACTTGGTATTGGGTGGTCATAAGCAAGGTCATGAGTTTTGGATCTAGATCAGGCGAAGTTTCAATTTGTTCAACTTGATAATCAGAATATTCATCAATCGGATCATCAAATGTAACAAAATGGTTAATTTGATCATCGACTTGAAGAGATATTGATGAATCATGTTGAACATCTTGTCCTTGTTTGATGCATATGCAGATGGAGATACAATATCATGTATGAGACATATGTTTGGATCAGGTACCTGAGACAAGCCATCAGTATCATAAACTGGGCATGTGTCATTGATGTGAAGTTCCTGCATTTTTGCCATTAACATCACAACTGCATTAGCTTCCAAGTCATCCATGTCATCATCAGAATCAACATTTTCCATGAAGTTGTGTTCTTTATTAGTGAGAGTGCAAGCAGCTTCATCTTTGAGTGTTAGAAGTAATGCTTGCATGTGATATTCAATTCCTCTGGTTTGTGGTTTCTGACATGCATTAGCCAGATGACCCTTCCGTTACAATTGTAGCACCGAATAACCGTATTCCCAGTCTGTTTATTCCCATTTTCAAAACTTTCAACCCTTCTATAAGGAGCACCTACACTGTTCCTATTTCCACTTGTAGCATTAAACACTTATCCACTTCCTGAATTTCCCGCATAACCACCATTTCCCATAGAATGTCCATAATTACGATTATGTACTTCCACCCTTCCATCTTGTATAACTACTTGATTCCTTGTGCTTGTTGAATTACGAAGATGATTGTTAGATTTGTTTGCAAATTTGCTGAAGGCACGAGCAATGAGATCAAATCCTTGATTCAATGTATAGAAAATTGAATCAGAGTTGTTATATGGAACAAGTTGAGTGTCACTTGAATGTGGTGGAGAATCATATGTAGTGATTTGGAGTGACGGTGTTTATTGAGGATAGGTAAAGTGATGTTGTTGTTGGACAAATGCATGATTAGACTGTATATATGGAGCAGGATAAGATTGAGCCATTAGTGCGAGTGAATTTGGAAGTGCAGAAGCTTGATACATTCCACGGAGAGCTCGATCTTTGTCAACTTCATATTGATGGTTCTTCAGATAGTCATACAACAACCCATACTTCGCATCATGAAGATTCTTAGCTTGACAAAAAAATGTGACATACTTATGCCAGTCAGGACCTAAAAAATTGAGAAACATCGTGTTGATGGCAATGTTTGGTAAGATGATATTTTGTCTATCCAGGTCATTAATGATGTTTGTGAATCGATGATAGTAAGACTCTAATGACTCCTCTGGATCAATCATGAACATTTCATATGAGAGGTAAAGTTTGGATTCTATACCTTCTTGGTTAAGTTCAGTGCCTTCCATCAAGAGATGTAGGTGTTCCCACATATCCTTCGTTGTTTTCTAGGCATCAACGCTTTGAAGATTTTCCCAGAAGAATATACTCCATTACAAGTTCATCAGCTTCACAATGAAGAATTTGTTGTGCAGTTAGTTGATTCTCAGGAAGAGTGGTTACCGTTTCGGGTCTTGGAGGAATAGCTTGTGGATCTCCGGGAACTGTTATTATTGGCATTTGGAAAGAACCTTCAAGGATAACCTTCTTCAGATATTTACCATGGGGTTTCTTGAGTTCGATGAACCTAAAGAATCGACTCGCCCGTTGAACATAATTTCTAGGAGTGAGTATTAGAGGTCTATCAAGTAATCCAGCTTCAGGAATTGATTGTTGACTGCTGATGGCCTCACACATTTGAGTAAACCAATGAGGTTTTTTTGGAAGTTTTGTGAATGATTGCACTGCAAATTATGGTGGAAAGTATGGCTGTTGTTGAGAATATGGTTGTTGTAGAATGAATTATTGGAAAGGATTATTGTTATGGGTACTTCGGTTGCTGAGGATACTGCTGAGGAAAGTAGTTGAAGTAAGGTGGTTGAGACATTGTTAAACTTGTTTAGATGATGAATCTTGTAGATAATTGAAACTTGTGTTATTGATTTAGTAAAGTTGGTCTTCGTGAAAAACTGGTCCTTAGACGTAAACAGGTCCTTATTCGTAAGATTTGGCCTTACTCGTAAACGTTGTCCTTACTCGTAAGATTTGGGTCTTAGTCATAAAGTATGTTGATGTGCCCGGTTGGTGCAAGTTTTAAATTTATAAAAGGTGAATTACCAATATTACCAATAACACACACGAGCAAGTATACTCGTCCGTTATAGCAAGATTATGAAGGTAAGTCGGGGATCGTTGAGGATTTGAGTGAATCGAGCACAAGTTTGAATTAACGGAGTCTATCAAAAACATATAACAAAGCAAATAGATATAATGAAATTCAGATGATTAAAAACTACACTTGCTTAAACTAGTATCATATCATAGATTAATGTGATTGTGTTAACTACTTAACATGTTGGTTGTGATAATTAGTAGAAAACTAATCTATTGTTCTTACAAGTTAAACCTTCGTCAAGATTTTAGTTCATAAAAACAAGCTTTAAGTTTAACCAATCAATTCAAGATCAATCCAAGTTTCATAAGTCTACTTTCATAAACTTAAACACAAAAACATCCACTTGCTTATCAAATTGCTTAAGAAATGGTCAATACAAAAGGTAACCGATCATAGACAAAAGGCTACAATTGATTCTCAACAACTAATCTTACGACCATTTAGATGTTTCCAACCAATCCAATTTTGATAATCAAAAAGTGTTTCTATTACAACCACACCTTAGTTCCTTTGTGTAATCAAGAATAATGGGTAAAAACAATCATCCATAGACAAAATGATTATTACTAGTTGAACAACACGGTTCTTTCAACTAGCGATTACTATCAATTAGCGAAACTTGATTAACAAATGTCACTATGAAACTTTAGCACAATTGGATCTTAGAATTAACTCTGAAATTGAATTAAAACATGTTAACACAATCACTAACTAATCATATGATAATCAACATTATTTAAGCAAGTGTATAA